>CM067377.1:146391102-146523602 GCA_034510155.1 Eucriotettix oculatus
GGTTGACGAAGTTCAGAGGTGGATAATTGGAATGATCTTCATAATATCCGAGCAGTGTTTAATTTTACCCTTGGCATCTTCTATGATGTTAACGGAGAATGTAAATCTTCCATCGTAAAAGCAATCGACTCCAAAATTTTTAACTAATATGAATTTATTGAATATAGTTCTCAAACGAAGAATTGTATATTCATCAAAATTTATATTTGTCTCTTTGTGAGAAAAAGGCAATACTTCCGAGAGTGACTCATCTACGAGCTACACTCATACATACCGCGTATGTGATTCGCGAATGACAACACATTGTAGGTGTCAAAGTGAATATATCGTTCGCAAATGAACGTTAAATGATTTTTTTACTCATGAAAAACTGTACGTATTGGCTGGGATGAAAGAAGCAGGCATACCGGAACCAGGACTCACAATGGAGGGAGTTCTCAGCCATGTCCGCTCTACGACACTCTAATAACCTTTCGTTTTAAATAGAATATGTGCAGGAGGGTCGTTATGAGGAGACATAAATATCCCCCTCACGACTGTTTTACGAGTTCCCATTCTAAGCATGGCACCACCTCGTTGACTCACCTCGTTTTTTTAACGTCTGACTTTTTCTCCTCTTCTACTGGATTACTGCTTTCCGGGTTCGGCTTCACTTACTAGGAAGACGCGTTTGTCTGTCCGCTTTTAGATAAAGAGTGCCACGCCTATGTTATCTCACTAACCTTATTTTTGCTAATTTCAATACAAATTACAGTACTACATATTAATATTCCACTGAGCTAATCTTTAACGCAGAATTAAGTATCCAAGTAATTTGTAAAGGCTCTTATTATTTTATCAAGTAATTGTAATTGAAACACGGGAAGCATCCTGATTCTGCGCATTGTGCAGTCCTAACTTTATAAATGGTCCAGTTATTTTTTAATAAAAAGGAAATTTATTATTATTTTTATTGAAGAATTGCAGGAATTGTTGTCATATGTTCTAAACAGTCGAATCGCGATCAATACAAATTTTCTAATCCACATGCGACTAGAATGAAAATATTCAAAAAAATCATGTCAAAACCATGGACATATGCCCAGAATATTAAAAAAATATACTGACTTTGTCGCTCAATAATTTTTATATACCTGTCTCTTAACAGAGCTAAGTTATATGAAAAATTAGTTAATGGAAAACACGCTAGTCGTTTTTAGAAAGTTTTTTTTGTTGAAACTTGTACAGTGTCCAATTTTAAGAATCTCACCTTAATCTGTTTTAGGAGGTGTATGTACCGGAGTCGAAGACCTTGGGCACACCGTAAGTGTTGTCCACTGATCTCATTGGATGAGTCGGACAGCTGCCTCCTAAAACTGGAAGAGACACGGAGAAAGGGAATTCGTATCCCGTTATTCGGAAGGGCGTGAGAATAGTACCCGACCTATATGATGTCCGGTTTTCTAGGACTTTCCCAACATCTCTTTTGGGTGAATCATGGGGCAGGATCCTTAAATTATAGTCCGGGCTCCCTAGTCAACCCTTGACTACCTTGCTCTACCTTCCACATCCCTTATGGGGAAGTTGCTTGTTTCAGGATCACCCTCACGTTACCTGTAACCCCCGCCCCTTCCCTGAAAAAAATCTTACAGCGATGTTATAAATATGATTGTTAAAGAATTGTTGTTGTATGACACGCAGTTACACCATCTAATACAAAATGTCTCCCTGTGACTCAATCACTGTAATCAAAATTTAATGATAATCGTTTATATAATTGTGAATATAAAAGTTCTTCTGTATCGTTCAAAAATTATTACGATATCAGAATGGCGCATATCTAACATACCGTTGTTTATACTCTCTCTTCAAGATGTCATTTTTCTAAAAAGAGGAATTCCGTACTGGCTCGTTTCATGTACTCGTTCTAGTTTTTCTATATTTAGAACAATGTTAATACTTTATTTAATAGATAATCATTGAAAACAGAGTGAACTGATTTAAATAAATTAGATAGGCTGATGTTTTGATGCGTGTTCAGCGTTTTCTCAATTGGCTCTTAAAGGAAAACTGACAATATTTGAAACCGTGTTACAAATTAAAAATCATCCAGAACAGTTGATATTAAACTTGAGACAGATAATTTTAGTAAGCGTTACGACGTGTCATTTCAGTTCTTTGGTCTTTTACTGGTTTATCTTTTGTCTTTGGCGTTCTCCTATTTCAAATATTGCCAGTTTCCCTGAAGAGCCATTTGAGAGTGATCGCAGCGAAACGTCAGCATATCTAATTCTTTTTTAATTAGTTCACTCTGTTTTGTAAAGTTTCGTAAGGTTTATATGCTAAATAAGGTCGTATATCTTGTTATGTTCCAAAGACCTTAATTTGTACACTATGAATGATATTATTTTTTCGCTGTCATTGGGAAAGATTTGACATATCATTGGAGGGACAACTTTTAGGATGCCAACCTATATGTGCAGAAATTTTCCAAAAAACACTTGTTGCATCAAGTTAGTTTTCATAGTAAGGAACAGTAAGAATGGTATAGTTCAGACCTACAGATCAATATAAACAGAGAGATTGATGCAAAGTATCTGCTTATCAGTGAACCTCTTTCGGGAGATCTTTTGGTGCTGATGTTTTATTTATTTAGTGTTTCGTGTAAAAAATAGTTTCGCTTGTTTATTGGACACAAATGGAGAGTTACAGTTAAACAGACGAAGCGTCTTTCGATTAAATCAAAAATTCTACGTGGACAGTGTCGATCGGAGGCGACAGACTCGTTTCTGCTACTCGCACTGAGAAGGTTGACTTGCCAATTGTGTGTTGCCTTCTCCTACGCAAGCGAACTTGGCTTGCACAACCTTTCCCTCCACGAGTGCCATTTTGTAGGTTGAGTACCTCGACAACTCGCGTCGTAATTTTTCAGGTCCAACCAAGTCGCACTTTTCTCACTGACGTTTGAAAATTATCGAGTCGTTTCTCGAGACCAACCTTTGTTTACGGTTGTCAGTTACGCAACAACGTGGAACAGTGGTGCCTGTTTTGTGTACCAACAGTCCGAAAACTGCTAATTCCGAAGCGTTACATCAGCTGCATTCCTGTCGAAGAAGCTCGCGTGTTGTAGGTCGCTGTAAACTTTACGGGCGCAACGTGACAGGACTGGACTCCTCCATCAACAAGCCGATTGCGTGTTCACAGCTCCTACATTTAGTGCCCAGACGGTCCTTGGAAACGCTCCAGACCTGTGGCTGTGTGCGGTCGTCATGCTAACGTCTTCTACGTTGGACAGGACTCGGATTTCTTTATTCTTTTTATTACTTTAATATTCTAGGCAGTGTGTCCTTGACACCCAGGCCTCTTATTCTGTATGAGACACATCCTAGTACTCTGGCTGTATGAGAGGCTGAGGAAAGGTGGGAGCACAGTCAGCAGAGTCCGTATGGGATCTACGGAGATGCTGCGGAAAAACGCTGGACACATTCTCATCAGCCTAGCGCAAGCCTGCTTAAGAGTTCAGTACCACCAATATTGAATTCAATAAAAAATCGTCTTATCTAATAGCAACATCGCCGTGAATATTTATCTATACCAATAAATAAAATTGAAGTATTTGTCTGTCTATGTATGTTTGTCTCAAATAGGCTTCGAAACGGCTCAAAGAATTTCAATGAAAATTTGAGGAGATTTAACTGAAATATTCGTACATATTTAATTTCTATATATTACAGAAGATATTAATTGTAACATGTAAAGTTACAGCCCCAGCAAAAAGCAACGCAAGCCGGGGATGTAGCTTGCAGCTGGTTACTTGTCGGACGAGTGGCTCAATAATGGCCCAAGACGCATTGTTGCCGGGGAGACGCATTGTCGTTGGGGGAAGCGTACAGGGCAGTCATCAGGGGGTTCATTGTAGAGGAAAGTCGTGTTTCGTGGAATTATGGATGGATGAGTAACCACACCCTACTGGGTTTATAATTTTAATACTCTGAATCTGAATTAATCTTTTGGTGTTTTTCTGAATAAAAACTACCTGCCACACTATTAAATTCCTAAAACTATATATATCAACACAGAGCTGAGATGAACGACCGATCTGCTACAACAAATAAAACAATATAAATTTAAATAATAATTCTACTGAAAGGTTCCTCGGCACACGCGCGTTGAAGTCTCCAAAAAGTAAATGTGGGTTGCCTATGCTCTTGATCTATGCTACCTAACGGCTTAACGGATTTCATTTAAAATTTCAGGGATTGAAACAGTAATTCGAACTTAATTTTTCGTGTAAGTTTCATTTTTATATCTTGCAGAGCTCAGAAGATACTAATATAAATATTTATAAATCTATTGAATAGCCACGCTAAATGCGGATTTAAGACCATCTGCGAGTTATAAGTCCTATTGGGCGTTCCTAAATCATTCATCACACTTACTGTGTTATTATAAGCGTAATTTTGGAAGCATGAGGGAGAGAGAGGGGGAAGGACGAGCATTCGCTCCCCATCTATTGTTGCAGCATGATTCGCGCCGTAATTAACTTCTTTGATACGATCGATACGGTGTATACGTAAATTGGTTTTATTTGTCGAGTCACGTGAATTTTTATTTTTAGAAATTTCTCATTTTTAAAAGGAAATAAAATAAATATAACTTATCCCAATACATGTAATAGAAGTTTCTGTCTGTCTGGAAGTTTGTATCGAATTGGCTCCGAAACGTGTGAAAGCGGGGCCTGTTCAGAACCAACTGCGTGTTATAAGGTCTGCCGCGAAGCGATCATAAACAAATTATACCGTACTGTTAACATATTCAATGAATTCAGCGTTATCAAAATTCTATAACTGTTGTTTCGTTTTTAGAAAAGAGCTATTTTTGCGCGTAGGAAGTCGCGGACATAGCTTGTATTGTAATAAAAATCATCAGGAATGATAGTTTCTGACAATTATAATTTCATGTAGGCTAATAATAATATTCAGTCATCATAGCGCGTTTATTTTTTGGCACTTGATGGACGTAGAAATTGAAGGAATGTTTCAGAAATATGTGATGAGTAGTGGATGTTCGTAGCGTAGCACAGAGAAGTGAGCCTATAGAAGGTTCGCGACAGACGGTTGTTGATAAGATAAGGCACGGTGGTGGCTATGGTACCGCTGCCCGACGAGAGCCTAACTGTAGGCCTGGGAAGGTCATGTTCACACAACTCATTCATCGTGACGTCACATCGTCTCCTCTCCTCTCCTCTCTTCTCCTCTGAGGGCCGTTCCCGTTACACAGCAGCAGATTCTGCAACACAACAGACGCTATCCCACTTCCGCTGGCTAATCACTCTCTTTCAAATTCGTTATTTTTGAAATTAGCTAGCAGTTCGAGAAAATCATTATTACAGAGCTATTCTTACGTTCTCCAGGAGTCCGTTCCCCCAAGTTTCATCTCACTTTTTTTATTTATCAATTTTATACTTTAAAGATGTCAAAATACAAGCATATTGTATTAATAATGACTGGGAAATTTCAAACACTAACAAAACACACGCCACACAAGTCGACGAAAATTTTACTTTCTCAGTTTACAAACAAGAATTAAACCTTAATGTAACAAGAAATTATATAAAAATGAGACTTTGTTCCTCAGGGATGTATATAAGAGAGAGAGAGAGAGACGCCGAGAAAGTGAAAACGACGTAGGATGAAAAATGTAATTTTCAATTAAATGTTGTTAATTACTTTTTGAGTGAGCCTTAATATCAATTTTTACCTGTATCGTTGTAATATTTAACTGAATGTTTGACAGCAACATGACAATGATGAACTTTATACAATAAAATTCTTATGTTTAAAAAGTAATATTATTTAACCTTATTATAAATTTGTTGGATTTATCTGACCAGTAATTACTATATTATATTAGTGTTCGTTATTTCTCGTATTAATTGCTTATAAATATTTAAGTATTAATATTAACTGAACGAAAATAGTAAATGAAGCTTTCAAGGAAAATAACAATTTAAAATGCAACATAATTATAATCTCTGTTTTAAAGTAGGAACAGAATGCACGACAAAGCACCATTCAGATATTGCAAGGTTACGAGTAATTTTGTATGAAGCCAAGATTAAAGTCTACTATCGATTAACGATCTTGTAGGAACCTAGTGAAACAAAGCAGGGAAAATTTTTAGGAAAAAATGCATCTCTGACTGAATTTATTTTCAAAGGCATAAAATAAGCTGGAGACAGCCGAGTACTATGGTTATAAGTATAAGTATAAAATCATATTCCATAAATCCTATAGAGAAGCACAAGCTTCAAGGATGTGGAACGAGTCAGAGATTTTACATAGGTTGCTTTATTAATATTAAAATATACTGTAACTATTCATTAATTTTTAACTTATAATAAGATTTTCTTAAGTTCTATACAGAAGACATACAATTTGTACCTTATATATAAAATTGATAAATATTTTTACATCCTATACTAAAAAATTAGTGTTCTAATAATGTTCTTACATAATTATCTTTCATAATTATAAATATCTACCCTATGATACATTCAGCTTCATAAATTCTTCAACAGAGTAGTAGGAGTGGCTTAGTAAGAACTTAGTTCATATTTGAACTTGTTTGGATTTATTTTTAATTGTTTAATGGAGGTGGGAAGTTTATTAAATATGCTAATACCAATTCCAGTAACTGTTCAGAGCAATCAAATACCTGAACTATATCCGTTTAATCAAATTGTGAAGTGATACTGCATTACCACTCCATTATTTATATTTGGATTATGTTAATCACATTCATGTAACTGACATTGAAATTATGCTGAGATTAATTGTATCGGTGTAAATGAGACTAATTAAAGTTAGAAATGTTACACATTATTCATCCATTAATGGTAAAAAAATATTCAAACAATATCATCAGCATTTATGACCAGGTGGTCAAATAAGCTGTTTGGTCTCCTCTTATGCATTATCTTTGTGTTTCACGGATTGTGTAAGAAAAGTAGTGTACTAGAAAATTTTGCTTGTGTAACAATGAGCAAGTAATTGTTCTTTGTAATTATTTCTTAACTGTCTTCTTGGCCATTATATGTTATTTAGTTCGGTACGCCAACTTGCAACTCGTGACCCAGTTTATCGAATCTGCTTGTCATGCTTCCTCTTCGGCTTGCCTGCAGGTTTGCGACGACTTCAATTCACTTTTAAGTCTAATTGCTGGGAACAGCACATCAAAGAACGAAGTATTTATAATCCTCATGCAGAAGCCAGTTCGGACTCGTCCACAAGCTAAACGTAAATTCCTTGAAGCTCCACTCTTAAGTGATTGACCGTCGTACATTGAAACTGAATCCAGTTCGAACTTAGATTATAATACGTTGACGTGACATTGTTTACCACCATGTTTTTGAGGTAGGAACGATCTTCCAGCGAGGCGAAAGGAAAATGAGAGATCTATGACAGGATGCTCAATTACATAAGAAGGCGGACTCCGTCGCGTCGTGGGAAAGAGTCAGGACGTAACACGGAGTGGAGCCAAAGTCATTGTGTGGGAATGTACATATGGCACAACGCTCATCAGTAAACAGATATTACGTCACAGTTAGACTACCTTCGGCGGATCATATTACAGTACATTGGACAAAACTCGGAGGAAAATCCGGCACAAGAAAAATGCATGTAGGAAAGATTAAAAAAAGAAACCTTGAGATTAAGTTTGATGTCTTCTCTAAAGGCTGGGAAACGTGAAGGTATAGCAGAGGCTGCAATTAACACTTCGGGACACTATACTTTCGTTGTTTCTCCTCACAGTGAAAGGCTCGCAGGTGTTCCAGAATACAGGTTGTACAGTTTGACGAGTTTCACCCGATTCTGTTGGTTCGTTAGGAACAGCTCATCGAAGAGACGATGATTTTCAAATAACTGAGATTTAATACTTTTATCCTCGTTAGAATTAAAACATTACGCAGAGTAACTACTCTTCATGGAGAAAATGATAAGACGACTACTCCGCAAACTGGTGTCAGTTTCACAGATGCTGTTAAAGGGGATTGGCGTACAGAAAATTTATTAAGCTGAGAATATCGTTAAAACATATTAAAATAGATTAAAATATAAAATATTCTGTATTAGATTAAAATGTATAATCACAGAAAGTAATATCCACTAAAGGGTCAAAATTTATAAAATAAATACTCTTGAACCAGTTTGTAGATCAGTCCGGCCAATAATATTAAATATAATTAATAAAAAGCGCCACAGTCTCAGTTATGTAGTTATCTAATTTCCTGTAGAAGCTTTCAACTTCACAAAGTCATGTTCATCAATTTCCACTTTTTTTATAGTTCATATTTAGTCAATGAAACACGTGGAGGATGATACTGTTTTACTGACGTTACTACAATTATAAGAATAGAAAATAAATTTTGCAAGGTTAAAAGTTTATAGCCGAGAATAAAGGAAATAACTAATTGTTTCAAATCAATTGAAACAATCTATGCATTTGCCGGCCTCTGTGGCCTAGTGGCTAGCGTCACTGCCTCGTACCACAGAGGTCCCGAGTTAAAAGTAAATAAATAAAATCTATACATAAATAGGCAAACATGTCACAAGCAGTTTAGTAAAAATAATATCTCAACGTTTCGCTCCTTCTGTTGAAACTTCCTCGGATGCGGAAGTATGGAATAAATTTGGTGGGACATCACATGAATTATACAAGAACGAAAAATTTCCTGTAGTATTGTTATATAGTACCATTGAATAAGAGAATTGTGGAAAGAAATTTCTAAAAGCGCGTTCATTTCACGCATAATGCAGTCGAAATGCTTAAAAATTGAGAAGGTTCCACGAAAAGGAACGAAACGTGTTATGTTTTAATTAACTGTTTCTGAAATGCTGGAAAATCTATTTTAACGCAGACATAAACTGACTGAATTGTGTTTTCTTAATCATTATATTATATTCAATGCTTTCGTCCGGTAATAAAGAATAGTATGAGCTCTCAAAACGACTGAAGCGCAAAGATATTAAAGAAAGTAAAAAGGATTGTAGAAACGTAGAGTGCTATACAAAGTACTATTTTCCTTCTAATATTGCTTTTAAAGAAGTTCTGTAATGATCGTTTGTAAGATTCTTTCTTTAAACGCCTAGAAATAATATTCTCAAATTGTCTGAAGAGTCTCATGAATGTTTGTATTTCGTACTTCACATACGAGGTGTAAATTTTTCCTAATGTTTGTTAGCATGACTGTAAAGTACCTGCACATTGTTAGCCATATCCGATTTTAAGGCTGTTGTCAACTGTTAAAAAGGTTAATCGCGTTTCGGTAGCTCTGGCGATTATTTATTTCTTAGAGTGTAGCAGAGTTTGTATTAAATTTATCTATAAGAATGAAATATTGCATATATTTTTTATAAACAATAAATATTGCTTTAGGTGAGTTTTTTCTAGGTAAAAAAGGTTTTCCGGGTGGTATAAGCGTTTCCAAGAAGGTCATGGATACGTTGAAGAGAAAGATCGCTCTGCACGGCCCAGCACACCTAAATTCGACGAAAAAAAAGGAAAAATGAGAGAAATAATCATTAATGAGTACTACCTACTGGTTCAACGGTTTGAGATCTGAAAAAAGTGCCTGGGTTTTTAGCGAAACAATTCATGGCTTTCACACAATAGCCCATTTGCTCACACTTCACTTCTTGTTCCTAAGTTCTTTGTCTAAAACGAAGCTATTAGATGCCCCCTATTGGCCAGACTATGTGACTGTTTTCTGTTCCTGAAAATAAAGAGAACCGAAAAGACTTGACCTTTTACAGGTACAGATGAGACTGAAAGTGCAACGCTGGAAGAGAGAAACACTATCACAAAGATCTAGTGCTAGAAGAAGTCTTTCGAGGATTGGAAGAACTGTATAAGTGTATAATATCTAATAACTGTTTTGAAGGGAATAACATTAATGTAGAAGTGTAAAAAAAAATTCCCCGACAAATACGAACATTCATGTTATTTTTAACACACGTCTTACTTTACCTGGACACTGCCAATACAATATTAACTTTTCTAATACCCATTTGTGACTTTTGTTTTTTGACTTTTAATGCGTAATCTATACCAATAAATAAAATTGAAGTGTCTATCTGTGTGTATGTTTGTCTCAAATAGGCTCCGAAATGGCTCGACGGTTTTCAATGAAAATTTGAGGGTTTAAAAACAGGAGATTTAACTTAAATATTCGTGAATATTTTATTTCAATGTATTGCAGGAGATATTAATATAAATATATATTTATATACATCCAAAGTTGATGTGGGTTTCCTTTACAGTTGATCTGTTTATGCTCCGTAGCAGTCCATCCATTGTTGAAGCAGGATTCGCGCCGTTATTAAACTATTGCCTATATCTTCGTACATATTTAATTGCAATTTATTGCAGGATATATATATATATACATCGTAGTGTATGCGGGTTGTCTGTTTATGCTCCCAAGCAGTCTATTCATTGTTGAAGTAGGATTCGCGCTGTTATTTGATATATTTGTTACGTTACAATGGGCTGAGCCCGGTGGCAACATTTAATATTCCAATAAAGGAATATAAGTTAAAGAAATAAAATAATAATAATAAAATAAAATTATACTAAAATAAACATTCAATATACAAATACTTTAACACTAATTATAAGCCTCAATAAATTAAGTTAAACCATTTGCATAATTCTGTCCCTAAATAATTTCATACTTTTCGGAAAAGTCGCTAGTAGACTTGCAGGCAAATCATTCCCGTCTTTTACGGTCCTATTTACGAATGAGTATTTATCCACGTCCGTTCGGTCTTCTCTGATTAATTTTAAATGGATGATCATTTCTTTCTACGTATGTTGGTAAATGAATACGAGTTTTGATATGACACCAGGCCGATTCGTCTGTATACGCTTTGTACAGTGCACAGAGCCTAGCCCTCTTTCTCCTCCAGGTTACCCGTGCCTCTATTATTGGCAGAGAGCTAACTCCCTGAGAAATAGTTAACATCTTTGGATCGTCGATACGATGTATACGTAAACTGGTTTTATTTGTCGTGTCAGGTAAATTTTAATCTTTTTTTATTGGCTCCGAAACGTTCAAACCCTGTTCAAAACCAACTGCGAGTTATAAGGTTTGCCCTGAAGCGATCATAAATAGCTGATACCGTACTTTTTATATATTCAATGAATTCAACTTTATCAAAATTCTGTACCTGTTGTTTCGTTTTTAGGGCAAAATGAAAATAGCTATTTCAGCGCGAACGAAGTCGCGGGGGTTAGCTAGTATTAAATAATTTTATATTACATATTAAAAAGCAATATTTGACTTTTGAGCTAAGAAAACATCACTCATGCGATGTAATTTCAAGTAATGTTGCCAACGTGAAACGTTTAAAGTTTGTTAGATCCTATATATTTGTAGTATGGCTCAGAATGAGCCACTCTGAGCTCGGAACTGAGATCCATCCAGACTTAGAGTAGCAAAACAGCAATTGACACAGTGGGACAGCCGGGAGCAGATCGCATTCCAGTGAGAGTTCGCCATTACGTCAGCATCGTAAACACGGAGCTAGCCGATGCAGTCGTGACCTGCACGAAGAAGATTCCTTCTCATCTAACTGCATCCAGCTTCAACTATCAAAATAAATGTTTGCTTAAAACTTTTCCGTCATTATTATATGTGAGAGGAGACTATTCTTTGATATATAATTTTTTTCTTTAAGTGTTTAAAGTTTTCCCTCATCTGTTATTACATCACGTGAAATTTCAAAGTAACTTCCAAAATTCAAATTCGATGGAAATACATTTTATTACATAACACGTTTATGAATCGATAACCCACATTTGAAGTATTTCCCCTTTCATCAATCACATTAACGTTTTCTTTCTATAAGAGTCATTTTCTGAGGAGTCAGGAGTAATAATACAGTTTTATTAGCACTGACGAATTAATTAAAATATCTTTGGTACTACGAACTGGGATAAATTAAAATTATTATGTCAAAAATTACGCAAGTGTTCAGGTTAGAGAAACGAATATTCGGAAGTAATGCACGTGGTGATAGGGACAAGTATCAATAATGTAAACGTGCGTAT
This sequence comes from Eucriotettix oculatus, assembly GCA_034510155.1. Lineage (NCBI taxonomy): Eukaryota > Metazoa > Arthropoda > Insecta > Orthoptera > Tetrigidae > Eucriotettix > Eucriotettix oculatus. Next base: position 146,403,196 of record CM067377.1, read on the forward strand.
TGTATGTATTCATCCTGTTTGATTGAAAGGAGAGTTTCTGCCATTTTTATAAACACTCAAAAGAACTAACCCTCAGAAATGTGGTATCTATAAAGCCATATTTTTGCAGTGATTCCTCCTAGTAAACTCATTGTTTCTCTACATTCAACTCCACAATTTTGGGTTGACTTCAAGAAATTAGGAGACTAAAGAACGATATTTTGGAGCAACAAGGGTCAACTTTGGCATGTATTCTTGTAATTATATTCCATAGAAATAATTAATTCCTTTCAAAATTCAATTTACTGTGTACTACTTGGCGCTCTCAACGTAAACCATGGATTTGTTCTAAACATTATAAAAAGAAAAACACTTACTCCACAGTTGGTAAGAAGGAAAAGAAAACTGTCAGGTAAGCACGAGTTGTGAACATATTCCAAAATATTTGAAATAACCTCATCAGCAACAGGAGAAATAGAACACAGTTTCAATGCTGCTGTAAGAATTAATGAGTTCAATACTCATAAAATTTAATTTTAGTGATTAAAATGTCAACCCAAAAATGCGTTAAAATTTTTAGTCTCAACATTTTTAATCAAATACCGTTATCCAATTCATTCGACAAGAATGCTTTAAATGACATAAATTTTTGCACTATGTTAACAGCAAAGTAAATATCATATCATGATATATAATTCTGTTGACGGTTCCGAGGTTATGGAGAAAGGGGAACTTTATCAAAGTGCAAACTAAACTCAGTGACGTCATGACACAAATTGATTCGTTGTATATCAAGGAAGTCGACACAATAACCATTTATAAACCTATGCCTTATTGAATCGAAGCATGTAATATTTTTGTTTTAGCTTTATTTCATGAAACATCGTAGAGAACCACAGACATTCGGTTAATTTATTATTATTATAGTTACATAAATGCCAATAATACGAGAGCTGTTATTAAAATAAGCGCTAATATTAATTTAAGAAACAACAGCATATTTTTTCCAGATATTTTATCAATTATTAACTTACTTCTTCATATATCGCTTGCCGTAACAGGAAATTAGGTTTTATGTACCTTCGTCAAACCTGCGATAAAAGATGGCACCGCAGATCATCATGCACATTTTCACTTCCGCACCGTTACATTAGTAATTATTTCATCCCCCATACACCTCACACAATTTCCGAGGAATGTTTGCTGAGGTAACATTCCCTACAATCAAGCAACTAATCATTGATCTGACTTCACCGTCGGCGGATTTCAATTGTATTGAACACTTTGAAACGCTCTAACAAAGGGAAAACGCAAAGTGACAATGCTTTGACTGTGTGGAGAAGTAGCGTGAGGCGTATGGTTGATAAACAAATATTGGAAATAATTTTCTACTGTTTTTTAAATGTATATGATATTGGTATTCACATTAAAAAGAGCCGTCGTATATACAATACAAACTAATGTGAATGAGTTTATGGATAACTGCTCCTATTACATACAATTACTGATATTTTTAAATTTAAGTGTCACAATCTGCTTGTAGATCTTTGTCAATCAAAATGTATACATGCACCCAGGGTTGAGAACGTAATAAAGAGCTAAATAACTGTAATTTAAAATCAGTTTGTTATTCTAATATAAAAATGTAAAGTTTTGGAATAATAAACATGGCATATTACAGAAAAACTGACACAAAGTATTAAGATATGTGTGAAACAGTTCACGTTGGAAGGCTGTTAGTATGTCAAAATATCAGGAAATCGATAGATTCACGCGAGTGTTACGAGAATTGAAAACCTGATGTTTAAAATAGGTCGGCGTCGAGCAAAATGATAGCAAAAATAACTGGTCACGAATAGAAGAGAATATCACATTGACACTTTACTACTAAATGTGTTTTCAATTCACAGCACTGTTGTCGTAAATTATAAGGCTTTCAGAAAACTGCCGATGGTTCTAGGGGGAGGTTTTTTAAGAAACTTTACCGTTATATAACGAATTTGATGTCACTTTTCCTGTCAGATTCCCCTTGATTTATGCTTCTGATTTATTTGGCACTCTGATCAAAATGGTTAACATTTTATGTGGAGAATCAATTGCTTGTTAGCGGAGAGTGTGGTTACGTCAGTTATGAGACTGATTATACTGCAGAGGCGTAACGTGACGCGGGCGACACGCCCCGGGCGGCGGGTTTTGGGGGCGGCGAATATTTCACAATAAATATTAAAAATTAGTAATATAGCAAAAAATTTGAACACCGTATTTCAAATGACAAATTTATACCTTCCGATAAACTGTTTGAATTTCTGTAAATCTTGGAGCCTTTTGGATTTTTAATTTCTAGTACACCTCGGGCGGCTGAAACCCACGATAGAAGGCTATAAATAGTTATGAACCGCACATTGTGTAAATTTGAGATAGTTAGAAATAAGTAACAAAGAGTGCAGGCAACTAACGAATTTAGAGATTTTTGCCCCAAAGGTTGTGATAAGTTGTAGGATTGCGTCATAATAACAATGCAGGCGAGAGTAAAGGCTCATTGACGTGTGATAGTATATAAACTTTCCAGGTTATGTGTACAGTTGGCGTGCCTTATCACTCACTTTCTCCGTTACTCAACGCCAGTGAAGCCTCGGCCGCAGTAAACCACATCCAACATACGAGTATATTGTCGATTAGTATTCTGTTCTATTGTTCGAGATGGAGGTAACAGAAAGAATTGCCCTTGAAAGAAACAATTACTATGAATATATTTAAAGTAATTGTAGTTTGGAGTTTGTTGCGTGTGCATTCCGCTGACCTTTCCACCGGTTGCGCTGTGCTGAAAGCATTGTCACGGACCGGTACAGATCTCGTTACGAAACTGTGCGCAATGCCAAAAACCGCCGACCAGTTCTCTCTCACTACACGTTGCCAATACGCACCTCTTTGAAGGAACTTCTTTGTTGGTTGTTTCCTCCAGCTTCGCTATCGCGAACACGTTTCAAGAGCGATAAAGGTGCACCTATTTTACGCCACTCAACAACAGTTCCACTTATCGTTTTCAACGTAAAGCTTGTGCTTCCCAATCCCAGTCCTTCACATAAATTATATAACTGTATCAAACATTCACTTCATTCATAAATTATATTGTTCTGAATTTTTTCCTAATTTTTAACGGATAGGAATGCTTTGAAAAGCCAGTTTTCAAATTTTATTTATGGCGTAACATGGTTTTTATTTGCATGAAGCTGTCCACTTTCAATAAAAATAAAATAGTATTAATTAATAATACATAAGGGCCAAAGAAACCGTTAGGAATTAATTAAAAACACACATTATGATATAAACAAAAACTTTTAAAACATTGCGTTTCTTCCACAAACCGAAATCTCTTCAGGTCTGCACTACAAATAATGCTGTTAACTACAGCTCCATAGATTACGGAAAAAACCTAGTGTACTAGAATTTTTTTTCTGTTATAACTAATTAAGTTAGTATTAAATACGCCTGCCATCAACGAGAAACCACATCAAAACTTTAAAAAGTCAAATAGATTTTGAAGACAAATTTTGTATAATTTTGAACGTAAATTTATAAAATCACAGCAGGAACCTGGAGGCACGCCTGTTAACTATTGTTCTCCCAGACTGCCCTACAAATGAACAACTTTCAACTCGGCAAATGTGGCAGAGATCTCCAATCCCCAACAGCGTTAGATTAACTGCTCTAAATAATAAAATTTGTAACTTCCGCGTTAATAGTCCACTAATTAGACAAAGAAGTAGCTACATTACACGCAAAATTTAGCGGTAAAATAGAAATCACACGACATTCTTTGATACTTTCGTCAGGTGAATACAAAAAACGAAACAGCCCCTAGAACGATCCACCACAAAACCAAAACGAACTCAATACCGGCATTAAGCAGCAAGGGTTATAAATAATTATTAATTAAATTAATTAAAATAAGTATTAATATACTTTGACAGTATTTTGGCTACTTCCTTGCGTAATTATTATAAAAAAGTTCTCTTAATCATAATCATTGCATGCTAGAAAATTCTCTTATAAACTTAAAATCAATATTATGTAATAAATATATGAAGATTATATCACACGCCTTCGGAGACAGTGTTTAAGATGATTTAAAGTATACAATGAAAAACATTTTTTAAATTATCTGAAATTAATTGAGAACTTAAAATACAACTTAAATTATCAATATTTTAAGACTTCAGAAAATGGAAAACTCGGGAAAAAATTTCTCTCAATGGATTATGGCAATGTAAAAATTTTACATAAAATAACAAATAACGTAAAATCATAACACAAGAATCATTATATACAGGAATTCCAGAAAGAAAAGAAGCACAATTTGTAAATATTGTGCTAAAAGTTTGGATCATTTAGGATAAGTAACATTATAGACAAAACTTTTAAAGCTCCATATGTATCGAGATTTAAGAAGTCTGCACAAGTGACGTACACATCTAATACAACTAATATACATGTTTTATATGTACCTAAATTAAATAAAAAATTGATGAATTTGGAACATGAAACTGGATAGTTGTATCCGGATCCTAGGGACGGGGTCAATTTATTCTTATGGGATTTCCGTTAATAAGACATGTAGGAACCCGTGCACTGGGGTAAAATCTAAGTTCCACTATTTTCGTAAATATTTTACAGCCACTGTATATAAAAAATAATCAGAGTTAATTTTTGAGCCACATTAAATTTTTTAAATTGTAATTATACGTTTAAAATGATCGAGGTATTGTTCGGAATACGTATTAATTATTTCAAAAAATTTAGAAGTTTTTGGCACAATTCGTTGAAATCTCCTGTACAAAACTAATGAAATTAATAAATATTAATTATTAATAAATTTGTAAAATTATTGATTCAAATCCGAGCAGGATCCTATTACATTATTATCAAATATTACAATCATTCTGAAGGATTGGTATTTTTTTTATAAGTTTCCGAGTTGATTACAAGAAGTAATCAATTAACCAACTCCGAGTTCACACCTGTAGACATGATCACGACGTATATTAGTAAATTAATTTAGGCGGAAATCGACGAGAAGAGTAACGGGTGAAACTTAATTAAATTTAATAAGAAGAGCTTTTTAAATTTAGACCGTACGGAATAGTCCATAATAACGACTCGATATTTCTTATAATAAATTCTGAAATATTATTATATGAAAAGATTTAGAGACTCACAAATATACCAATCTTATAAAATGGTCGTGTCCACGATTACGATTATTTCTCTTGACACAGTTGAGCACAAAGTGATAGTAACTGCAAAAAAAAATCTCTCGAAAGTTAAATGGATTTTATGTATTAATGAAGACTTCAGGTTTTTCATTAAAAGCACTCTTAGTGATTCACCTAGACGTGTGTTTCTCACACCAACGTTTCACTGCCTTAACATATGCAAAAGAATTCCGTATCATCTGAAATGTGATAAAGGAACAGCGACGTAGACAAACAAGTCAGCAGGCTTGGAGACCTTGAACGTGAATTTTTTGGCGCCAGACGCACTTCCGTCTCGTGCGATTATGAAAGCAAAATTGCGAAAAGGCAGAATATTGTCTGTCTGTGTACAGTGCTAAAACAATGTAATTTTCAGCAAATACTTAACTGTTTCAGAAGGGTTTTTTAAAAACTAATTATTTGTATTCATTAAGTAGCATCAATTCCAATTGGACATAGTATTGGTGAAATGATTGAATCAACTATCAATAATTCACAAATTAGATTTAACCGATTACTACAATGTGTAGGAGTCGAATTTCTTATGACTCCACAAACTCCAAGAACTCTGGTATTATCTCAATATTTCTGTCTTATAGTAATGTTGCCTCGAAAATGAAAAATAGACGTATTTTACGAAACCTTGAACTTGAAATCGCCGTCGTTGAATTAGAATCAGGAAACAATATTTGATTAAATCGTTAGGACATTTAAATAATAAAAAAATAGTTAAAATTATTAATGTTATCAAAAATTTACTATAACCCAAGAAAAAAATTCTCCTCGTAAAAGTTTCCGAAACTCCTATACACCATACAAGTCTTTTATCGAGAACAATGACACTAAATCAAATAATCATCTTCTTTAATTGCTCACAGATCCCTTGCTCAAGTTCACACGACGTGACAATGTGACAAAAATAATTTTTAATGCGTTGTTATTATATGATGAACGACCTACATTACAGACTGGAATTACTTATATTATTTTCGAAACTTAAGAGCCACAATTTTTGATCTGCTTGTAGGTCTTTGTCAATAAAAATATATAGATGCACCGAAGGTTGGAGAACGTACTAAAGAGCTAAATTACTATAATTTAAAATCAGTTTGTCATTCTAATATTAAAATTATCAAATTTTTGGAACACAACAGACAAAATATGACACAAAGTATTAAGATTTGTATAGATACAGTTCACGCGTTAGAAGACTATTATAAAGCCAAAAAATCAGGAAGATTCACACAAGTGTTACGAGAATTGAAATCCTGTTGTTCGAAAATAGGAGGGCATTAGTCACAGTGTTAGCAAAACGAATAGGCCACGAATAGAAGAGGATGTTTCAGTGACACTTCACCTCGTTGTTTATAGATATTCAATGGCGAATCTATTAAGTATTTATTTTCAATTCACAGCACTGTTCTCGTAAATTGTAAGGCTGACCCATGAATGAATTCTTTAAGAAAACTGCGAAATGTTTTAAGAAACTTTACCGTTCTATAGCTAATTTGATGTTGCGTATCTTTAAATAATTTTAGACTTTTGATCTTGCTGATTTTTTTTCAGGTTCCCTTTTCCTGTCAGATTTTTTTTATTCACTACATGTTATCGAGATTACACGGTAGTGGTAGGGTAATATAAGAGATTATGGAGCAAGTGATTTGAAGTATTTCGTGAGTGCAATAGACGGTGTGAACGTGTACGTCGGAGGCCGCAGAGCCGTGCTTACCTCTGGGTACGGTAGTCCTAGCCCCATGGTGCGAGCATCCCGCAGGTCGCAGCCGGACTGAGGCTGCCTAACCCCGATACAAGTGCTGCTGCCTGCTGGCCTACTTCGGCACCTGTGGACCCCGGAAACGCCTCACTTGCGCTGTCGTTGCCTCCGCCTTCCGCGGCTGAGGTGAACGAACCGCGGCGCACTCGTCATACAACGCCAATTCACACGATTCTCCCCTGTGTGATGAACCCTCGCAGGGGTTAAGTGTCCTCATTTGATGGAGATGGAGCCTCGGGGGTAGATATGACTCCCACACCTGGGCGCGGGCATCTCGTGGTCGGCGCCAAAATATGCATCGAGGCCAATGTTCTCTTCTATACAAAGAAAATCATACTTTTATCTGTAAATTGCTTGGAACCGGGTGAATTCATATCATTAGTCTACATTCGTCTGTCTCACTGACTTTGATTCCTTTACACAGCAAAACAGTTGGAACAGATTTGCAGTGATGTGAAGTTCGACGAACGTGTTGAAAAGAACTATTCAGAAAAAAAAATGCATTTAGTTCACCGTTTAACTGAAGTACCATTCATGAACGAGCGCCAGTTCGTGAACTACTTACAATTCACCAGCCAGGGAGTTTTCCAGGATCAAACAATCTCGATGAACGGTCACCCGGTCCTTTACTTTGTCACAAGTTTGACTTATTCGTTACTGTTGTTCCTTTTTCATTTATTGAGTAAGTGAGTACTTTCTCTCATCGTCACCCATTCGTCTCGTATGCGAACCATATCAATAAATTAACAAAACTTAAGGATACGGCTGATAACAACAACTTAAATGATGTGGTATATAATATACCATGTAAGAACTGTAAAAATCGGCCGAGAACATCGTCGCGGACCGTGAAAGTGTGAAGGTAGTCAATTCCTCGCCGTGTACAAGAACTTGGTCTTCGCAGACTTCAAATTGGGAAAATTTTGCGTTAGGACTTGGTCTTACATCCGTACAAGATACAACTGACCCAGGAGTTCAAAGTTAATGAACACAGCTAACGCCGTTTGTTCGCTGACTGAGCTTCGCAGCCTTTGGAAAGGGACCCCAATTTTGGCCGACTACAATCGCAATGTTTTGACAATGTTCAATTTTAGGGAAAACATTGTACAAGAATATCACACGTCTCAGACTAAATTTAGCGAGTGACCACAATGAAAGAATTTGAGCCGGAAGTGTGTCAAGAAGTAGAGTTAATACCAGCTATACGGCATTATTTATTTGGAAGGCAATATCCTATTGAGAGTCTGCCAGAGAAAGACACCCACTCCATTCCTCCAATACCCACTGGGTGCCTTCATTTGCAAGCTAACAACAAGGTAGATGTTTTAAAGTGCTTGACCTACATCCGCAGCTAAGAGAGGTTTGCTTCAGTCTAATACGAAGAAAACCTCAAATTCATATTACTAATACACTCAAAAAAGTAGAAGTTGCTATGCTCCACCATAAACCACTCTAACATGGATTGGTTCGAACGTAAACGCGAATGAAACAAATGTGAGAGTGAGGTAGTTTGGAATAGTGATGAAAAGATGTCAAAAATTATACACGTAAAAGTAAAAACGGAAAAATATTGTGATGGAATAAGGAATAATTCCTTTCAGGGCTAAACATCATACAATCTCTAGTCATTATAATATACTTATATATATACAGTGGTTAGTTTCCGAAATTTACTTTTTTTAGAGAGAGCTTCGATTAATATTCTTGGCCAATACGCGAGGTTTAGTTCACTGCGTATGAAACGGAATAGGTTAAGCACATGAGGGTCGTTACCGTTTTCTAACGGCAAGAACTTCCTACGTACCGTCGGCCGAATTTCATTCTATCTGGCAATTTTTTTAAAGTATTAACAAGGTCAACAACGAGAGTTACAACGATTTCTATTGTTTGGTTGTCTCAGTGTTGTCGCGTTTCCGCATGAGCTCCTGTTTGAATTGTAGTTTAGTCTCTCATTTCTTGGAATTACCATTACACTTTCTATATATTAGAGTCTGGAAAGTTTATTAAGAGTCCAAGACATTTTCGCGGAACAAGAATGTCAGGGCGTAATGCGACGGAATTTCGCCATTGTCCAGACGGCGGAGTGACCTGCTGAGGCGGCTGGTAGTATTTATTCGTCTAAATACAAGAATTTTCCCGAGGTGTGGAGAAGCACGGAGGGATAGAAAAATTTTGCACGACTCGGACTGTGAGAAGACCGGCGGTGTAAAGTGAAGACATTGTATACTTGTCCGACGCGAATCTACGCAATAATTGCAATTGAAGATCATCCTGCTACATGGAAAGCATAAGAAATACAAAATCCATGTTGTACTCGTATATAGAAAGTGAAACAATAATAACGTACAATTGAACACGTATTTTATTAACTAATTATTGAATAGCTACATGAGGCCTCTCTTGAGGGAAAAATAACATCCGTGAAACAAATACAGAGATTATTATAATAAAGAGATTGTAAATGATGGGGGGGGGGAATATTAATTAATGAATTTAATAATTGGGTTTAAATATATACATTTATTAATTGTAAACACAATAATTTTAATATGAGTCGTGCGTGTATATATTATGTACAAAAATAATGAATTAAAATGAGGTTATATTAAAGATCTCAGGGTAATTATGGTTTGGGTGACAACATGTAGCAGATTTTCCGTTCGTTGCTGAACCTGAGTTGTTTTCATATTCGTCTCGCTGTAACTTCCGTGTTGTGTAACTTGAAGCGGCCGGTCGACAATATCACAAAGTCGTGCTGCCGGAATTGAGGAAACTCCGTTTTTTCCCTTATTGTTAAGACCTTTCTTCCCTGCTTCCTCGACTGATCAAAGCATGGTCCATCTCTCCGCTGCCACCTCACAATCTGCTTTCCCCACCAATCTCCTCTCTCCTCCACTCTGCTGCCAACCTCCTTTCGCCACCACCTTGTATCACCAGAAATATGTCCAAAATTGTCTCCGCCAGCCTCTTTAAAACCTTGTCCCCACTTATCCGACTCCTATTACTAAGGTGGCAGGGATGGATATTCTCCAATAATCTCCCTTGTTCCATAAGGGGAACACACGCCACCCGGTCACCAAATTCCTAAGCAGATTAGGACATTCCGAAACCGGCGACGAGGTGTCCGAGATTTATGGTCCAAGTGTCAGCCGCAGTCCCTTTGTTTAGATTCCGAGCCGCCAAGACGGCGCGCGGAAAACCCCCTTCTTCCTAGCCAGCGACTTGCTCATGCCAAAATATTTGTTATTAAAGTTTCCGTAAATAATAATAAAAAATTGGACGCGGGTTCTACTACGCTACAAGATATATAATCAATTCTTAGATTATGCCTTTTGTATCATTCCTTATAATCAAGTTTATAATATATTAGATATTCTCAACAACTACAAACCTCCGAAGCTGGAAACAACAACACACTTCACTTTTCAAACGTTTCAGTCTTAGTGGATGAAATTACCTCGGGTTTCCAGCCGGGTAAGATCATCAAAAACACGCGACGTTTCGGTACATGACTCGGCATTTCGCCAGAAGATGGCAACGCTGTATGTTACCGAAACGTCGCGTGTTTTGAACAATCTCACCCTGCTAGAAATCCGAGAGAATTTCACCCATTATCTACACCGGGAAATTAATTTCAGTCTTATAATAACAACATAGAATATACACCAATTGCTATGGAAAACCAACATAAACATTTAGACTGTTAAATCGTCATTCTCACTATTCTATACAACAAAAAAATTCTATTCGACATAATGCAACTTTTATGCCATCCTAAGTATCACTTAAACAATTTTAAATCCATCAAACACATTCATGAAACAAATTCATAGCCTCAAAATTTTACTAACAAATATATAAACAGAAAATGCATTACAACCAACATATAAAGTCCAAAAATAAAACCACCAAAAAATTAATGCCCTACATTATTATACCATTTCTCGAATCCATTTTCAAAGTTCATTTGCAACTTGAATAGATAATAAAAAAACCTCTTAAACGGTCACAATTGTTTTTAAAAAATTATTACAACGATAGCTTACGGCAGATTAAACTGCCATATTCATCCTATCATATTTAAAACAATTCTACTGTTTTACAGAGTACGTTGTAAAACTACGTTCGACCAGATGACGCGTTGAGAAAACAAACATTTTAAATTTTACAAAGTACGCTGTACTGATAATTTTGTTAAAGTAGAATTGTTTTAAATATAATAGAATGAACATGCTAGTTTAATCTGCGAAAGCTACAGTTGTAATAAATTATTTTTTTAAAAAAACAACTGTGGCCCTCAAAGGGTTTTTTATTCTCTCTTCAATATTCACATTAAACCTTCAAACAATCGAAGTAATTTGGAACCTTAAATATTAAATTAATCGCAACTAAAGTTCATAATTTAAAGAACACTGTCAATAAAGATAAATTAAGAAACATAATTTATATCATAGAATGTGAAAGCTGTCAGTCCACTTATGTAAAACAAAATTAAGGGAACGGAGGAAACTCGAAATGAAGAACAGAAATGTGAAGTAAGATATTTAGTATGTCATTAATTCTGAATGTAAAGTTAGCGGGGACTGGGAGCTGGACTTGGCGCCAGTACGGCGAAACCTTATGCCACCTCTAATCTCCAGGGATAGCATTTAGGATATGACCTGGTATTTCCGTGACCACGCTTGCGTGGGAATCGAGAACCAGGAAAACAATTAAATATACCACGTTGTTTCCCGAACCGATGGGATTTAGTGGAGTAAAAAATCAATTAATTTGAAAGGACGATTTTTCGTTTCTTCTTCACACGGCGGTGATGCTGTATGAACAGTAATTCTGCTTTCCTTGTAATGTTGAAGGGGTTGGAAGGGAACCGTCGTTTGGTTCAGGACGTTGAAGAAGGTCTACATGTCGATCCTGAGAAAAGCGTCCTACAAAGAAGCTGGCAGAGAGGCGACGCTATGTTCCAACAAAGGTAATGCTGTCAGGTTTCCCAATCTTTAACGCAAAGTTTCGATCGTATCAAATTACAAATGAGACAATATTCATTGGATCAATTGGGACGATTTTCGTATTTTGGACATTTAAATGTTCCACATTAAATGAGACACTAACACTATTAATATAAAACAGGTACTAAAACATTAATAACTGCTGTAATATTTCTTAGAGTTCCAATCGGTTGGCGGTCGGAAACCCGAGAATAATTCCAACAGTTTATTCACACGAGAAATTAAAATTAATTATTATTTTCGACCGCATATTTCCTAAATCATAAGTTCTTCTGTTTTTAATATGTCTACAATCCATGTTGTGTATCGCTTGGTTATAATTATGAATTAGGCAAGAATTAACTAATCGTATAACAATAAAATATTAAATTATGATCAATAATTTAAAATGATAAATAATAATAATAGCGGTTTTGTCCAACAATTCTGGACGACAAGTGTTGGTCGAAACGTTTATTAATTATTAAGTTTTAAATTCTTGTTAAATTTTTTTGTCTGTTATACATGTAATTTGTGTAAAAAATAGACGTTAATTGTTATTATATAAGTATAAGTTCTACATTCTACAATAATATATTTGTTATGTACCTTTGTCTGTATTTGCTCCACAAAGTTGTGTGTGCTTGAAGAGTGTCCACACGAGGGGACCAAAACATAATTGAATTCAATAATCAATTTATTAAGTACATAAAAGTCAATTGTCTGTTATTGGTTATTTTATCATTAAAATCATCTACACAGACCTAAATAATAAATAATAGATATTAGTGTTGTATTATGCTTAGTGTTTAAATATGATGATGTTGAGTTGTTAATATTAATGTATTGCTAACTACATTGACATGTCATTTTACTTTAAGCTGTCGATATTATAAAATTATTATGGCTTAGAATGTAATCTTCAGTTAAACTGATTGTATACTATTGAATGGATTTTATTGACGTATCTTATTTCCCCTTTCGAGGAGTAACGTTGAAAAAATATATACATTTTTAGACGAAACGAGACCTGTAGGACGAGACAATTATTTTGTATGCAGTAATCTACCGTCTGGAACCAGAAATTATTTTCAGGTGTAGGAGACATCGTTAACACAGACACACAATCAGTAATCAATGCAGACCGGTGTAGAAGGCCAAGGGATTTCTCTCGTCGGAAATATGGAATGAAATGAGGTCTTTTTTTAACAGCGGACGCATATCGCTTTTTTAAAAAATAATTAAGTCATCGTATGTAGTGTACGTTTATCGAGAAAAATGTTAACGTGAAAAATATCCTTGAAGACATACGAAAAAGAAAAAAAAACAATTGCATTAATACGAATTCGCAAGATATTAATTAAATTATATTGCAGCTTAAAGAATCGAGAAAATCATCTGTGGACATTCGCTACCATGGTAACAAGTATCCTCTGCATTTAAAAATAAATTGTGTGGGGCCATTGCTTCAAGTCTGCCTAGGTTAGAGAGCCTGGACTCAAAAGTTGCACGTGTTCACGTGCCTGTAAATTGATTAAGAGGAAGCCCCGTTAGTGTCCACTTAATCCTCGCCGCTCTACAAATGCGTGCGTGCTAGATTTCAACAGACAATCAGCAAAACAGAAACACAAACAAATACACATTTGCACCAACAACTAAAAGAAAAGAAAATCATTTCCAATATAAAATATTCAGTGTGTTTTTATTTAATTGCGCAGGTGAATTTGTATATTTTCCGTTTTTCAATTTAATTTTTTCTTCAATTAACGAAACAATAATTATTAACGTTAATAAATTATCCTCCCACTTCAAAAACCAGCTAAGTCACCATCAAATTCAGAATAAAAAATTATAAACTCCCAATTCAAACCATAACAAGCCTGTTTATTGGAGGTAAACTTTCAACATAGAACCAACCGTCCGTATGTACGTGAATTCTGACTATTATTAACGATTCACAAGACATAAAAATGTCATTTGAATAAAGCTTAAAACAACGATTTCGTATAAATAGTTTAAAGATAAGAACTGAGACTTCAGGCATCATGTTTTTGAAAGCAAGACCTGTAGAAAAAAAATATACTTCATGACATGCGGGAAAAGAAAAAAAATCAGTTTTGTACATTACGTAAGCGAAAAATGAATATATTACTGAATGCAAATAGCTAGAGAAGGTTCGAAAAGTATTTAAAGCACGTAAAATAAAGTATTAATTAAAATAAATAAAAAGTTCTGATAATTCAGACACTACTGATCTATTAAATGTGCAGATAGTTCATTACCGATATATATCATTAAATAATTACATTGCTTACGTTAGTAGTGAAAAAAAAACTAACATGACATAGTAACTAATAAAAAAAAATATCAGGATGTCTCGACCTCATATTTAGGCTTATCAGATTTAAAGAAATTGTGATTACATAGATTGTCATTTATTAATTACCTCTTACTTAGAGCCAGTTTCTTATTTAGTATATAGGATCTTTGTAAAGATACAGTGCATGGAAGTGAACAGAACGCCTTGTCACGGGATCGCGTGTTCCTACTGAACTAGATAGAACAGGTCGGATCTCATCAGGAAAAGACACGAATACTCAATATAGCGGTTTACCTATCAGAAACACCTGTTTCACCTTTCTAGCAAATTAGAAAAAATTAAGCAGACTCCGGGTTTTAAAGTCATGTTTCTCTCCACTGTTTGTAAATTTTTCTCCTCTTATTCATAAAACTATTTCTCTATAACTACATAGAGATTGACTCTCTCATACACACACGATTAATATTTGCAGCAATTTTTTAAAAACATCTATGTCAACAGCAGAATCAATATTCTGTTAATTGAACAGCTTTGGGAAGATACGGCTCATTGACCATGGTCTGGAAAAGAATGTAAGATAATTTACAGTGCAGTGGAAACTTGGGCAAGCATAATTAAGCTAATGTTACCTTGAAAGGATATGCACCGTCTATAATATAAAATCAACCGTTACTACATTCCAATTGTAATTTTACAACCTTCTTTAGTTGATTTTTATATAACAGGAATAAATTTCTTTTAAATACATTTCTGAATACGCATATCACTTATAATCAGGGCCTCTACAACCCTTGATATCTGAGATAAAAAATACTATTCCCGATATAGGTTAAGTACAATTTCTACCTAAAACAGTATGGAATGAGGACCCCTAGGTGTAAGTCATGGAACGTTGTGACGAAAAAAGTAATTAAGAAAAACGACTCAGATCTGTTGATTGGTAACATCCCCGACGACGTTGAAGGACAATATAAGCCTATTTCGTGGGAAGGACGAACGACTAGAATTGTAATGTGGTCAGAATTACTAAGAATTTTGCCAAATTATTAGTTTTAGGAGTCACTGAGTTGAACAGAGATCACCTCGCCCCCCCCCCCCTAAATTATGTTAAGTAGAAATTCATTTTCCATCGGTGTGGAGGTGTGTAAAGGGAATATACGGAAAAATGCCCAAAAACGTCAAGAGTCAAATTCAATTCATTCGATTTCGCTTAGAAGAACAGTGAAACTCCTGATCGCTCAGCCCCATCAATATGCCGTAATTATGTAACACACGTACTTAAGGAATGTCAATCTAATTTTCAATGCGAAATACGAGAGGTGGGAGCGACGCTAGGTGTTCGTAAGTGTGTTTGCCGGATTCAAAAGCCAAGAGATATAGCACCAAGAACTTACTCTTGAGCACATGGGTAAAATCATCGCGCTAAATAGAAATATTCCAACGCAACATTTTTGACGTTGGAAGTAACAAGGATCAGGATTGGTGAGAATCAAGATTCAACCAAAAAGAGAATTTGTTAAGGTTGGGTTATATAGAAGAGTCCATGATTTTACTACAAAGGAAAAGGTTTGCAACACTTCTATTTTTAAACAGATTCGAAGCAGACAAATACGACAATTTAGAACATATAGGGGAGGTCGGGATACTTAACTGTTTAACATTTATTATAAATTTTTTGAAAAAATAAAGGTATTAAACATTTCTTTATTGTATTATTTAGTTAATCTATTATGATCATAACTTAAAATAACAAATTTAGATTTTTTGTGAAATTTGAAAAGAAAGTTACAAATTTCCCGTTAAGCCCTCTCCCTGGGGCAGGATGTTTTTTAACTACAATAAAATTTCATTTAAATTAAGAAAAATCATAACATCCTTTGTGGTTTTTAACTCATATTTACTATGCGTACGGTTGATCGCTTTATAAATTTTTCTTTTCGAAAAGATATTTTATTGCAACTTCACAGTCTTTGTCAGCATTTCCCCCCTTTCCCGATGATTTTATTTTTATATATTCTGTAACCTATTCTTATAAGTTGTGTCTGTCAGTGATTCCTGTTTTTTCTTGTTAACTCATTATACATTTTGCCTTTTACAGTAGTATCCCGTTCCGACTCGCATGCCTTAATACAAGCAGATTTAAACCTATTGCGTAACTTATATGCAGCTAAATACATCTTTTTGTTTCTTTCTCCATAGCTCTACAGCCCATTGAGGGCCTGGGTCTACCGAGTCGACTGTGGACTGTCATCTTGCATGACACATTCCGATTTTGGAGTGACACGTGGTCAGCCTATCGATCCTCCAACAGTCTTAATCCCGGTCTTCGCGACCAGGACTACACAAATATCCATGCCAGGATTCGAACCCGGGACCTCTGGGTTGTGTGACAGCAACGCTAGCCGCTACACCACAGGAGGTCGGTTAAATACATCTACTACATATAAATCATTACAGAGAGGTTTTGTAGCATTTCTGCTGTCGAAATGCTGCAAAAATGATAAATTCACAGATGTGAACAATGTAAAACAACAGTTCACTGACAAGGCTCGGTCAGAATTTGGTCAAGTCGGCTGCCGGGATTTCTTCTTTGATCAGTGACCATATTCCATAACTATATACCAAACTTCAGCACTATCGAGTAAAAAAATAGGGTATCCAGTAACATCCGGCTATCCCGTTACACCCCGAGTTCCCCTATGTTTGTAAACGTATGTGAATCACGAGCTTGAATACAGCAAGCCAAATTGTTATGCATATGATTATGGACTTTTGAACGTTACTGCGGACCAGTTGCAAAGACAATTTCCTGGAAGGCGGGGAGAGAGATTCGAAGAAGGTGACCTAACATCCGACTGCAGATTGCACGCGCGCCAGCCAACCATCCGAAACATTTAGCAGTATGTATTTAAATGCCAATGATATCTCTAGTTTGGCTACTAGTAGGACCTCCCAAACTGGACTCGTCACAGGTGATGACCCAGACGAAATCAGATACCCTGATCCTCCAGATTGGGGGTTAGACGTGGTGCAAATAACCCCACCTCGTAAAATCTTGCTGTTGCGAAGACAAAAGAATCAATATCCAGACCGACTAAACGATGGTGAAACGGAAAATGCTATGAAGACCTGACATTTGGTTCATTCAGGATATTAGAACATTAGGGGTGACGAATTGGCGGAATGTCACCAGGAATACGAAGGAATGACAGGAGGTTCTGGAGAAGACCAAGGCATACAGAGGCCTGTTGAATCAATGCTGATGGTGTCGAATTAAATACTAATAACGTATCTCTGCTACACGAACGCACAAGTACTAGCGATTGGATCGAAACTATTTGTAACTGTATAACTGAACCAAAACAAATGATTTGTACAAAATAATTTTTTATCCGTGTTTAGAGAGTATAAATATAATTATAAAAATCAAAGCAACTCAATATTTTGTTTTATAGAAATACAAGTATATAGTATCAAACGCCACACAAATTGTATTTATATTTTTCAATTAAATATTTTTATTTAAATAAATATAAATAAAACAGAATTTTCTTTACAGCGTTCAGTGTCGAATTAATTCCTTTCTTTATCTAATATAAATTTGGGGAAACCTCGGGCAACCAGCTATTTGAGAATAAATGTAATGAGTTGTGTCTCCACAATGAACAGTTGCTATAATTTTATATTCAATTACATATATGATTATCGGTTAAACAAACTGTTTTGGAGGTTACATTTAAAATTGATGAAAATCGTAAAAAAATTGTGCTATGCCAAAAATTTAACCGAATCACTAACCTAACGCTCATTAATATTGTATTAATTGTATTTTAGATCTAAAATAAATACATGCAAATTGATTACATTGTTTTTCTTAGTTGCACGGATACACGATTATGTGATGAAATCTCAATTGTTTAGGAAAGCCTGTGTTTTACGTGGGATCTGTAAATGTACGACCCATAGTGGAGGATAATTTAAGAGAACACAACAGTCACAAAACAGGTTGATGTGTGTGAGATTTTAATGTGAGGGGTCTATAAGATGAAAGGAATGCTCTGAGGTTTGTGTTATAGTGGATGTTACTGGGTCACCAGAGACGCGCCTCTCACCGTTACACGCCATCTCCCGTTCACTTTATATCTATTGTAGGATGTTTCTATGTCTACCAAAGGAATTTCATTTTCTTTTCAACCAACTCTTTAGTAGCTTTCCCCAACCAACTTCACCTTATAACTATTCCTGGCAGAGTTGAATTACGATGCTTTGTTTTCCACGCGTTCAGCAAATGCGATGAAGTGGACAACATTTCTAAAAGGTTTATTTATCCTTCAGATATACAAACAGTGAAACTATCACCAGAAACGAATTTCTACCCTACAGAAGGATGCACGAATGCATAAATAATCCGCTTTAAATTAATCTTTATTAGATACGATCTTCTTAGTTAAAACGGAATATGAAAAAGAAATCATACTAAAAGGAGAACCATACAATTTTCCGACGATATTGTAGTATTAACGGAGTCAAAAGGAGACTTGGCCATAGTAAATGGCATGAACGTGGTCATGCAGAGAGAGTTCAATATGAGGATTAATAAAGGGAAAACCAAGGTAAAGGAGTGTAGTATGGGAAGCAGTGGAATAAAAAGGGTGTTAGATTGGAAAGGCATATTTTGACGGAAGTTAAGAAGTTCTGCTACTTCGGAAGTGTAATAACTAGGGATGGTAGAAGTAAAGTAAACATAAAGGGTAAGATACCACAGAAAGGAAGGCTTTCGCGAAAAAGATAAATTTACTTACATTGTGACTAGTAACAGTGGCCGGGTCAAGCAAGTCTTCCTAGCGGTTAAATATCTATACAATGTGTCCCGTTGAATCACTTTCTTTCTCCTTGGCTTTGTACCCCATTGAGGGCCGTGGCCTACTGGGACAACTGACTTCCATGTTACATTCCAAAACTGGATCAGTTTAACCTCTTTTTCATTGACCTTGGTAATCACGAAACATCTATGCCCTTTCTGCGTTTCAATGAATGTAGAAATGTTTCTCAGGCACCAATGAATTTTATGACTATGTACGATGTATTTTTTTGGGGGGGTTAACAGGCTACATGAGGGTGATCCTGATGCAGGCAACGCCCCTTTAATATCATAGGAAGGGAATTGAAAAGCGGAATGCGGAAGGTAGACAATGTAGCCAAGGGTTAACTAGGGACTATGGTTAAAGGTTCCCCCCCGGTCTTTCACCTAAAGAGATGCAGGGAAAACCCGGGCATTGGGTACTATTCTCACGCCCTTCCGAATGACGGGAGACGAGTTTTCTGTGGGGTCGCAGCATTCCCTTCTCCATGTCTCCACCAGTTCTAGGAGGCAGTTGGCCGACTGATCCAATGGGATCAGCGGACAACTCTTGGCATATGCTCAAGGTCTTCGGGCCCAGTACATATACCTCCTAAAATAGGTGAAGGTGTCTCGGCATGTGAGAACTTTGATAAAACCCAGAGAGAGTACGAGGCATTCCCGACATAATCACGTGAGCTCCGCAGTCACTCTGAGGGGAAATGCCTGCGAGAGAAACTCTCACAGGTATTCATTATGCACGAGGTCTGAGAACACAAAGAATTAAAAAGGCAGAATTCGTGGTACAGCAGAAGGAGAATTGTTATTGTTAGTCGAATTAAAATTATCCAGCTCAAACAATATTTAGTCACGAATATGGTGCAAATGTTCCAGACCATCATACCCTTATGAAATAGTATACATCTGTTGTTGGAAACAGACTACGTGTTAAGGAAAAGGGGAAGCGGCATAACAGCAGTGTCAGCAGACCAAGATTATAAGTCAAGGAAGCATTACAGCGTAGCCCAAGCAGGGTATTCCGAAGTCGATTGTCCATAAAAGAATGCTATTTAGAGAATACAAAATCCGGCATGAGGATAAGCTGCAGTGAAATGATAAACCCAGACGGGTCAGTTCACCAATGCAATACTATCCCGCACTGATGATGACAATGGATTCCTCTACCATGTCGCATTCTCAGGCGAAGCCACTTTTCACACGAAAGTGCGCCGCCATAACTGTAGAATATGGGGATAATAAAACCTATCTGCCGTAATAGATAACAAGAACGTGACAAACAGAAAGTTAAGTGTGTTGTGCGTTGATTTGTGATCAGACCTTCCTCCTTTCTCGATATCACAGTGACAGGGACAGCATACCTAGATAAGCTCTGAAAATACCGGAACAGTTCTTCGTTCAGTAAGATGGAATCCCTCCGCATCATGGCAGTTTAAGTTCTATATTATGTCAACGCATAATTTCAAAAGAAGTAGATTGGAAGATCAGGTCCCATTGAATGACACCCAATTTGGTTCCGTTAGATTTCTTTCTCTGAGGACGTGTAAAAATCATTCTTTATAAAACCTTCAGAACTCGGTCTGGCTAACAGGTGCTTCAAGTTTCTTGAAGGTTGCGGTTCTATGGTACACAATATACATATAATCAATTTGAGTACGTGTACACGAGCCTAAAACTGAGAAATGATCTCGCAATACGTCACCAAGTTGCGTTAGCTTTGATAAAGTCTTGCCCTTTCCATAAGCTCGATTCTATGAAGACTACTATCTATATTTATCTACTGATAAATTATTGTACATTTACAAATACCACCACAGCCTTCAACTTCAGAGAAGCCATTTACAGAATATCTTTACAAGTGGCATTTCCTGTAAAGCTGATTTATTTATTGACATCACCATAAACTTTGCTGAAAAGTGCCTACAAGCGCTAGTTACTGCAGTGGCGGCTGGTGCATATGTGCTCATGTGCTACCGCATATGAATTAATTTAGGAGAAATTATTTGTTTTGTAATTTAAATAAATTCTAAAATAATAGTATTTTAAGAGAGTGAATTTCTGCTTCGATTTCGAAGACTTTAAACCGTACGCCTTCCAGCGTGCTCCCTCCGGTTTATATCTTAGCTACATTCTTTGTAACACAAGAATCTTGTTTGGAATGAGAAATACGCATGCGCAGTATTAGCACTTTCCTTCCCTGCTCGTTTAAGATCCAGCAATAATGTGAGCCAGCAAACGCACAGCGCCGTCAGAATGAACCTGTAGGCAGCCTCATCGGGATACAGTTTTAAATCTTTTGACTAATTAATAAAAAGATTAGTGTTTATGCACTTGTTAAGGTTTTTTTGGTTTAATCAAAGTTTATTGAAAAACGTTTAACAGTCGGCATTTTGAAAACTCTCATAATGTTGAGAAAATTACCGTACGACCCTGCATACAATATTCCCATAATATGGGTGGGCCTTTTCCCTAAAATTAACTTTCATTCTTTAAATTACGTAAGAATTAAAAATTCTCTCGTGTTAGGAATTTGCGCCAATATGTTTTTATATTTCTACAACTTTAAAATTTCGTTTCTATTACACCTGATGGAGACAAAACTATAAATGTAGAATATTACGGGTTGTGGAGTATTAACAACCATGTAGATGTAGTAGTATTATTGTCTTTATCCTCCTAAAATTTGTGTTGGGGTGATGCAGCACATAACGTTAAATACACACGAGCCGCCACTGAGTTACGGTTCTGACTAAATAAATTTTGGGAATTAGTACAATATTACCTTTCAAAAAATGCGTGATTGTACCTGTAAGCATGCGATTTACTAATTATATAATTATTGATTTTTTTCTATTGCACAGACCTGCACTTACATAAATAAAACGGATTTTTTAGTAATTCAATTAATTATATAATTACGACAGTTATTTCTTACGAAATTACTAACAGGTAAAATATATTCTAATATATATATTTAGTCAAAGGATTAGTGAATTCGTAGGTGAGTCTAGCTTCGGTTAACGGGAATGGGGGGATGTTGAATGGTCCTTGAACCTCGACTCGGATTAGCTCAGTAATTTGGACGTGCGCCCGAAAAATCGGGAGGTCCGGGTTGCGAGTCCTTTGTCCGGTGGACATTTTTCCGTTCTTGTTTTTCTTCTAAAATATATATATTTATTCCAAT
The DNA here is from genome assembly GCA_034510155.1 of Eucriotettix oculatus. NCBI lineage: Eukaryota > Metazoa > Arthropoda > Insecta > Orthoptera > Tetrigidae > Eucriotettix > Eucriotettix oculatus. The sequence goes on from CM067377.1 coordinate 146,425,551, forward strand.
AAACAATGGAAAATCATTTCAGAAGCTTTCGACCATTAATGCCATCTGTAAATTCCGTTACAAGAAACAGTATCATATCAAGAATTTATTATATAAGCAATAATTTTATGTGCCTTAATAGTTTCTATAATTATCTCTTGACATCCCTGGTTTTTATACGTGAGACTCAAATTAATAACACGGGATTTAATTTACGTGTTAATTTGTAGGAAAGTAAAGGTGACTATAAATACTATTATGAAACACAAGCTGTGAAAAAGTTTAATGACTCAGACTAGCTCAGTAGTAGTGTCCGCCCGGAAAGCGGGAGGTCCTGCGCTCGACTTTTTGGTCCGGTCGGTATTTTCCATTCTTGTTTTGCTTCGAAATTTGTTGTACGCTCTTTACCTGAGCTATATGGGTCATATGAGTATAGGTAAATAATAACATTCCGCTAGCAGAAGTAAAAGGTATTGTAGCGCGATATTAATTTTATTAAGTTGTAATGTAAAAAATAGCAAAGTATTGGAAGGTTGAGTAACGCCTTGAAGACGGCAGCGAGAGGGGGCTGTAAGTCTATGGGATGCTGTCAGCTCACGTACAGAACTGACCCCCGCTATTCTCAGAAACATCCAGCGAGGGAAACAAACAATATTTTAAAATTACCACATAGCTGCTTTGGCCAATGGGGTTTCGTGTGTAAATAAATCGAGTGCAAAAGATAGATTTATCGAGTTGTGGGACACAACAGTGAGGCTGTGTAGATTCATTAAGAGCATACGGTAGGAACGGATGACTTGTCTTGGACTTCGCAGATGCTGAAGAAGACGGAGCCACATAGAAGCTGTTAAGAGGTACGCTGCCAATTTTCCAAACAAGGTCGTTTAGGGGGATCGCCCACGGTATTAACCCTAATTTAATATATATATTTAATGTAAATATTTTCCTCAATAATGTATTCCCTGTTTAATTCCCCTATGTAAATGAATATCCTAAGATTTTTATAACCTTGTAATTAATTAAATCCTCCTTCCTACACTATATAGCGCAGAAGGGTTTCAGTGATGTGCATACATTGGAAATGGAAGAATATCTAGGTTAGGGAGGAGAAATAATTACAGTATGTCGTTGTACAGATTAGGACAAAAGACTCCAGATTTGACAACACAGTGCTATTGTGCATATCCGACGAATATGAGAAGGAATATAATCAAAAGTGGAAATACCGAATAAATTAAGTGATGGTAGACCGAGGTCTCAATAAAGTATTGTACTGATATCGCGAAGAATATAAAACAAAAATGAAGGGCAATTGCTTAGAAAATTAAACAAAATCTCGAAAGTGAAAGTTGAATACGTAATTTTTATGTTTTTCTCTAGTGTACACCTACATCAAATCTAGACCAATGTCGGGTACGACTCCTGCTAACGCACACTATAAGAGCATTTGTCTGATCCAGTAACGTCAAACTGTCTCACCCAACGGACAACATAAATTCCACGATGGGAAATATACAAGTTTCACTGGAATACAAAGTTCTCGATGAACAACAATTAAGAACTTATATTTTAGACATTTTCTCTTTAAATTACTCTTAAAAGGAAGTCGCATAAGTTGTATAAATTGAAGCACCATCCCGTACTAGTCGCATCAGTCGTGGACTTTCTCTGCAACCAGTGCACGACAGACGTGATCGAGGTGTCTAATTGGAGGATTTGACGCGTAACCGCGGCAGGGAGATCAGTTTTTGAGTTAGTGTTGAAAAAGTAGAGAAATCCTTGAATAACGGAAAGTAACTCGTAGAGGCCATGCCATTGCGTGTCCGTCACAAACAAATACCTCAGGTCCTTGTATTTCAATAAAATAAATTCTTTAGATCCCATAAGCGTGTACGTAGGATAATATTTTAAAGAAATTCTAGAACTTCATGCAGGAAACTATTAAAAATTTTAGGTATACTCTCGCTCTCCAATCAATACATGATATTCGAAATAAATAATTATAATAAATCAGCAAATCAGTTATGCATTTCTCTGATACAATAAATCAATATCAATCTTAAACAAAAAGGTAAACTTCAATAAAAGTCTACTTCGCAAATAAATTTTTGTACGGCAATTTTATTCATTAATAAACTTATAATTAGCAAATTTTAACTATTGGAATAATCTAGGTCAAAATTATAATTATTGTGTAAATGAAATAGGGGAGATTTAATATTTTAAAAAAATTAACTTGAGTTTTTACAATGGCAATTTATTTATATATTATAACACAATTTCCTTGTCTTGCAATATCTATCATTATTAACAAATGTATTATTTAAGGGGAATTAAATATTTAATTAGCAACGGCCTTGTGGCGCCACAACGGGTAGTAGAGATTTAGTTCATTCAGGACGAACCTGCTTTAACCTTGCTTCGACTCTCTCATGTACTTGGCGATTCCTTCTTTCCAGGAAATTACTCGTGGTGGCGATCCCTTTTTCCCAGAGGGTGTTATGCAGCGACGGAAACAGATTTCCCACCTTTGGAATCGAGGACAAACCAGTCTTCCGTCTTGGCGGAGTCGTTCACGTCTCACCAGAGTTTTAGATTGGATATCATAATTCAGGGATTTCCACCTTTTGTCTGCTTTTCTCCGAATATTCTTACTGAATTTAATTCGTTCTAAAAAATGAATTAAAATTGGGAGAGGTTCTACTGCGCTACAATTATATTGATTTTATGCTATAAGATTTTAATTCTATTTTTTTAATACAGATAAAGGCGTAATCGATTATTATGAAAATTTAGTTGTTAATTGTAGATATAATGTAAAATGTTAGAACAACTTTGAAGATTTTATTTTCATGAAGACATATTGATAAAGAATTTATTCTATTTCATCTGTTGTTAGACTGCACAAATAAATCAACACGAACGTCATAATTACGCAATTACATCGACAATAAGCTTATATACTAGTGTTTACCGGGTTATATTTATTCCAATTTTACATTAGTCTGCAAAAGTAATTAATTTTATCTATGGTGCGTTATCTTTCCAAATCAATGATTTAAGTTCCAGCTCCAGAAACAAGAATAACTAAATTCTGGGCTCAACCTCCAACTAACAACAAAAACTTTCATCGGAAAAAATTTTAATAAAAAATATCTCGCATTTTATAAATTTATATGTAAATTTAATTACTAAATAAAAACCTATTAAATAAGTTCATTTAATATAATACAACCTTGGTTATCAGACCACCGCTTATCCGGATGGCTTTCGGAATCTTATAAATACATAAATTTTAACATTTTAAGAAAAAATAAAAACGATCAACAAGTCTGAAACAAATTAATAAAATATAACACAGCATTTTGTACTGTTTTGGAATTTCTTCAGGTGTAACAAATTAAGTATCAATTAAGTTACAGGTATAACATAAAAAATTATTATGTTATTATTTAATTTCTACAAATAAAATATTCTAGAAAAATTTCCAATAGCGTCTGCGTTTTACACTCATACAATCGTAATTTGGAAAACTAGAAATTACATTATAAGCGAATATAATTTATGAAAACATGTTCCTGTCAAAGAATATTCAAGTCGAAAATAGTTTTTAAATTAGTTTAAGGCATGAGGACCAGATGCGTTCACCAGGAAGACTAATGGCCGACAATTGTTATAGGCGAGAGGCCTTGAAAGGAGCGAGGGAGGCTGGCAGCTGTGCGAGGTCGTGCGCCATAATTGGTCACTGAACTGCAGATTTATCTAGGCACGCGGTAACCGATGGAAAGTGTGACAGGAATTGGGTCAGCAAAAGTCAAGGCTCCGAACCACGCTCCGTCCTTGTCAAAGAGATCAGTCTCCTCAGAGAGAGAGAGAGAGAGATTGCAGCTACTACCGTCAAGCACAGCAGGGAGAAATGGCAGGAGAATAGAGAATGTAGAGATAAGGAAATATAAAGATAAATACAGGATAATAAGATAAAGAACTTCATATGATGATCGACAGAGATGAAAATGAATTAATACTCTGTAAATGACAGAGAAGCTGAAATGAGTAAATGAAAAAGCTGTATTACTCAATGAGCTTATAATATTGGAAAGAATGCACACCCTTAAAATTTATTGCAAGAAGCATTGCCTTATGAATTTGTTAAATAATTCCAGCAGAAGTAAATTCGTCCGTTGTTTACAGTTTATTGCACCAATATTATTGGAAGAAAAATATTGATTTCATCAATATTTTATTACTTGTTAACTGACTAAGGAGAACTATCCTTCCTTCTTCCATGGCTCTACAGCCCGTTGAGGACCTGGGCCTACGGAGTCGACTGAGGACTGTCATCTTGCATGGCACATATCATAATAAGTATGACGCACTAAAAAAGGAACAGGTGTCTGGGTTTGAAATTATTGACAACAGATTACTGAAACTGGTTGAGATATTATTAGCGTATGTTAGAAAACAGTTCATAGATTTCTCACTAATTTGATCTCTTTTGTCTACTCTTCTATTTCGTCTATGTTCTCTACTCTTTTCTAACAATTAAATACATAAACATGTATCGCTTTTTGATCTTCTGATACAAATTCTTCGACGGTCTTACAGGTGATTGTATCGCAACCACATAAACGTGAAGCTTGCCAATTTCAGTTGTTCCCAGATTGACAGCGGGGTTCACCTGAGCCAACTTCATCTCTTATAGTAGGTATATGTACTGGGGTCGAAAACCTTGGGCATACGGTAAGTGTTGTCCGCTGATCCCATTGGATCAGTCGGCCAACTACCTCCTATAACTGGTGGAGACACGGAGAAGGGAATGCTGCGTCCCCACAGCAAACTCATCTCCGTAATTCGGAATGGCGTGAGAATAGCACCCAATAGCCCAACCTACCTGATGCAGGTTTTTTAGCGTTTTCCCCGCACCTCTTTAGGTGAAATAACGAGTAGAATCCTTAAACTATAGCCCGGGGACCCTTGCCAACCCTTGGCTACCTTCCGCAACCTCCCTTTTCAATGCCCTTTCTATACTATTAAAGGGGAGTTGCCTATTTCAAGGTCACCTACATTAAACCTGTTAACCCCCTCCCCCCAAAAAAATTCAATTGTTGTACTAAATAAATTATTAAAGTTGAAGAATTTACCCCGTTCCGACTTTTATATATTCACCAATCTGAAGGCCTGAGTTATGTAAAAGTGTTTATACTATGATCAGTTCTTATATAAGACTATTATTATTATTAATGACTAGAATATTTGGGAGTGACATTCATTTAATTTTTTTAAGTCTGATAAACTTAACTATTAATCTGGCGATAAAATACATACGGCTTCCAAATCTCCCATTAATAGTTTAGGTTATTTTAGCTGCGATCAAGCACACTTGAACTTTTTCGTTCTTCTTTTTCTAAGTTCATAGCATAAATTATTTATATAAATGTTAACATGCAAATAAAAAGGTCCCTCTTCTGTTCTTACACCCACACACTTCCCTCTAATGCTAATTTTACAAGACCCTCGTGTCTTAAAACGTGGCCGATTAATCTATCTCTTCTCTTAGTCAACGTCCTCAATACTGTTCGTTTTCCCCTATTCTGTTTAGAATTTCCTCGTTTGTGATTCGATCATCAACCCATCTGACTTTGAACATTCTCCTATAGCACCACATTTCAAAAACTTCTATTCTTTTCCATTCCGCAACTTCTATCGTCCACGTTTTGCACCCATATAAAGCATACGAAAATTTTTAGCAATGATGTCCTAATATTCACACTTATATTACCCGTAAGTAAATTCCTATTTTTCACGAAAGCCTTCTTAGCCTGTGCTATCCTACTCTTTATGTTTATTATACTTCTACCATCTCTAGTTATTACGCTTCCCAAGTAGCAGAATTCCTTAACTTCCGTCAAAATATCCCTTTCCAATCTAACACCCTTTGTTATTCCCAAAATACACTCCATTACCTTGGTTTTCTCTCTATTAGTCCTCATGCTGCAACAATCGATGGAGTGAGAATGTTCGCCTTCCTTGTCTCTATTTCTCATGCTGCCAAAATTACGGTTATAATAAGAGAGTAAGTCAGATGAATGGTATAGGAACGCTTAATAAGACTTGTAACTCACAGTTGGTTTTCACACCGTCTTTCGAGCAGTAATTCAATGGATTAATAAATATTCAGATTAATATCTTCTTACCTCTGAAAGATATCAAAATGAAACATGCATGAAAATTTAACTTAAAATTCCTGTTTTAATCTCTCAAATTTTCATTGAAACCGTTGATCCATTACAGAGCCTATTTGAGTCAAACTTACAGACAAGCACTTCAATTTTATTTATTGGTGTAGATTCAGAGTGATTAGAAAATCTCATCTGCAATTGTAAAATTCAAGCAATCTTCATTCAAAATTATATTTATAAATATAAATTTTATAAATATTTATAAATTTATAAATAACTTCTCTAGGACTCCGTTCATACCATTTATTATGGTTTCCAAGTCTTCTTCTGACTCTCAAACTTCACTCCATTACCTTGGTGCATAACTATATATAAGATATACTCCACTATTTGGTCCGGAAGGTATCGGGTCATGCACCTTTCACCTAGGGTAGGTTCCTTAAAATATAGCACGGAGACCCTAGTCAGTCCCTGGCTACCTCGCTGTCATTTCTACAACCCTTCCTATTCTATTAGAGTAGAGTTTCCTGTTTTAGGGTCACCCTCATGTAGCCTGTTACCCAAAAAAATTGTTTTATGGTATTGTGTGAGAGGTAAATTCATAGGCTGACCTTCAGAATGTTAAATGATGACGGGCAACGATTCGGCAAATAGGACTTACAGTTCATTAACACCTGATTAATGCGAGTTCTCCAATTTAAATCTTTACTTAAGGCTACTTGGAGGTACGAAGGATCGTTTATCTGGCGGAGTCGATTGAGACAATGGGTGTTATTGTCCTGTGTCAGCGCTGGAGGGAGTCTGCGAGGTCCTTACCCTGCAACCAGAACAATATCGTAGAGACACGACGCCGCGCCATTTACATGCGGAGCCTGGAGGGAAGCGTGCGAACGCCATCAATAATTCAGCCGCTACCGGTCAAAGAAAGCCAGCGCCATGCCCTCCCTATTCGCTCACACGGCCACAATTAATACTTATAATTTGCCACGCTAAATTAAAGTGCAGTCTTATTTGCTGATTACGTGCGCACTGTAAAATATTAGACGATATATAATAGCATTGTTGAAAATCCCATTATATTTAAATTAATTGCAGTCGCCAGAAGAAGTAAGGGAATTTTTAAGGCAAATGAAATGTTTGTAAAATAATAAGTTATTTTATTAGTCTCACAAGAGGGCGAGATACATTATATAGCCATGGACCACTTTTGTAGAGGCTCGACGAAGGCAGAGATGACTATGTACTAATTAAATAATAAAGTATGTCTGGCGTTGTAAGTACACAAAGAACAAAAATAAATTTTAATACAAAATTAGATTAGGAAAGACAAGTGCTGAAATTAACTGTCATTAAATGAAGGGAAGAACTGGATTACACTCAGGGTAAAAAATTAAACTTTTTTTTGATCTCAGAAAGAAACACTTGATCCTTATCCAATTTTTTCTTCTGAATTCAAATATGATATAGGTATTTCCCCCTCATGCAAGCAGTTATAATTTTAACCCTTTAACTGCTAATGACGCCTTCAACTGCGCATAACAGCCGTGCCCGGTGTAATAACGACGCCTTAAGGCGGTTTGTATTGCGCGCTTTGTTTTCGTTCTTTCTTATTGCTCACTTCAGCGGAAACACATGACACAATGTATGAGTTCCGTTGGAACCCGACGTGTGTTTGAACACCACCAGACCTCACGACAGAAAAGTTCTTAAGACATATTTTCGTGGTGGGGCATTCTGTCTTTTAGCAAAATATTGTGAATTCGGCTTATGTCTGACACCGTACTACGAGGTGTATCACAAACAGAAAAATCTTTGAACAATTTTAATGAACTAAAAAATAGATGACATTCTCGGTCCAAAGTTTGGATCTGACAGAAGGATGAAAAACATGCTAACGGTGCCACCACACGGCAGTGACTCAACATCACGCGGAAAGTGGTGAGAGCAAGTCTAAGGAACTTAAACACTGTAATATAGTAAAATATTCTGACTCGCCTTGAAAATAAGAAATGATATTTCGCCTCTAAATGGTCCCTCTTGATGGTCCAATGATAATCAGCCAGCGTATTAGGATTCCAACTGCCTCGACACCTCTTTTCCAAACCTGAATTTTCCTGAAGAAAGTTGACCGTGCTCATCGCTCACTACGCAAATATTATGCTGAAAGAAATTTAAAGGACGAGTGTATGCTTAAGGACATATTATATCCCAATTTTTTAAAAATGTCATAACAATATCATAGTAATTCGCCGCCATTCGGCTTCACAAAAAATCTTTATACGCTGGCTGATTATGTTAGACCATCGATAGGGATGCTCCTAAGGCGAAATATACCAGACAATCATTATTTATCACGTTTGATGTTAGAATGTTCGCGTATATTACAGTAAATTTGAAATTATAAATTTCTGTATTTCGGAGACCTTTCCTAATGGGGAAAATTCGAAATAATATATGTATTCAAGAGGAAGAATTCTATCAGAAACACGTAGCTTTCTTTCTGAGATAGGAACTGTTTCTTTTTTGCTTCTTAGTACAGTGGTCGAATTGCGTCTCTAAGCGGAACTCCCCATTTTGAAACGTCTGAAACTAATTACTAATCCATTCAATAAAATTCACCAAATTACGATATTGTTTTGTGGTAATACACATGTATTCATATAATGTTTAGTACGTTAAGCTTTCCATACTTTTCTGAAATACACTTTTACGTAAATCATACGTTGATTACATCAGCAAGTATGTTATAGCTATAGTCGTCCAAACTAATGGTCAGAATTTTACCAAATTTTGGCACACGTGTCCCTAAGGGCACGAAGCTGTGCATGATCGTTAAACTTTTTAAATTCATTGAAGTGATATACGTGATAAAAGTGAAAAATGTTTTATGTAAAAGGTTTCGTGTCCCATATGTGTATCGAGATATCTTAAAGTGAAGGCTGGTTGCCTATATTCTTGATCTACATTATATATCTTTAAAATTATAAAAATTTCGCGTGTTAATTAACCTATATTTATTTGGATCGTCGATATGATGTATATGTAAATTAGTATTATTTTTCGCATTAGGTAATTTTTAATATTTAGTAATTGTTCATTTGTAAAAAGAAAATTCATCACGTGTAAAAGTATTAAACTAAATAAACTTTAATAGCAATATTGTATATATGTGAATTACTCACAAAAGCCACATTATTCATACATAGTAATCTCTGACTTTACCTAACAGTTATCCATTGCAATGAATCTCGATTCTCTTGTGGTTAGTGATTGAGATCTTAAATGAGATATCTGAAAATATGTATGCACGTGCCAGAAGAGGTTTTTACACTTGAGTATAATGGAATGTTGTCTATGTTCTCTGAGTTAACAAATTTCACCACGACCCCTCTTATGATCAGCGCCAATGATGATCTTCCCAAAATATTTTGGTAGACTCAAATTCAGGTCCAGTCTGTTGATGGTGTTCCAGAGTATCAATAATAAAGATTTAGGATTCAAAAGATATTAGGGGCAGCTTTGGCTTGGAAAAAAATATGCACATGTGGAGTACAACGGCCGTATAATGGAATTGCGTACAAGTTGAAGAAACAATGTGGCACGTGAATATTGAGTTAGGGTTCGAGGCCCGGTCGAGCCTCACTATCTGGCTCCATCGGCGATTTAGAGGCTGCGCTACACACGAACCTGTTCGCTTCCCCGAGGAGCCCAAAACATCCGTTACAGCCAACATCGCTATCATTGCCTCTAATATTCACACCAGTTTGCTTACATTCTTTCGGTTGATTGCGACTTAAACACCTGTTAACCAGAAGCCCTCGACTGGTTTATTCTTCAAGAGTGTGACAGTCTCTCGCTTTTTACTTTAGCATGCCTTGTTTTTTTAAATGATGCACCAAAAAATAAACCAGACTCTTCCCGATAATACTTAACAGAGTGAGAATCAGTTTCTTCAACGAATATTTATCGACCAATTCATATGAATCTCTCTTGATGTTGTTTCTGTCTTCAAATAAGTAATTAGCAGTATCAAAACCAGATGGCCCATCTTTAGAAAATTTACCAAAATTCCACCCATAAAAAATTAATGTATTTTAAATCTTTTTCTCAACTGCACTTACTTTTAGTTAAATAAAGTAAACTATAAACAAGTCAAAGGCTCACCCAAGGGAACCCTCTCAACCCTTTCTTTGGTGAGATCGTCACGAGAGATATAGATGGTTCTTGTCTTCCTTTATTTCCACTCCTATCTATATCCTATATATGTAGATGACAATATTTTATACAGCTCAAACGTCACGAATTAATATTATAGAATATACGTTCAATAAGTATAATCCAAATTTACAATCCTATCATGAACTTGAGTTAAGTCGTTCTCTTAATTTCCTTGATGCCACTGTATCTGATCACAATACTTCATACAAATAGGTTTAGAGAACCTACGAACTCAGGACGTGAAGTCAGCTCACTTTCCATACAACCTCTTAACCTAACGATAGCAGAAAAATATCTCAGGGGAGGAAAACAATTTGGAAAATTTACATGTGATCAGTATACAGGGTTATTACAAATGACTGAAACGATTTCATAAATTCAGTATAGCTCCATTCATTAACATACTGTCGCGAAACTAAACAGTCATGTACCTAGCGCAAGCCTAATTTCATTATCGTATTCCCTTCTTGACCTCCCTATTCTGTTTTTACACCACAGATGATAATTTTACCCTCATGTCTTAAACCTTCTCATGTTCAACGTCCTTCATATTGTTCGCTCTTCCCATATTTTGTTTAGAGCAACCCCGTCTGATTTTCAGTATTCTCCTATAGCACCACATTTCAAAGGCAACTCCTATCGTCCACGTTTTGCACCCATATAACGCTACACTTCATACGAACATTTTTTGCAATGATTTATTAATTTTCACACTTATATTACCTCTAAGTAAATTTTTCGTTTTCGCGAAAACCTACCATTCCTGTGCTATCCTACTCTTTATGTCTCCTATACTTCTACCATCCCTACTTATTACGCTTTCCAAGTAGCAGAATTCCTTAACTTCCATCAAAAATATCCTTTCCCAATCTAACACCCTTTGATATTCCACTGTTTCCCATACTACACTCCGTTACCTTGGTTTTCCCTCTATTAGGGTTTGTATTTCTTCTCCTTGCAATATGATTCCTCGAACATTAATAGCAAATATATAAAATAGTTCTTGATTGGTGCTCTATATCTGGAGGAGTCTAAGATTCAGACAAACCTTCGCCATTATAAATTATTAATCTCTCTGTCTCTGTCAACCTTTCTCTGGAAAGGTGCTTTTAGCGCGTTCTTCATAACTTTTCGGAAGACTCGCTTTAGTGACAGAACGGAGAGGGGCTTAATTTGTATTTTTACGACAGTGGAACCCTCCCGTGCCACCAGTTTCTGAGAAGAGCGGAACAAAGAGATTCCTTCCGACGCATTCCTCGCTCCGCAGAGTCAGAGTATCTTCCCAATTGATTATTTGCGCTCCGGGGACAATATTAATGATGGCGTCCATTCCGTTCCCGAAATTCGAGACGGCGTTATGGCGTGCGAGCATTCATCACGCCCCACGTCCATAAATCACACGCACGCCGTGTTAACACGTGGCTCTCGTTGCCGAAGACACTAAATTCCCGACCTCGATCGTCACAAAGAGGACCTATCAAGGACACTTCATCAATCATGTTCCTTTGCTAGACTTTGCAAGACCATATCCATATCAAAATTTTTTCAATAAGATTTTATAAGAAATATATATTTTTGTAAAAGTATAAAAAACCCAGTTTCTGGTTCTTATAGTCCCCGAATGCAAAAACGGTATTACCGACTTAAGTTGGCGGAAGGAAAAAATGGAGGGTAACCGAAAAATTTGCCTTAAGAATGTGGCTGAAAAATTCTGGCTATAGTTAAACCTGTACATGGAAAAAGTTGTGTCACACTACAAGAATAGGAAAACAAACCAATATAAACCTTACAGTTAAGAAAAAGATCCAGTAACAAGTTCTTAAGGGCAGACACGGTATCATGGATGGTCCAAATAGGATTGGAGGGTTTCATATCTGTTTCAATGACACATTTCCCATAATATAAACGTTGTCGTCATCTTATTAACTGATAAATATTTGGTCCCCAATCTCGAAGGTCAAGTTACTTACCAAATTCGAAACGATCAAGATAGTTCATTTGGACGAAGAAATACGTGGACAGGAACTGAATTCGGTTGAACCTTGAATAGATGTCGTTATGTACAATATTCCTTCATAGATTTGTTTAAACGCTGATATCAGGACAAATGCTGAAATTTAGTTCACCAGGGAGAAACGGACGTATTGAGGGATCTTACTTCCATTGAACCACTGAATTACAGATTTTTTTAGCACGACAATAAATGTTCTTGAGGAAGGAGGAATATTTTGGATGGCAGATGGTGCTATCACCCTTCAGACTGTTTCAGATATTAACCAGCTAAGTATTGAAATAATGGCACGCTCGCTGATTGCCGCACAATTATGTGGAATTTGACCTTTATTTGGTTAATAAATAAATACAAATTGAACTTCGCCTATATTTCCCCAGGGCAGTGACAATGGTAATGAAGAGCGAGTTTGGCAGAGTTGGCTGGGATACAGATCTTCAGATTACTCCCACGACCTGTGGGATTATTATTTGACCAGACTCCCTGCGTAAATTCCGTGAAGCTTAGTCATCGGGATGATTCACCCACAGCGATGACCTAACAGTGTTCCCATTTAATATATTACCGCACACCTGGACTTCGTCGTCACCATAATGTATTCTAGTTGGGAGAGAGAGAGAGGGAGTCCAGCTAATGAGTGTAGACAACGAAGGTCTGATAGCTAGAATGAGTCAGTTAATAAAACCGGCTTGATAATATACCTACTTGGTACGGTTTAAGGTGATGTTTACTATGAAAATTGTGTTTTGAAAGCATTAATTATTAGAAAGTAATAAATCAAATGTTGATTAGAAAACATTTTAACGTTTAGGAAATTAGACTGACTTAAAATCTTTTAGATATTTCATTCAGTAGGATCAACTTCCTCGACCTTGCTTCATCTATTTTATTCAATGAAGATATCAGGTTTGCCATTAACGATTTATTTATTTCCCCATATTTTTTGTATGTGCTCTATTCACTATATATATATATATATACGTAGTCTTTCTTTAAAAAATGCATGATTTTGACAATCTATACTTACCAAACTAGTAGAAACTGAGACTTAAGTTTGTAGGTTTTGGATATTACCTGGAAAGAAATAAAATGAGCATTAATAAAAGCGTAACACAATTATTAGAAGATCAAATACTCTGTTCTGAGAATGAAAGGATACAAGAATGTGCATTGCAACTGCAGACAATGAATCTTAATCCCGATCCTACAGAGTAATCACAAAGTCACACTCATTTAGAGAACATGATCCTGTTTTACGGAAACAGTCGATTAATTAGGATGTCTTCGAATTTATAGGCACTGTTACAAATGGATATTTCACAAGAAATTGTTCAACAACAAATGAATATGAACGATCGGCAAAATAATGTTCAACAATGAACACTCGTTGTTTTGGGAAAATGGCATTATTACTAAGCTGTGAACTCAGCAATACTACAGTCGTCATGTTATCGGAATAATTTGATGTCGGTAAAACCAACGGTGTTATTATTTTGTAGTGGATAGAAATAATTTAAATAAAAGCAATATTTAAAGGCACATTTATTTCAATCTCTGTACTTCGACTCGTTTGAAAACTTTTTCTTAATAGGCTCTATAATTTTTTATTATAAAGCACTAATAGCACCAAGAAACTAGTTCGGCCATAAGCACAATCATGTAAGAAACGTGACAAATACAAATATTCAGTGGAGTCCTTGGCGACGAGCAGACAACAAGCGTGCGTGCGCAACCGGCAAGGTGAAAAGCCCCTGTTACCATCAGCATAAAACGCCTCCTATCCCTCTCCATAATACAAGCCACCTGGCCTTATGGGGAACAACAGCCAAAATCCATTCAGCCAAAATTCAAACAAAAAATAATCCATTACAAACTCCCCCTGGTACCTAAGAAATTCTGTCATCCACCATAACATCAAACTTTCCGAAGTAAACACCGTAGTCTCCAAATCCATAAGCTGCCTAATTAAAAGCACCCTCAACTACACAAACTCCACGATCCAACAATTCCATGAAAATCCTCCTCCACATCTACCCTTCCGTCGGCTTGATTGAAAACTCCCAATTGACCTCATCCTTCCCCCTGAACATTCAAACATATACTAACTCACCTTGCCATCATGCCCGCAGACCACATCCTCATATATATCCTCCAATAATGACCTCACAGTCTGTCAACCCTCTCAGACATACACACACACAAACAAACAAAACCTAACCCATCTGCCAAAGTAGGCTAACCAAAGGAGAAACCTACCATCCATCACGTCTATAGGTGAATTATATACAGTATTTTAATTTTGTATGTACTACAACAATTATTGTACTAGCTGATAATCGTAAAAATACAGATTTTTGGATTTTTTTATTGCGAAAACTTTAATCCGAGGATAGTACAGTTTTTATAGATATTTATTCACTAAATAAATAAATGACATGAATGCTTTAAGAAATTGTAAAGTCCATTGACAATCAATTTAAAAGCGAGAGAATCGACAAAGCCGTGAACATATTTATGTTATTGTACTTAATAATATTTTATTGGCTTAGTGATATACCAATGTTGTAGCTTAATTTTATTAAGATAACAGAAATTTATTTTTTTCTATTATTAAACTATAAATATTTTCTATAAAATCTGTTTTTTATGAATTTATTTGTCGAGTACTTGAAGCTATATTGGGTCATATGAAAATAATTGCCTTAGTTTTCGGACGGATTATCGACGAAAGCCGAGGTATGATTCTATTTTGTACTAATTGCATTACTTAAAAATGTAATAAAAATTTTTTCTTTCACAATATAGGTTTCTGGACTGCTTTAAACTCTTTTCAATGAGTTTCTCTGGTTCATATTGAGGGAAGACGAATTTGCGCTTCAATTGTAGTAGCTGTTATAAAACTGTCAGACATGTACGGAGAAGCGTCTGCATCAGATGCTGCCTTACAGATTTGACGACTTAACGCTTGCTGCTGTTTAAGAATTCAAGTCGACGTACGTTCCGGCTGGTACAGCCCAGGAAGTAAGGCTCACCGGCGTAATGTCTTCCTGGCTCCTTAAAGAAGCAAATCATGTCTTGTTGCTTCCTGAGTTACTGATTCCTTAATGTAAAACGCTATATGCGAGTTACTAGCTATCAATCAAGCATGTATTGTAATTCGTTCCCTGAGTCTTTAAAGAATTTTTATTATGTATTTGGTGGGGGAAACTTCGTCTGATTTTTGCAAGGAGAAAATTGAGGATTGGTAAGTGTTAGGTCCAATGATTTTAATTTTTAGCGAGATGAGAATGCGTGCGTGGATTTTTTTTTGTAACAGGCTACATGAGGGTGATCCTGAAACAGGCAACTCCCCTTTAATAGCATAGGAAGGGAATTGAAAAGGGGGGATGCGGAAGGTAGAGCAAGGTAACCAAGGGTTAACTAGGGGCCCCGGGCTATGGTTTAAGGATCCTACCCGGTGTTTCACCTAAAGAGATGCAGGAAAAACTCTAGAAAACCTGCATCAGGTAGGTCGGGCATTGGGTACTATTCTCACGCCCTTCCGAATGACGGGAGACGAGTCTGCTGTGGGGTCGCAGCATTCCCTTCTCCGTGTCTGCACCAGTTTCAGGAGGCAGTTGGCCGACTGATCCAATGGGATTAGCGGACAACTCTTGCCATATGCCCAAGGTCTTTGACCCCAGTACATATACCTCCTAAAATAGGTGAAGGTGTCTCGGCATATGAGAACTTTGATAAAAAAATACCCAGAGAGAGTGCGAGGCATTCCCGACATGATGAGGTGAGCCCCGCAGTCACTCTGGGCTCAAGCGCCTGCGAGAAAACTCCCGCAGCGTCCCATCCACATGTGGGTGATGTACCACTCCCAGATTCGTGGAAGTTAATCCTGTAAATGACGGCGGGATACTTCGAGAAATAAGTATTTAAGAGGGCCGCAGGACCTTCTCTTTTTTTGTATAACCATAGTGGTAAGGAAACAGACCGACCGGACGCCAGAAGAGAATATTGCCACATCTCAAGACATGCAGTGATGGTCGAGGGGTATAGAGCCGGAACTTGTGCTCGGGTTCGAGTCCCACCCGACGCAACCATTTTTATTTGTTTACTTTATTTACATTGATTGCCTTTACTTTCTACAATTTTTTGTTTCGAGAATGTTCTGCTTCTGGAATATTCCATGTATGTATGTATAAATGGAACTGGATTCCAAATCGGGGTCAGTCTTACGCAGTACTAGCTTTGTACAGGCACTTCGCCGTTGAATAAACGCATATAACCTTTACGTGTGTGTTATTGAATCTCACGATCCATCAGAAACGTGACAATATCATTAAACGGACGCAGTGCTTTAAGTATTTATTAACTAAAAGAAGAAATATCAATATAATTAATATTCACATTCCTGAAACCACGGCAAACTGATTATTTACTCACATTGGCC
Organism: Eucriotettix oculatus; assembly: GCA_034510155.1. Taxonomy (NCBI): domain Eukaryota; kingdom Metazoa; phylum Arthropoda; class Insecta; order Orthoptera; family Tetrigidae; genus Eucriotettix; species Eucriotettix oculatus. The sequence continues at coordinate 146,442,379 of CM067377.1, forward strand.
AATATCAAAACTTATTTAGCGAGTTCCGAACAATATCCACATATCTAAGTCAGGCAATAAATTAGCTTTTGTGTACAAAAATTATAGCGTATTTCATATATAAAATATTTTTAAAAACGCCAACAGAAAATATATCTTAAAGTTTGTATAGTAAATAATAATAAGAAACACTACTTTGTGACTAGTTATTATCTGTATAGCAAAAAATAAGTATATTTGTAAATTTGTACCTTAAATATAAAGATTTTTATGACGTGGAAGGAATTATAATTAACAAATATGCGAATGCCTGAAAGTTTGTGACGTCACCGAACTTTGAAGAAAATAAATACTGCGAAATACGCGATAGGATTCCAAAAAGCTATGTTTAATTTCTCAAACGGTTACATTTGATCAACTGAACCCCACGATTATGCATGCAAACTCGACTTTTACCCAAATATATTTTGGAATACAAACTTTAAGAAAAGTCGTAAGGGTGCTAAAAACCATAGGTACGATTTTTTAATCAATATAATTTAAATGTTATGTTCAGCAACCAGCTTAGATTCGAAAATTTCAAACAGATTTTAAACTACACATTAAGTTGGCTTTGACTGATAATAAATCATTTATGATTTAAACTTTTCTGAGTCTTAATTTGCTAACAAACTTTTAAATAGTATAATACATTTTTACACACCAAATTTTGAGGCAGGGGCAACGGATTAAATTGTAAGTATCACAGTTAATATATTTAAAGAGAATATACATAAATATTTGTAAGACAATGATAAATTTAGAACCTTCCCATTTAAAGCATCTAGAAACTCGTAAAAATTTATCCTCTGTACAATATAATGGAAGAAAAAGTTACATATTATTTGTTATCACCCACTTTTTGTTGTGTTATTCAGTCGTAAGAATGGTCTGATGCACCCTCCATGCTAACCTATCCTGCGCAAACCTTTTCATCCATGCATACCTATAACATCCCACATCCTCCAGAATATGCTCAGCGTATTCCATCCTTTCCCACCGCCTTTTGCTCTTACCCCACACATTTCCCTCTAATACTAATTTTGCAAGACCTTCATGTCTCGAAACGTGGCCTATTAATTTATCCCTTCTCTTGGTCAAAGTCCTCGAAATTATTCTCTCTTCTCTTATTCAGCTGAGAACTTACTGGTTTGTTACTCCATCCACCCATCTGATTTTCAGCATTCTCCCATGGCGCCACTTAGGACTCCCAAAATATTCATGACTCTATTATAGAACCCAACGTACTACTCACTTCTTTAAGGTGCTGGAATTATTTTTAACAACCTTAAGGTAAATATTTTACTTTGTTAGAGCGCCGTGATTTTTTAGACTCTCTTAACGTGATGTGCCTATTTAATGTTACAGGAAAAAATTAGCGACAGTCATCATCCCTATTAATTGTAATAAAAACAGGCTAATGTGGTCCTATTGAAGGGTTAATGTTTCAATAAAGTGCCTGTTTTGATGCCAGTTAAATCACGTGACCATCAAGAGATCACGAGCGAATTAATATATTTTCCGGGTTAGTATAAATGTATCCCATAGGTTCATATGGACAAGGTCGGGCACCAAGATGTTTAAATGTTTAAATAAATAAATATATATATATATACAGTATATAAACAAAATATTACTTTAAAATATTTTACTCGGCAATTTCACACAAATTCAACACTAGAGTTATTGTTATTGTCCCGGAATCATTTTCAGAATCTTTTTTATAATTTCATCTCTGTTCTCGAGAAAAAGTCATTAGCTTCTGAACTACCTTCCAGTAAACTTCTACCTGGACCGCAATCAACATTTTCTAACTAAAAGTCCACATATTACTCACTATCCGTTTCTGCCGAATATGTTTAACCGACTATGCATGGCCATAAGCAACACATAGCATATATGTTTAAGTTTGAATAAAACCGCTACTGCAATCGACAGTAATTCAGACCACTTAATTAAATTTTCCGTGATTTCATTTACAACTGTTCATCACTTTTGATTAAATACAGCATAAGTTATATTGGATTGAAATAAATAACTTGAGATATCAACGGTTAATGTACCATAATAAATTAATGACAGTGCAGATTTCCCATATTCGTGGACTACATCCAACGTGTGTTCTTGGAATACTAAAGAGTGGCAAACGAACAGAGGCTATCTACGAGTCCCGTTTAGGAAATTCAAACTTAACATATACAAAAATTAAGTAAAAACTACCTTATAAGTAACTATTTCGATTAATGGTGTATAAATAGCGGGATTCTAATCTACAAGAGCTCTTAGTGCTTTCAATTAACTTCTACGCATTCTGTACGGAAACGTGGTAAGATAACCTCCGTAAACATTAAAAGTGGTAGTGGTAATCCGACCTTGTCGAACATTTCAACCAGTTTTCTATGATGAAAAATCAGGAGCGATTTAAAAGCAGACCGAGAGCATTTGTCAGGACGTCGTCGTATCGGTGAAATGCGGAAGTGCGAGAGCCATTAGCTGCGGTCCATCATGGCTGGATAAATGTCAACATCTCCATCCAGACCTGGCCGGCCTTCCACAAGGACAACCTACATTGTTCTGCTGCTCATAAACTTGGCTCGGAAACACCCGGCGATGCTGCGATGAGGAGAACACCAGACCTTCCTAGGCACAGGCTCTTAAAGTAGTCAACGTCACATTTCCTTCCTTAGTAATTACTATGATTCCCGTGTTGGTTGAGACACTTTTGGGAAGTTTCAATTCTTGCAGAGAAGGAATGTTCTTATAAAATAAATTAAATTTGAAAATGTGAAACAGAAATACAGTACTCCAACCTTGTACTGTTTCAATACGTATCTGTGTATTGTAAATGATGGGGGGATATTAATTAATGAATTTAATAATTGGGTTTAAATATATAAATTTATTAATAATAAACACAATAATTTTATTATGGGTCGTGCGTGTATATATTATGTACAAAAATAATTAATTAAAATGGGATTGTATTAAAGATCTCAGGGTATTAATGGTTTGGGTGACCACGTGTAGCAGATTTTCTGTTCGTTGACGAACCTGAGTTGTTTTCATAGGCGTCTCGCTGTAATTACCACGTTGTGGAACTTGAAGCGACCGGTCGACAATAGCTGCTGCTGGAATTGAGGAAACTCCGTTTTTTCCTCTTTCTTCCCTTGTTGTTAAGACCTTTCTTCCCTGCTTCCTGGAATGATCAAAGCATGGTCCACCTCTCCGCTGCCACCTCACAAATCTGCTCTCGCCGTAACTTCTCTGCTGCCAATCTCCTTTCGCCACCACCTTGTATCACTAGTAATCTCTTTCTCCACCACTCTCCTTCAATCTCCTCTCTCCACCTCCTTGTATCACCAGAAATCTGCCCACCACTCTCCTTCAATATCATCTCGCCATCACCTTGTATCACCTGCAAAAATCTGTCCTAAAATTGTCTCCGTCAGCCTCTTTAAAATCGACACCTATCACTAAGGTGGCAGGGATGGATATTCTCCAATCATATCCCTTGTTTCATTTGGGGAACACACGCCACCTGGTCACCAAATTCTCAGGCAGATTAAGACATTCCGAAACCGACGACGAGGTGTCTGAGCTTTATGGTCCAAGTGTCAGCCGCAGTCCCTTTGTTTAGATTCCGAGCCGCCAAGACGGCGCGCGGAAAAACCCCTTCTTCCTGGACAGCGACTTGCTCATGCCGAAATATTTGTTATTTAAGTTTCCGTAAATAATAAAAAAAATTGGACGCGGGTTCTACTGCGCTATAATATATTTTATGAAATCGTTTTAAACCACATCTAGAACATCGAGTGGTTTTTAAATTATTCACGAAAATCTTTGCGAGCGATTATATATGTAAGCGTAACAGCTTAAAGAGTGAAGAATTTCATAGTTTTCTGACCATAAGTTTACAATAAATAAAATTGCTAAATTTTATTCTTGATCAAGTCTCGAAAGGGAAACGAAGTGACGCATTTATATTAATTAAATAGCAATAAAATTATGGGCCAACTCATTGACCGTCTTTTTATTTATAGTGAAGAATTTCTTTCAGGTGGTTTTCCTCTCGGCAATTAAGGAAAACGAACTGATTACAGTAGTTTTTAGTTGTCTAAAGATCGGCTTATCTGCTGTATGTCATGGCTCGTCCACCGATCAAGTTTTCTTTTGTTTTCTTATGGAATCGTCGTGAACAACTTCTCGCAATTTACTTCCGTCAGACTCATTTTTCCCCGTGAAAGAAGAATCTTATAACCCACTTAATCTTCTTTCAACAATCCATTCTAACTATAAGGAATTAAATACCATTTCCGAATAATAACCGATGCCATAAACACAAATAGAACCAGTTGGTAGTTATCAAACTCCGGTCATCATTTTGCATTTGAAACTACTGTAGTTACAACTTAGAGTTGTGTGACTTATTCCAACCACGGTAAAGAGAAATAAATCCTGTTTTCAAACATGGTTTTATCGTAGCAATCCCCATATATTTCGCGTTGGCCTGTAGAGCTATAGACTACTTGCTGTATTTGCCTTATGTTTGGGTAGCCTAGCCTGTAGGAGAGAAACTTCGTAACTACAAGGAATTCAGGAAATCTATCTATATAAATAAAAAACTATGTAGCCTAACTCTTGTGGTGTAATTTCTCGCACCATAGAGATCCGGGTTCAAACCCTGTCTAGAGATTGGACGTTGTGTCGTTTCATTTCCCATAGAGTGGTGACCTAACATACAAATAAGCTACCCTAATTGAAGACAATTGTTAATGACCGTTAGCATTTGGTGTGACTATAAATATATATTTTTTTAAAGAAACTGTGTATGAGTCACTCTGGGTTTTATATTAGTGCCTAGGTTAACTCTGCCTTACAAAGGAAAAAGGCAGTAAGTCTAAAAATATATTTTGAGAAATCAAGGGATAAAGGTTTTTGAGTTTCGTCTTATCTCTTTGAAAATGATTTTATCCGTACCAAGAAATATCAATTTGTTTTTATAAATTAATTATAATACATTTATCCGTGAAATATTTTAAAAAGTCGAAAATTTCTACTTGCTGCCTTTCTACTTTCTGACTTTAAATATTGGTTCCTTACGCGTTTCTTCACAATTAATTCGATTGCCATGAGATTTAGGTGTATTCTGTTATTCAACCTGGAGAATATTTCTGTCAATGTTTTGAAACTTTACGATCCTAGCTTCCATCCTTTCAGACCAAAAAGGTTTAACACGTAGAACTTAGTCTTACGTATCCTGTCAACGCGAGATAATTATATATCTTAAATGTATAACTAACATTTTATTTAAGTAATGATACTTTTTTTTCACGAATGTCGTCGTCTTCGTTGTAGCAGCAGATAAGCGAATCTAAGTAACTTTTAATAGTGGTTCTGTACTATTAATGGTGCGGCCGCGTAGGCAAACAGATTCTCATCGATACAAGTTGACCAATGTATTATTATCGATTTCAATACTGTACCGTTCTAATATAAATATATAACCTGGCAACGCTGGGCATCCCAACTTTTAAATTGTATGAGCTGAATATTTGCATCACTATATAAGTTCCCGCCTTGACAGTATAACAGTGTGATACACTCTCCATTATGAACTTTTGAGTCACTCAAACTCTTTGAACCACAAAAATTCTCTAATATGCAACTGATTTCGCACTCAACATGGTTTGATCATTGCAGAACCAATAATTCAATAGTTACGAGAGGTGAAAGTTTTAAATGACTCACCCTGTATATTAAATATTTGGGAAAAATATTCAAATAAAATAAATGGGAATTTGACTTAGAAAAGTACACTTTGTGAGTAATAAAACGTGAAATGCTTTTTCCTAATCCCCTGGGTCGTCGCTACCTGCCGTTCGGGTGGTCAAGCCGCAAACGGTGTTGTCAATTAAATATTTAAATTCATGGACACATTCCTTACTATTTAATTTCAATTCACAGTGCAATGTGTTTAACCAACACAGGTTCATAAATGAGTACGAATGTGTTAGATCTGTACCAGTAAAATGTAAACATCATGTATTACAGTCCAAGAAGGATCACTAGAATTGACTTTCATCCTGCACTAACGTGGACCGATCCATCATAATCCAATCTTGATTAATTTACCACGTCTCAGTACGAAATTTAACACGAACAGGGCTTCCAACCCAACTCCTCACACATCCGGTTACCGCTCCTCACTCTTATGTTTAGAATGTTAATAGTCGGAGTGTGAACCCGCGACCTCTGCGGCCCACGCAGTCCCGACTCCATTCGTGTGAGTTTCGTTTTACTCTTAAATACTCGAGGTTTCAACTTCAGTGACGTCAACGGTAGCAGATAGCACGTAAGGCAGTCAACAAAACTGAGACGGGATACCGCAGTCTTTACGAAAGCTCATGGATAGAGAGAAATAGCTCCTGGAATCAGTTCCACAGTACGTGGAGTAAGAAGTTGGAGGGGATTAGTTTCGTCAGGGGACTCCCCCCCCTCCCCCGAGGTGGCAAGCTGACGTACCGCTATTACTATTGTCAACAACATTCATTATATATCCTTACGAACGGGTTATACACACAGAGGCAAGGCATTTTTACCACGCTCTGTACTTACCATCCCTTAACTTTTATGGATGGGTTTATTAACGAAAAACATATCCTGAAGTGAAAATTTATTAAAAATAGTGTTTACACTACCAAGTTGCCCAAATAAAGATTCATGATAATCTGAGTTCCGACCAACCCCCGTTAACACCAGAGCAGTAGATAGCTGCGTGCATTATTAGCTTTTTCTCTTCGTTCACTCAGTTCTACCAAACTTGGTGTTCAAATATCCTACGCAATATTATGGAATATTTAATTTGATATACAAAATTGTTTTAAATGAAATTGGTAGGAAAGGAAGGTTTAAGAAAGTTATGGAAATATATCTGTTCGCTGCATCATGCAAAAAATCATTTAATATTAAATTATTGCCCCATTTGAAAGGTATAAAATAAATGTTACTGTCAAGAAATTCAAGTTAGTTTGACATATTTTATTGAGTGTTTGTCACTGATTGAGTAAGACAAAATATATTTTTGGCTTCTGTGAAAAAACGAATGACTACTTGTCAATTTTGTTTTACTATTATGGAATATTCATGCTTGTTCGGTGCGAAGAAAACATACTAGCGTTCCGAGAAATCAGGAGCCCATAATGTTATTAAAAATTTGATATTTTGGAAGACACTATACATTCTAAGTAACACTAAATATTGTAAAATTTCTAATAATAAGGTGTGGTGACTCATGACCCCTACATTTAAGCGGTAAAACAAAAATAATTGAGTTTTTGGTATTCCCGTACAGCAGGACATAAGACGAGGGTGGTTTGGTGAGGCCGAGTAGGCGGGAAACGTCGCCGTTTTACAACATTATTTATTTGCCTGGAGTGCATTGTATTGGAACAGTTGGTCCGGGAGCTGTCCTGAGAAAGGCGGGATGAGAGGGCAGTGGCTGAGGAATCAACATGCGTAAAAGTTAAATTCGGCATGTTTTCGAGAAATAAGATTCATTTGATGGGAGTACGGAAAACAAATAGATAATATTTTATGGAGATTTAATCTGAAGAAGAGGCGCTAGAGGATCTAGAAGACGTGATCCAGCAAAGGAACATCCGGCAACGGCAAACCAAGAACGACGTCACCACGCAGAACATCTGGTAACGGCATTTTTACCCGGTTTCCACTTAAACCATTCTCGTTGATTCGCGATTTTTATTACAATTATATCGTTCGTCACCCGCGTTCCCGGGAGCAGCCTTTTAGAAGCTGCATAGATTCTTTTTGCTTTACCGACTGAGCCAATTTGATTATACATTTTACTCGTAAATTAATATTTCTACTAAAACTTAATTTGAGTTATATTTCTTTTGGAAATTTTATAATGTAATATCATCATAATTAAATGGAATATATTCAAATTAAATATACTCTTTTTATTATTTAACAATTCCTTGTTATAATAATATTTTTGCGGTGTAAACAAAGACCAAACATCACAAAGGAATTAAATTCCTATTAATTCATATTAGATCATTATATATAATCAGGATATCTGGTAATGACGGATTTGGGATATGCTTTTACTTTTGATAATCTTTCGTGCAATACTGTACCGGAGTCGCATTGTTCGTGACCCGTGACATCACGTAAATGGCATCGTCCCTATTATCTCATTTCAACACTTACAACCTCTCCCGGCCATCCTGCTAACACCGCGTACGCATCCGCCATTTTCATGCAGAGCAACAAACAATTGCCGACCTCCTTTGGTCTAGTGGTTAGCATGGTTGTCTTCCACCTCAGAGGTCCCTAGGTTCGGATCCTGGAATGGGCTTGGATGTTTGTGCTGTTAGAGAAAGCTTACTTTAATACATATGCATATAAGTTTCCCCTAATCGTGCACAGTCGTTAATTACCTTGCAGTTGATGCGAATATAAACAAAAATAATCAATAAATACAAAAGCTTAGGGTCCATTAAAAATTACCACGACTAGCCCACAATCTCTTCAAGGGTCATTTTGAGGACATTTCGTGCAGCAGGAAAGTCAGATATACGCACCAGCGATTAATTTGCACTCACGCACCTGGCATCCGCGTCTCCCTGATAAGAGCGGCTCCTTCCTCTGTTTACTTTTGACATTGGAAAATCCAATCCTGCTTCAAAGCTCCATCCCGACTCATCTATTTCTATTCCCCGACTTCTTCCTTTTTCAATTATCATTCCCCAACTGATCAATAATTCCTTATTTGTCTCCCCAAGTCGTCTCTCTCATCCCTCCTCCATGCGGTGGATGGCGGATCACGAGACCCTCAACTCCAACCAAATGTCGAGATTGGCCCGCGGTTTTTCTACCTAATTTGTGAAGGGAGATGCGCCCTTTAAAACACTCGGTGTAATGAACTGGGCTCAGGTAAATGTTCCATAATCCGCAAAACTATGAACTGACATGCTTCGGGTCTCTCCTCGGCACCTTGCTGTTGCTTATGCTTGTTGATGCCGACTGATTGTTCTCCAGTGGGGAATTTCTCAGCCACTGATCATATAAAATGTTGATTGCCACATACACTCATTACATGTCTTAATCGCTGAAATTTTCATCGAAATTGGTATAGATTTTCTGTATCACGAAGAAGTATTTTTCTGCAATATTTTTTGCATTGAACTTGTATGTACGTCACCAACTTATTGCCGTGATCCGAATTAAATCCGAAATATTTTATGTTCCTTTTTAAAAAATGACACTCACTAATATGAAATGTTAATAAAATTTCAACGTATTTCCTTTTACTTGGCAGTTATATGATACCGTCATATAAATACTTCGATAATTCCCTCTGCAACGTGGAAATTTTATTGAACTTTCTGAATATTCCCAGTCTGAGAAAACGCGGTGAGAGAGATATCCCTGGGACCGTAAATAGTTAACGGTTCGAGTGGTTTCGGGTTCTGTTTGTGTCAGGTCAGAGGCCGGGCAATTAAGCCGCTTACAAGGTGCAGCATCTATATGGCACCCATAAACTGCATGGCCTTCCCTCATTAAACCTTACGCTACACAACTCGTAATGTTTTACTTAAACCTGTACGGAAACGGCCGTTCGAAGCAGCATTTGAAACAGGTTTTATCATTCCGACGCATTAACACGTGCAATAATCGATTACGTTAACTATTCCTACCATATCTTCCGATTACTTAATTGAGGGTGGTAACGTGCATTCCACTACATGGTTCATTTTCCACATCTGAGAGCAAGGCCGTTCCATAACACCGTTATTTAAGGGAAACTATCTCGTTGACCGTGCAGTGGACATGGGCAAGAGTAACACTTTCAGTGCAGAAACCAGTTGCAAACATTGTAAACGTGTTGTTTAGCGGAACCATTATTTCTACATAAACAGGGACATGCATTTAAAATAATATTAGAAACCTTATTAACAAATCTTGTCATGGGTATTAATGAACTACAGGTAAGTAAAATTGCATGTAATTGAATCAAATAATAACCAAATTAAGTTGGAAGCGAAGCATTTGACACTTTTTGGAATAATTACGCTATCTTTAGAAATAGACCCATATGCCGGATTTTGTGTATTTTGGATTGAAGGGGGTCCTTTACGTGCTAGTAACTAAAAGAGAATGGAACAATATAAGTAGGAATTCCAGGAAAGAAAGTAGTGAAATATCAAAACACCATGACAAATTTTGGAACAATGAGACAGAAGTTAAACAAAATTTTAGACATAACTTTTAAATCGCGACATGTATTGAGATCCAAAAAAGTCGACTTTATACATATTGACGTTTGCGTATAATTCAACTTGGAGTAGTTTAAGTTTTCTTGGACATGTCATCTGAACAGTTGGGAGCATTTCATTGACGATCCAATTTTTAAAGAATTTTATGAACGTGTGATAGGATTCTAGAAGTGTATCCGAGCCATAGGGACGTTGTCTTAGTAGATTTATGTAATTTTGACACGTTACCTGTAGAAATCTTTACGAGAATCATGACTGCAGGTAAAGAATAAAACTGTTAGAAATATTTCAAAGTAGTAGATTTAGTGGTAATTTTGGTTTTAAAAACCTTTAACGGAAAAGATTTTGTTTTTATTCAAGATGTATAATGTTTTAACAAATTAATATAAGGCGTTTATTTTGAAAATATTTCAATGTAATTCGCATTTTATATATAAAAAATCTGATAGTAAAAATTGAAAGTAGTCATAATGGAACGAAGTCAGGACCAAAATAGAAGAAGACAACAGAGGAAAATGGAGAAGTCATCTAGATAAATTCGAAATACTAAAATAGTGGAGAAAATATTTTGACAATCTGTACAACAATACCAGTCCCCGTATCCCTTAAAATGGTTTTGACATGTCAAAATAACGGACTAAAATAGAACGGCAAAGCCAAGGAAGGAGAGATATTATTTAAGTAATAATTGAAAAATCGAGAATAATTTAAAACCTATGGGTATTCTATTGCAATCTAATTATAAAATATCCAGGGTCAAATTTAGACTTGATGGGACCTAAGTTATTTGAAATATGCGTCATATTAGAAGTTCAAATACTCTATGTCGTTTGACAAGTTTTTTTGGGGGGAGGGGGTAACATGCTACATGAGGGTTATCAAGAAACAGGCAACTCCCCTTTAATAGCATAGGAAGAGAATTGAAAAGGGCGAGTGTGTAAAGTACAGCAAGATTGTAAAGGGTTGACCAGTGCCCCCGAGATATAAATTAAGGATACTACCCGGTGTTTCTCCTAAAAAGATGCAGGGAAACGCCTAGAAAACCTGCATCAGGTAAGTCGGGCATTTTTGGGTACTATTCTCACGCCATACCGAATGCCGGGAGATGTTTGCTTTTCTTTCTCCGGGTCTTCAACAGTTTTAGGAGGCAGTTAGCCGACCGGTCCAATGGGATCAACGGAAAACTTTTACCGTATGACCAAGGTCTTCAACCCCAGTGCATACACCTCCTAAAATAGAAAATATGCCTCGGCATGTGAGAACCTTGCGAAAACGAAGAGAGAGAGTACGAGGCATTCCCAACGCAGTTAAGTGAGCCCCGAAGCCAATCTGTGGAGAAATGCCTGCGAGAGAAAACTCCCATAGGGACGGGGGGCGCAATTAATTTGTAAACATACGTAAATCCCATCGTAGAATATCCAGTCATTGCACATTTAACTCCATACTCTTTAAAGTTCATTTTCTTTAATTAAAATATTGTAAAGAAACTCAAACTGTCCGATTGTTTTCGAAAATTTGGTTCTAAGGTTAGCTAACTCTTCTAGCAGCTGGCTTGTCCCTCGTACCGAAGTTGATGGAGATGACGAAACGCCTGCGGTGACGAGGGAATCGGCACCTCTGTATCTCTTCTCCTTCTTCAAGGTTACCTCTTTTAGATAAATCCCCACCTTCCTTGTTCAAAACATCTGTTAAAATTTGTTATCTGAAATCTCCCCTCATAGCTAGTTTTCGTATTCATCCAACGTGGCGCCTGTACTTCAACCCAGACGTCCGGGGGAGGGATGAAGTTTAAGATCTTTAACCTCCGCGTTTAGATCCTTTTCGTATGATATTTCTGAACAAAAAAATAGGATTCAGGTGATCGAAGAAAATATTCGAATTCTCCAGGAACAAACGTTCGTATTAACGAAGTTCCTCTGCAATAGGTAGGGACAGGATCATCCAGTCTCTCTCTAGCTTTAAACCTTAATCACGTGTGTAAGCAGCAGAACGAGTGGAGTGTAAAATAAAGTCTGATAGGAATTTGTGTGGAGTAGAAGAAATATTTGATGTAATTATAATAAGTGAGTGTTAAGTGAAGGGATAGGCGAAGGCCATGTCCGGGGGTTGGCCGCAGGCTCCTCTCACCCTCTCCCTCACCCTTCATCTGCACGACTCCTGCTCCCACAACAGCAGTTGCGTGTCGCGCGTGGGCCCGATTCCCGCCCCTCATTATTCTCTATCAATTTAGCCCCCGAGGGTGAAACCGAAGCCCACGCATAATTTAAATAAAATAATGTGTATTATATGAGACAGTAAATTAATTCCGACGTTTAATTAGGTTTTAACAATAGGTCTGTGAGGAACGCTGGCGGGTAATATAATTACGCGCAGGCATCCGGTGGGAAAATTCGGCAGCGGAGGGGGCCTAATAACAGTGGAGGGGCGCTATGGCCCTTGCATTCCTCAGGGCCGACCCTGCCCTGCCCTGCCTTGGCCTGCCTATCTGGAGCAGTTCCTCTATTACGGAAATTATCCTCTGGTTCATATCGTATGAATGGCCCCACATACCTGGTAACACTTAGCTTCGTCTTCGGGGATGCGCGCATTTCTACCATCTGAATCACAGCACCGGGTGTTCTCCAAGTTTTTGTATTGTATTTATTATGACTAGAGGTGGGCAGTATTTATAAAATTAAAGTACAAAGATAAATTGTTGATAAATTAAAAGAACAACGATAAATTACAGAAAAAAATTTAAAAACAATTTTAGAATATTTCAAGTCCTTTTTTATTTGCAAAATGAGCACCTAACTTTTCAGTGTTTCTAGCTTCCTTTTTAAAACATTTTTATTCTTAGGGAAAGCCTCTAATACCCTTCCAGGCAAAGCATTCCAGTCCCTTTTAACACTGTTTAATAATAAACATTTGCCCACATAAGTTCTTTGGTCCCTTTCCCTTATTTTGTAATTATGGTCGTTTTTAGAGAAAAAATTAGACTTACTTAGCCGCTCCCTTATTTCTGACCAGGCCGGTTCGTCCGTGTAAGCTTTGTAAAGTGCCCCAAGTCTAGTCCTCTTATCACCAGGTGGTTCCCATTTAATTTCGCCCCCACACAAAATCCCAGCCCGTTTCTGAATTTTCTCCAGGTCATTGATTGGCTCCCCTCTGTAAGGATCCCAATTTTCTGCCCTGTATTCTATCATAGGTCTGACTAGAGAAGATGAAGTAGGAGCTTTGGCCTGTCTTGTACTTTTTTTCAGTATCCTGTTTATGAAGTGTAACGACCTCCATCCTTTTCGTGCTACTAAGTTTACGTGTTTGTCCCAGTTTAATTTCTTCTTGCGGAACTTTTTCGTTTCCTATTTTATATTCCCCGGGAATGACCATTTTCTTTTTAGTAAAAATAATTGTTTTCTTCTTAAATGTCTTTTCATCTTATTAATTTCTGTCCATTGATATATCTTATCTAAATCTGCTTGAAGAGCGATTTCATCCTCTATATCCCGTATAATTTCATAAATTATATATCCATCCTTTCTCTTCCCAATGTTCCCTCAAATGTTCAACTATCAAGTGTTGTTACCACACTACCGACGTAAGACTCATCGGTCTGTAGTTCCAAGTTTCCGCCGACCAAACTGTACCGATCAATTCCATTAACTTTATCACCGATTTGTTTCGTAACAACCAGTCTAAAGAAAACGAAAGAATTGCATGCAATTTCTCTGTCAATGATAATAGTTACATCTGTATACTGTCGTGAACTAAAAGGATTGGCGGAGTAACTGCTAATGAGCTCAGGCCGGCGTCGCTATTGTTGGCGTGACGGAGGCCGTGAACTCGCTGGATTTTTCTAGAAGTAGCAGCCGAGTGTTACGAAAGACAGTCTGTTACGTAAATCCGGGACACGACACATATTCACAAGATATGTCAGTCAGGCGAGCAGGTCAGAGAGTTAGTGAGCGATTAACCTGAGAGAAGCATATGTTTAGTGTTTGTTGATATCCAAGTACTGCTGTGCTGCTCCGCTCACATAGTATCTGGTCAAAGAGTGGACATTCCGGTTTATAGTTATCGACATTCAGTCAAGCCGCCAATTTGCTGACTTCCTGGCGCTTTAAAATTTCTCATATCTGTCAGCGCCTTATGTTCATAAATTACAATAAATAATAACATGTCAGCAGATAAATTTTTGTGACTACAGTTAATTTCTCTCAAAATATTTGAGATTGTTAAATTTTCATTAATCTCCTAGAATATCTCTAACGTGGCTAACGCAGAAAATATCGCGTGATTTTTGAGAGATCAGAAATTGGGTAGCTTCTAACTTCTCGATGCTAGCAGCCAAGAGATATTTCGTTTATCAACTAGCAACACTAACTAATTTATAAGATGAAGAATACACTTTTCACGTCTGCTTGTTAAATAGTTTTACCAGGAAATCAAGACTGTTTTAAACAACAGCGAAACGACATGTAACGCAAGCCCCAAGAGTCAGCGCAGTCCGTGTTAGAAAGTTCTGTAATTAATTATGGCGTTGCTCAATAATTAAACATGAAAATTATAATTTCGTATTTAATGGATGGAAGTCGGTACAGCGATACGGCAGAAACTCTCTGAAAAACATACGGCGCTGTCGAGACGGGGGGAAAAAAGGGTCCGACGCGTGAAATGTTGGTCGTGATGGATTAACGACGTCCCTTGATACAGTTACTAGCCAAAATGTTGACCCTAAGAGAAAGACTCAAGGACAGTTTTCCCTCCGGCGGAATTTTGACCACCGCGAATTATTTTTAGTTTGATCTGAATAGAAGAGGTTAGGTCACGAGCCCACCACCCTATGGTGGGGATGTCGAAAAAGGAATTAAGAGAGACGGAAAGGAGTCAGTGAATTGACGAGAACTAGGAGACAGGAGGTGTTTGGTGAGTGGCGTTGAGGAGAACTCTGAGAGAAGTGGATAGAAGTCCACGGTGGATGAAACTTTGGAGATAGGTAGTCATGGATAAGTGGTCAGCCGTTGGTCATGTAATCAGAGGAAAATAAGGTTTGTGAACAGCGTCCGGGGTCCTTTCCCGCCTCGTACAGAAAGGAATGAAAGAGGGAGGAAACGACAACAGAGGTGAATTCCATTCAACCACGAGAAAGCTGCTTCCTACAAATACAACATCAATCAAGTGTGTCAAATACTGTTGCATCCAGATGCGTGTGACGAAAATTTATGCTGCACAAAAACCGCCCATATTTAATGACCCTGTAATTAGATTCAGAGTCCCTTACAATAACTAAACTAAGCTAGCCACGCTATTTTAACGATCCTGAAATTGTAATTGTTTTTTAAAAGAATAAAACCTTTTTTAATATAAATTAATTACTTATTATTAACTTAATAATAGCCTTAAACCTCCCTAATTCAAACATCACAGTACTGTGTTGGGGGGGAAACGAGTGAAATGGCAAAAATTTTCTAAGCTGATTGGTGAAAATTTCCGCTTATTCAATGGAGACTTAAAAGACATTCTGTAGTGGAGGAAAAGGTGAAAACACAAGGAGGAAAATAGAGAACTGAAATCCAAAAAAAACAACAGTTACTAAACATAATGACTTACTGAAACACAAATCACATTCCTGGTACACAAGAAAAGAAATACAGGTGCCTGTGGGAGTTTTCTGTCGCAGGCTTCTCCCCTCAGAGTGATCTGAAGGGCTGTCCTGAATATGTCGGAAATGCCTCGTACTCTCTCACATGCCGAGACACCTTCACCTAATTTTGGGAGGTATATGTACTGAAGTCGAAGATCTATGGGCATAAGGGAAGAGTTGTCCGCTGATCCCATTGGATCAGGCGGACAACTGCCTCCTAAAACTTGTGGAGACACGGAGAAGGGAGTGCTGCGAACCCACAGAAAAATCGTCTCCCGTCATCCGGAAGGGCGTGAGAATAGTACCCAATGCCCGACCTATCTGATGCAGGTTTTCCCTGCATCTCTTTAGGTGAAACACCGGGTAGGATCCTTAAACTATAGCCTAGGGGCCCTAGTCATCCACCCCTTTTCAATTCCCTTCCTATGCTATTAAAGGGGAGTTGTCTATTTCAGGATCACCCTCATGTAGCCTGTTAACCCCCCACCCCCCCAAAAAAACTGGTACACAAGTGCTTCTGTGGAAAGTTTTTCTAAGAGAAACCTTATTTGGTTTCTTAGTTATCATTAATGCGGGCATAATTTGAATTCATATCGGAGGTTTAGCAGAAACGCAGACATTAAGCTACGGGGAAGAGTGAGCCACTGTAGTTTCTAGGAAGCGTCGCCGGGACCGACTACTGACCTCGCTCGCGTCATCCTCTGATTCAACGCTACAATTATTATGACTCAATACGCTTGCGAGCTATTATTATTATTTTGTTATAACCCGACAAATACATAACAACTGAGAAAACTACAAAAAAAATATTAAAATAGTCGCAGAACGTGGTGCTAAACAATATAATAACTTTCTTAGAGCCACTTTTAAAACATTTAAATTTGATTATAATTTAATATTTATTAATTGAGCATAACTATGTACCTATACGTATCTGTATTTTGATGGACTAGAGCATAAAGTTTCAATTTTAAGTAGTAAGGGAAAGCATAAATGAGGTTTAATAGTTGATACTATCAGAAGTGTTCCGAGCACGAATGGAATTTGAGATCACAATATTTTGAAATATGTCACGACTGCGAGAGGTCTTTTCATTTTGTGATTGTGACTCGCCTTCTGATTGAAACTCAAGATATCTTGGCCTTAATTTTACCACACAAGGAGTTTAGAGCTTCCAAGCTGACGATCGGAAAACTGGGCCCCTAAATATGGCGAGGAACGGACAGTAGTTCTCCATCTGGTTTGAATTTTCTGTGATTTCACTTAACTATCGAAATGCTACCCACTATAGAAGTACTGCAATAAATTACTTGTGGAAATAGAAGAGAATCAGAGGCATGTGTTTTAAAACTTATTTCGCGTCGTAAGACAATCGTATTTTTAGTCAACTATATTAAATTACAAATTTTTCTGATAACAAATTTCGGTGCGCTAACAATGAATGTGGCGTCTATATTATTATTATTATTAGTATTTAGCTGCTATTGGGCATTTGCCCGGTGGCAGATAAGAAATGTTGAGGACAAATACAGAAACGAGTTATGTATAAAATATCGTATTTTTCTCTGTTTATTTTATTTGGTTACAGTAATTTAGTAACTTAATATTAAATTGCTAATATTATCTATCAATTAATATAATATAATCATAAAAGTAATAAAGTTAATTTAACATTATGAAAATTTTCCCTTATGGAGCACCACTGAATAAATTAATTACTCAAATAATTAATTTAGGAACTAAAACTTGGACGTTCATTGAGGTTTTATAGTCTTTTATTTTGTTACTGTGTCCGAAAAAGACGATCTTTACTCAGCCTTCACATTACGCACATCGCATTTAGTATACTCTGACTCAATTCTTTTAGTCAAGACAAGTAGCAACTGAAAGTACGATTGAACTTTTAACTTTCTTACACACATGCAATTAAATTTATTCAGTTACATAAAGTGTTTCAGTTAATTCACACAAATCACATAGAATTTATTGGAACTGGTACACTTCGTGTGAATCGCGTGACATCCATTGAGGACTGTTTGAAACTGTCTTCAAGAAGGACCCTTTTTTGGCTTGAAAATGGGTGGGGAAGGAAGGAATCAAATCTTTGGTAGACAGCCATTTTCAATTTCTTAAAAAATAAGTATTAATAAATTATGCAGTAATTATTCCGTTTATCCATCACGTATCGGCCTGTTTTGATAGTTTATATAATATAATATTATATAATAGACCCCACTGAGGACTCTCTTTGTCTATGGATTTGTTATTATCAGAACGTTTTATGCCCACAATCGTTTAATATTTATTACAATCGATACTAATCCCACAAATTTCCCAAGTGTTTTACTATTCTCTAATGTCACTTTCTCTGCACTTATATACGTAATTTTATTTGCGCAAAGAATGGTGTAAGTGTCATTGCTTGCGTTGCTATGACGTAAAAGAAAGCTCTTAGCTTTTGAATCGGAAATATTTTGTTTACACTTCTTTTAAGGTCGACTTGACCATTTTCCTCTTGAGTAATAAGCACAAGTCTTATTCAATCATTTTACTGTAAGTCGATCGATGTTTTTGTTTCAAGAAACCCTAACAAGTATTTTACTTTAACTATTTCACATGCACCAAAACTCGATTATAGTAGGAAAGAAAGCTGCAAACACGTACAAGTGGTGCCAATTACCCGACTTTAAAACAGACGTTCACAACCACGTCAGAAATTTTCCTGGAATCTATTCCATCGTGTGCAGTGAATCTCTCCTGGAAATTCCCACACCTGTGCAGTGTAACTGTAACCAGGTCCATCTTTATTCCCCTCGGCTCCTTTCTCCCGAGATGAATGTCCCTAGATGCGGGGGAGGAGCGACACGAGGCGAGGAGAGCAAGGCTCGAGCTTAATTTACGACCTCTTCTTATCGGATACACATCTGAGCACAGCTGACATGTCGCGCCGACCGGAGGACTCACTCTACAACGAGACCTGCCTGGCTTTCTTGCCACCTACCAAATCCACTCAATTAATATACGAAAAATTGCCACGGTACTTACTTTCAAAACTGTTCTAACGACATACGGCCTTATTACTATCTTCTTTGCGAACAGCTGGAGAGACATACAAATTATGATCAAAACTTTATTAATACCCATAAATTCTTGGTTCAGTGTTCTGGCTTCAGATTTAATATCTAATTCAGTTTATATACTAATTACATCAGGCTAAAATAGATCTTGCCGAGTAACCGTAGAATCTTGAAAGTGAATCAACATAGTACACGAGCAATTTTATATACCACATGTCAGTTATAATGAAGAGTCTCATTAATATAATACCTTTTCATCATTTCGCCTCCATTGTACGTAATTTAGCAACATTAACTGCAATTTAATGTTAGTTTTTTTTTCATTCATCGGTTTATTTCTGAATTATGTCCTTCGAGATAAATTGAGTGATTCGTCATACTTATCTTAGGAACCATCATTCAGTTATTATGGCTCTGTACAGATCATCAAGCTCTAAACCTATCCTGCCATATGGTCAGAACTAGGGAATTCAATAATTAAAGAGACAAATTGATGTATAAAAAGAAATGTTTTGTTTAAAGTGTTTGGCACTTTCATGATGTTAGGTTGGCTTCGCAGGAATGAGCAGAGAACAACTGACGGATAAAAACTGTTTTATTTATAACCTCAAAATTTTATATAATGACGGTATGCCCGCTTGTAGTTTCAAACATCAGTTTAATAACGTCGAGTCTTAAAGATTTTGCTTGAATGTGAGAAAACATCTCATTTTTTTTCTGAAATGAGGCATAATTATTACAAAAGTTGTGCGAACCACGGAAAATTTTAAAACTGAGTAGAACAGTTCAGAAAAGTCAGAACGTCAGTGATTGACGCGCAACGTCCTGGACGGTCAGTTGCAGCGTCAACTCCTTCACTTGACACCCGCACTGACGGCATTGTGTGTGAAGACCAACGTGTTACTTTGAAGATATGGCAAGAAAATTTGGAGTAATTGTTGGCACGTTATCAGTAAAAAGAGCTCTAGTACTGCAAATTAAGTGCAAAGTAGGTCCGGGAAGATGACCTAATAAGCCACTGAAAAATGGGTTTGGGAGGTACTACCTCTTCCTCACCTCCGATTCTCATTGTTAAGTCCATTCAAGGAGGCATTACGTGGAAAAAAGTTCAGCGACAACGAATTGGCGGGAACTTATTTTCATCAGATATAAAAAAACTAGTTCACCGTTAGGAAAAGTGTTTTCATATTCGCTGGGATTATGTTGACAAATAATGAAACTCATCATTTTCTAAAAATGCACAGTTTGTCTCTTTAATTTATTAATGTCTCTCGTAGCTATTAGTCGCAAAATAAGCGCAGTCGTGCGTTGACACGTATCTTTATTACGGCAAAAACAAACAGCTGGAAAGTATAAACAAGGAGTCCAGTTCAGGATATGTTGTACATCAGAAAAATTATCCGTAGAAATTAAGAAATGACCAATAAGTGGTGTGGTAAAATGATCTTGCCGCTGTACCGAAAATTGCTAATCGCTGGAAAGACATTATTAAATTGAGAGGCGCCGTTGAGAGCTGGGAGTATTATCTTGAGGCCTCAGCAGATGTAGAACTTTAGGAGGAGTTCTACTATCTTTGGTCCAAGACGTCCACCATACAACGAGATCATCTGATGTTGCAAAAGAGGATCGACAGGTGCTTCCAGAACGTCAGCCGCAAGCAGACCAGACCAAATACCACCATACGATGCAGCAGCAACCATTGTCGGTATCGTTGATTTTAATTTTTAGAGTTCACATTACAAGACGTAATAGCCATATATTACATTCCTTCGTTTTGCTTCAGCCAACAGGTGGACTTGATTTTAATTAATCTCATGCAAAATATAAACTCATCTTTGCTCTACCGTCTTACCTAAATTTATTTTGTTTTCATCTTGTCTTCTAATGCCATCTATTAAAATTATATCCGGTTTGTTTAAAATTTGACATTATTATTATTATTATATGCTACTTTCACCTATAATTTCTCAATACTAATTAGTAGCTTACTAAGTTAATCATAGTTTAACAAATAAAACCCAATCCCCTATATTAATATTACTAACTGTTATTAATTTCTTCTACTTCAGACTTTTGGCCATTCATTGTATTTATTTATAATACATGTCTAACTATACAACGCTATTTAAAAATGTATTAGGATTTCTCGTCCATAATGCAAAAAGACTCAAGGACGCAATGTGCCACTTTTAATCGTACAAACAGCCACGTTTGGTGCATGCGCCACGGTTTGATACGCATTTTCAATTAACAGAATTTTGACGCAATCCGAAACAAAGGAATAGTAACTAGATAAAATTTGTTTTTAAGGTTCGCTTTGTTTGACCAACATGGATTGAGTTGCAATTATTACATTGGACCTAGTAAGTAGCACAATACTCGGCACCAAGGTAAACTGAATAATTGTTATTCTTAATATGAGACAAGGCTTTAGTGTCTCCAGGCACAACGGATAGATTGAATATTTTTAAGGTTGAGTTTCGGGTATAGTTGTTTGTGAAGTAACAATACTGTGGACCTTTTTAAATTATCTTTAGTTACTTTCTTGGAAACAGAACATCTAACTTTGCTGAGTCTTATTTTTTGATATTATAATTAATAAACATAGAAGAATAAGAGTTTGCCGTAAGTGATGTTAAAAATTAAGTTTAAAATCTTGGAGTGAAATTGAGGCTTAGAAATTAAAATAGCACGGTCAACTATGTTGAAATCATGGCCTGATTTTATTCGAGA
Source organism: Eucriotettix oculatus (assembly GCA_034510155.1). NCBI lineage: Eukaryota > Metazoa > Arthropoda > Insecta > Orthoptera > Tetrigidae > Eucriotettix > Eucriotettix oculatus. Next base: position 146,464,131 of record CM067377.1, read on the forward strand.
TAATTAGTGAATAGTGAATAGATATACTGACATCCAAAAAGTTAACTTCAATGTCACAAGTAAACAGTAAATTATTAATGTGGGAGGCGTGAACATTAAAATGTCTGAGGAAAATTTTGTGAAGCCAATCAATTATTTTCAAATTCCCTTATTACTTTCTTGGGATTTATGAAAAATTTGGTTGTAATATTTGAGATTAAAGATGGAGTATGTGGAGTTTACCGCGTCTCACATCCGTTCCGCAAGTGGAAGTCAAGCGAGCGACATCTCAGTTAGACGCGTACGAGCCATTATTAATCGCTGCGTGCTATATTATTCACAGTCCCACCATCAGATGACTAAGACACATTACTTGAATGCAGCCGCCACCTCTGTCACGCCGTGCAGGTACAATCCTGCTCCAGTGGCTCCTTCTGGAACTCTCCGAGTTTAATATTCCTGTCACACTCGCCTGTCACGCCCTGGAGAGTCCATTGTCGTTGTCCTGCGAAGTTACCGCCGCTGGGTCCATTAATAAAGTCTGGGAGGAACATGGCTGGTAGCGACTAATTGGACGACGCACGGCGTTTCCAGAGCTTGATATTTTTCTCTCCTCAAGACAGTTCACATTCGTTGAAAAAGGATTTTTAGAACCGTAGTAGGAGCTATAATCTATACCAATAAATAAAATTTAAGTGTCTCTAATTCAAAATAAATACAAATTTTTCAGTGAAAACTGCTATTTACACGATGCCTAATCACAACTTATATACATTTAACTCATATATAAAACAGGCGATGAGGAAAGTTATAACGGAATATGAAAAATGAGTCATACTCCGCATCAGGTGAAACGGTAGGACTAAACATAGCGAGCCTATAAACCGGACTGCTCATCGCACCCTTCACCCTGCATAAAGGGAGTGCGTTCAGATCCCAGTAGCTGTCCCCAAAAATGCAAGGAGGAGTAATAAAAATCCTACCCTTTGACGACGATATTTCAGTATTAGGGGAGGCAGAAGACTTGGAAATCATAATAAATGGCTTGAACGTGGTCATGGAGAAAGAGTTCAATATGAGGATTAATAGAGGGAAAACCAAGGTAATTGAGTGCAGTATGGGAAACAGTGGAATAACAAATTGTGTTAGGTTGGGAAGGGATATTTTGAAGGAAATTAAGGAATTCTGCTACTAGGGCAACAAATCTTCCTTCCTCCTTGGCTCTACAGCCCATAGAGGACCTGGGCCTACCGAGTCGACTGCGGCCTGTCTGTCATCTTGCATGACACATTCCGAATTTGGAGTGACACGTGATCCTCCAACAGTCTTAATCCCGGTCTTCGCGACCTAGCATAATATCTAGTAAACATAAATAGTAGGATAGCACAGGCAAGGAAGGCTGTCGCGAAAAAGAGGAATTTACTTACGGGTAATATAAGGGTGAATATTAGGAAAATCGTTACTAAAAATGTTCGTATGGGGAGACGTTATAAGTGTGCAAAACGTGGACGATAGAAGTTGCGGAAAGGAAAAGAATAGAAGCCTTTGAAATGTGGTGCTATAGGAGAATGATAAAAACCAGATGGGTGGAGAACGAGGAAGTTATAAAGAGAATATGGGAAGAGCGAACAATGTGGAGAAGGGATAGATTAATAGGCCACGTTTTGAGACATGAGGGTCCTGTAAAATTAGAATTAGAGGGAGGTGTGTGGGGTATTAACAGAAGAGGCAGGCCAAGGAAACAATACGATTAGAAAGGATGTGTGATGGAGCAGTTATGCGGAAAAGAAATGGCTTGCGCAACGTAGGCTAGCATGGAGGGTTGCATTAGACCAGTCATAAACTGAATACCACAACAACAGGAATCATAAATTATCTCTCTTTTGGAACTACAGCCCTTTGTGAGCCTCTACAATCAGCCTCCAATCTCTCCGATCATAAGCTCTTCACATCATAAATCGTAAATAACTGTTTTTAAAATTTTTGTCTGTCCGTCTCCCTGAAAGTTTGTCTCCAATAGGCTACGAAATGGTTCAATGGATTTCATTGAAACTTTTCTCGATTATAACTGGAATTTTAACTTTACGTTTATTGTATGGTCCATTTCGATTACTATAAATATTTGTAAAAAGCCTAATACTTTAATCTAGTGTGTATCATGATTAACAACCCTCGCCAAGACCGGCTGGAGTAGAATATGCTCAGGGAGTGACAGATTAGTTTCATGTTATTGCTTTGAGACTGCTGTCGAATTATTTATTTGCCTATGCCATTCTCAACTGTCGATTTAATTTAGTAATGAAAAAGGTAAGATTTTATTTCAATTGAATTATTATGTCCACTACGTTTGGTTGAATTCTTAGGTAAAAGAATCGAAATGTGTGTTTTAGTCATGCCTAAGAGAAAATCAATTACTGCCAGTGAAAGAAAAAAATGAATCAACGGGAAAATGTATCTGCAGAAGAAAGAGAGTAAAGGTGCTATTTGTCCTAGTCCTGTGTGCGAACGGAGTCTTGGCACAGCTAGTGAAAGATATTAGTAACAAATTTGTTACTAAAAATTCTTTATTAGATAAATAATTAACGGACAAAACTACAAAGACCACTCCTGGATATTTATGAGCAGTGAATATTTGTAAATATCACTTTCCATACTCAGTTGCTCAGTTTTGGGATAGGAACAGGATCAAGCAAAATTGGTGTACGATTTCAAAGTTGTAATTGAACACCTGAAGATGCTCGTCGCTCAGCCTTAACGAACTCGTTGGCCTATATTAGCAATGTTGGTTGAAATGTATTTGCGACGTGGTCCTCGTGTTTGCCTCCGAGCTGGAGGCTTTTCCCACGACTGCGTGCGTGACGTCAGGACCAGTGCAAATATAGCCTCACCTCTGCGCGTGGGCGTGCGATCCGGAAGTACGCAATAGCCCTCACAATTCAACAACTTTAGGCTTTATTGGAAAATAATACGGCCTGTTCCATTTACACTAACGTTCGAGCATCATATAAGCAAAATATTTCGTAAACTGGTGTAGTCAGGATAAAATTCATGCCTATGTTTAAAATGGCCGGTCTTGGTAAATGGTACTCAGATAACGAACGTTCGGGCGTGGACGTTCGACGCCCAGGAAGTTCCGGGGCTTGTCATAACTTGCCGGGAACAGTGCTTTCGCAGTTTACGTGTGCGACTCCAAACCAAAATTATATATAAAAAAAATACGTGTTGAGTCAGACCAATCTGGAGTGAATATTTGCATGTGGTTCTGGAATGAAACGATTGTTATCAACTCCTGAGCGAAGTGTGAAGTCATTCCTCTTATACCAGTGTTTCCCTACCTTTGTCTTACCGTAACTCATCGAATTATTCTGATATCTCTTGAGTAACGTACTTTTTTATATTAAAAATTTTAATTATTCCCTAAATGAAAACTGATGACAACTACTTTAAGACAAAAACTTGGGACTTGGGGCGTAATTACTAGGAGATTATTAAGAAGAATCTGTAGATAAATTTTTAAAAACATATTAAATTATTTCCGACCGATTTTTACAGACAGTTTTTATTTTTTTGAGGTTTCGGAGCATATTTTGCCTTCTTCAGGTTTATAATCTGTGAAATACATATTTCAATTTGAAAATACTTATATATAGCATATATATGTCTGTAAAAATCGGCCGGAAATTATTTAATATGTTTTTAAAACTCATCTACAGATTTTTCTTAATAATCTCCTAGTAATTACGCCCCAAGTTATATAGCATATATGCGCCGAAACGTCGTTTAAATAAAAAATAAAAACTATCTGTAAAAATCGGTTGTAAATTATTTAATAGCAGACGTTAATAGATTTAATATTTAAAAACATATCTATGTATGTATTGTGACGTTTTTATTGGCGTGATATGTAGAATCTTACCGGAATAGTATATGGGCGCCACCTACGTTTTACGTAGGACAATTTTAATATCGGAAGACACTCGGGTTCAGGACTGAGAGCATGAATCAGGGGAGTGACGTCACCTGTTCCAGAATCATACAGATTATTGAAATAAATAAAACAAATTCAAGTGAATGTAAGTATAACCACGGCAGCTTTACTTCATCAGTCTTGGAAAGCAAAAGGTGTTATCTATATCTAAACTTAAAACTATTTACATCTAGGGAGCTCCTTGTTACTGCCGGCTTATCCTTGAAGAGGATTCAATAACATAATATACAAATTTAGGTAATTATTTTGCCACAGAGTCTGTTCGTTACGCAAGGGAGGGAAGGATCCAACTGAAGTGAATTTCACGCGTTACCAGTCAGGTGTCACTCGTTTTGGCTGTTGACTGCCTGAAGATGACGATCTGGAAGCTGGCGGGATAATTCACTTCTTTGCTGCAGCAGCAGCAGCTAGTTCCTTCACCTACCCCTCCCAGGCGCAGATTGAGCAAAAACAACAACGTCAACAATACAACAATCGTCTTCTAATAATGACGTATTCCAGCTGTGGACGCGAGCGCTACAATGCATCCGGAAGCTTTACAAAGATATTTAACAGCACCTCGTCGAAGACTGGTGTAAAAAGTGGCGAGTAAAGCTATCACTTCAAAAGTATAAAATAGTTAAATTTACGTATAAGAGGAACATTTCAAACTATCCGATTACCTTATTTGGTGAAAATATACCATATGCTACTGTAGTACAATACCTCGGCTTGACACTCGACTCTAAATTAACATGGGCCCCACACATCTCATTAGTGATTCAAAAAGTTAGGAACAGATTAAAACAACTAAAATTTTTATTAACTGGCAACTCAACTCTATCAATGAAAATAAAGAGACTTGTATATATGACAATAATGGCTGTATGACTGTGGATTATGGGGTTCTGCGGCTGCATCTCAAGTCAAAAGAATTCAAACAGCCCAGAATAGAATACTAAGAATAATCTCAGATGCACCATGGCACATAAGAAACAGCATCTTACACAGCGATTTAAACATTCCTACAGTTCTCCAATCCATCAACTCCAATTATCTCAAGCTCCACACTTCAATGACAGGCCACAGCAACCTATTAATAAGTGATACTGCAAACAACCTTCCTCAACCCAAGCACCATAGAAGACTAAAAAGAAAACGTCCAACAGACTTTTTGGAGCAGTGAAACCAAAACTTCAATTATTCATAAATACTACAATAATCATCTCATTAATTAAATTTTTCTATAAATTCTTGTAAACAATCATATGCTGGGGCCTGCTATTGAGCAGTTTCCACATTACATGTGTCAAGTTATGTCAGTAATTAATATTATAATAACTAAATTGTACACTGTACAGATAAAGTTTTCTTTTAATAAAAAAAATCACTTCTAAACGAAATTGGAAATAAAACTATTCACATGTGTCATCTACCAATGTGAGGTAGGGTTACACGGTTACAGTATTTATTTATTAAATCTACAAATTGGCAGATGCCCGGTTGAGATACATAGAATTTCAACAATAATTAATAATCTGATCGCAAGGACCATATTTAACCGATAATTAAATATATAATTATATTCAATATAAATCATATATAAACCTAATAAATAAATATATGTGGAATCATATTATTAGAAGATGAATTTTTCAAAAGGAATAATATTGTTTTTGCCTGAAAAGAAAAACACTGGAAATATATTTCACTGTAGTATAATTTTAGAGATTTCGCAGCACTGATCACTTCACTACACTACACTAAACTTAGATTAAGTCTAAAGTTTCTTTCTGTTAGAGGAAGTTCCCCAAACGCTCCTGCAGGCAGATTGTTCCAGTCATTAATTGTCCTATTTAGTAATGAGTATTTTCCAACGTCTATTGTTTGGTGCCTTGCCTGTAATTTAAACAAGTGATCACTCCTCCCTTTCCGAGTCGATTCTTTCATTCTATCTCGGATTACCTGCAAAGGTTTTTGACCTGCAAAGGCTCTGTAGAAAATGTGTAGCCTAGCTCTTTCTCTTCTTGCCTGTAGCGTATCCCACCCTAGCCGCTTTACCTTTTCGTTCCCATGCCCAGGTCCTATTTGTACGAATTTTGCGGCTCTTCTTTGCACCTTTCTAAGGATTCTATTTGACCTATCCTGTACGGATCCCAGCATGCTGCACCATATTCCATAAGTGGGCGTACTAATGACAAATATGCCATCTCTTTAGATTTCGCATTCTTGAGTGTTCTCATCACAAAGTGCAAGGTGTTCCACGCTTTCCTTATGGCATAGTTTACCTTCCCCATCTTACTGTTGAAATAAATGCCTAGGTATTTAACGTTTGTCTTCTGGATCATTGTTTCCCCATCTAATTTGTATATCAAGGTGGCATATTGAACGCGCATTTAGGTAAAACTAATCGCCTTACTTTTACTATTGTTGATTTTGAGTTTATTTCGCTTAGCCCGTCTAGAGTATCTAAGTAAATATAGTTAAAATACAAAATAAATTATTTGAGAGATTTTTTTATAATTTATTAATTCTTAGTAATGCAATGTGAAGTCACTTCTGTATAAGTGAGACCCTCAGCTTGTTGTAGAGAGATTACATAGCCTCCCTATTCGCAAAGGTGAGATGGCCATAGTCACTCATGCCATAGCAATCGTCCAATACAGTACCTCACTATGCATAGTCAACAATATTCTCTGGGTATATTGTAGTGCATATTACTCCACTGTTTCAACAGTGGCTTTATAGAAAATACAACACTTAACAAACGCTTAATTAAAATTAGCTGGGGACTCAGCGTTGCCGGGTATTTGTTTATATTATCCCGGTACATTATTTAATTCTTGGTCAATACCAAACTAAACCGACATCGAAAACGTCACAATAGGAACCTCAAATATACTCCCAGTATCTCGAGAGAGTCCAAAATACTCCCGGTGAAATGCCAGGAATAAATATATTTTCAGTATTCTAACAGAATAAAAACTTTACCTCACTTAATGGTTAAAGTTTTAATTAAATCGCATATTAAAGGTCATAATGTAACACAGCGACTCGCATTACACCGGTTTCGACACCAAACTCGATAGTTTCCTTTTTATTTTCATATTAGCAATTGCTAAATTTTAAAATTTACCTAACGTGAGAAATAAAACCAATTTATGTATACATCGTACCGACGATCCAAAGAAGTTCATTTATTCTCAGCCTGCTGCAACAATAGATAGTAAGTGGTACGAATGATATAGGAATGCGTAATAGGACTTATAACTCGCAGTTGCTTTACACGCCGCGACAATTCCAAGAAATATTCCCATAGAATTAATAATTTTATATCTTTTGCAATATATCGAAATTAAATATGCACGCATATTGAAATTAAATCTCCTTTTTTTCAAAACCACAAATTTTCATTGAAATCCGTTGAGCCGTTTCGTAGCCTATTCGAGACAAACATACGGACAGACATTTCAATTTTATTTGTCGGTATAGATTAAGATCCCAACCATTTTTCATTTTGTACAAGTATAATCATAGCAGATGGTTGGTTTTTAAATTATAGAAGAGTTCACTTGAGACTTGCTTCCCTGGACAATCAAATTGCCCCTCGGCGGGACGCGGGACTGACGTTTGGAAACGTCAACAATAACGTCGTCAACAATAAGTCCATTAGCTTCTGGAAACGCCCGATTATTTAGTCCCAAAAATGGAACACATTACCTTAAACGGGAATTCACCTCACATGTTCCCAAAAAATCGCAACAGATCCCATTTTTAGTAGCAACATGGTTATCGTTATTCTGAACAGAACAAGGGCCATATAATCTCAATATAGAGACTATTGTACATTTATTAAATGTAACTACGGCAGCGAAAATATGATGAACGCAAAAATATTAAGGACTGGTTTTGTGTTTCTAAAAGCTACAAATCGAAGGAAAATATATTTGTAACAACTTTCTTGAATGGAGCTTAATATACGTGCCAAGTTGGAGCACAGTGGTAATAGCTCCTTTAGTTATTTTAACATAAAAATATTAAATTGAAATAATTCACAACAAATCTCTTAAAGAGACGGATAGAAGCGGAGTTGATGACGTGCAGTACTCTCACGTTTTCAAATATTATGAAAGAAATTAGTTTTGATCGAATTTATTTTGCGACCACACGAATGTGGCTGAAGTAGTCAGAGGAAAAAAATTGACGTGGAGTTATGGAGGACATCAATATTTTCTTTTTTCGGAGACTCACGGTTTAAATAAACGAGAAACAAACAATTAAAGTGAAGGGAATGATGTTGAAGGATTTTCTCACCATCGTCAAGTATGGAGTAATCTGGAAGTGGGGTATGCAAATTGTTTCCGCAACGACTTGCACATACAGTGAAAGTGAAATATCTAACATGGATACTGAAGTGGTATTTACAAATATTTACAACTGAGATTAACTGCAGTCGTAGAAATTGAGATTAGATTCTCAGCTAAAACTTATCAAGGTTATTTTTTATAAGATAGACGCTAACGCCCTGAGATGGTGCTGATGCTGCTGCTGCCACGATGGCTCAGCGACAGCAGTCGACGTCGATGTCGACGTGCTGACTGACCACTTTGCCCGTCGAGGGTGTTCCTTTCTCCCAGTGAGTCTGTTTTGGAGCCGCTCTGCAGAGGCTAGGGGTCAGGCGCTCGGCTATGTAAATGTTTGGTCCCGACACATTGAGTAATGCGTGTTGTTGCAGTACAGTTATGGGTGAACGACCACGTGTGTGTGTGTGTGATATCTGCAGAGAAGAAGCTCCGCTCAACAAGACTGGTTGGAGGAGGATGGCGGTGATGATAACAGGGGCAAATCTTCGTGGAAGAACAACAATAGACTTAAATTTGCCTGCGGTTAAGGAGCGGAAAATTTCCTCGAAGACGCGGCGTACTAAAATTCCTGTCGACGGTATTTCCTTTGCTTACCTTCACTGCTATATCCTTGCATGTGCAGATTTGTCACAAATGGTAAACATATAGAACGGTAAAGAAAGATGCATTTTTTAAAGAAACTAAAAGGAATGAAGATGATATCGGTTAGAGTAATAATATTAAAACAAGAAGAATGGCCAAAATTCAGAAATTCGTTTCGTCCCCCAACTTTCGAGACCTCCTCAGTTTGTTCTACAAAAAACTTGCGAGTTTTATAATTGAAATATTTCAATTTTGGTTTAATTTCCAAACATATTTAGGACTAGCTAACCCCCGGGACTTCATTAGCGCCGAAATAGCTCTTTTTATTTTACCCTGAAAACGAAACAACAGGTACAGAATTTCGATAATGTTGAAATCATTGATTATATAAACTGTACAGTATCATCTATTTAAGATCGCTTCAGGGCAAACCTTATAAGTCGCAATTGGTTTAGAGCATACGTTCCGGAGACAATAAAAATGACAATGCTGAGGAGGTGTCTGTGGCCTGTGGGAGTTTTCTTTCGAAGGCGTTTCTTCCCCAGAGTGATTGCGGGGCTCACCTGATTCCGCCGGGAATGCCTCGTACTCTATCCGGTTTTTTTCGAAGTTCTCACATGCCGAAATACCTTCACCTATTTTGGGTGGTATATGTTCTGCAAGAATTGTCCGCTGATCCCACTGGATCAGTCGGCCAACTGAATCCTAAAATTGGTGAAGACAAGGAGAAGGGAATGCTGCGACCCCTCAGCAAACTCGTCTCCCATCATTCGGAAGGGTGTGAGAATAATACCCAATGCACTAACTACCTGATGCCGATTTTCTAGCGTTTTCCCTGCAATTGTTTAGGTGAAACACCGGGTAGGATCCTTAAACTATAGCCCGGGGGGCTTGCTATTTTTGCTCTATCTTCCACATCTCTCCTTTTTCAATTCCCTATTAAATGGGAGTCGCCTGTTTCAGGATCACCCTCATGTAGCCTGTTTCCCCCTAGAAGAGTAATTATGGCAGCACTTCAATGAATTTATAAATATTTATATAAATATCTTTTTAACTCTTCAATATATTGAAAATTCAAGTTATAATCCCTGAAAGTTTTATTGAAATCCGTTAAGCCGTTTGGAAGCATGAAGAATGTAGGCAACAACCAGCAATCATATTTTTAGATTTTTAACGCACATATGGAAAGAAACCTTCACTTTGAATTAGTATATATATATATATATATTGTAACGTAAAAACGCAGGTGCCTGCTGATTTTGGTTCTACAGTGTCATTGTGAAGTGCAGTTGGGCCAACAACAATGTAGAATTGGCTGAAAGTGGGTAAAGTCCCAATGGGATTCCCCCGCGGGAAACACCTGCGGGGCGTGTGTAAAAAATGCTGGCGTGTGAGAAAACCGATGGCGGGGAACTCCCTGGGTGAGAATTTAAATGGGAGCCGTTGGGAGGCTCAGACATTAACAACAAAAAAGGAGGATGTTCTGATGGGAAATGAGTGAGAGCCAGGTGGATGTTGACTTCCTCCTTCCTGGTTTTCCTCTTTCCCTCCCCCTTGGTCCATGATCAAGGTAACTAATTTAAGACTCCTGCAGGCTGAGACGATCTTGAGCAGTTTGAGAGGTGTATGTACGGGGGTCGAAGACTTTGACATACGGTAAGAGTTGTCCGCTGATCCCATTGGACCAGTCGGTCAACTGCCTCTCAATACTGTTCTAGGCATGGAGGCGGGTTTGTTGCGTTCCCACAGCAATCCAGTCTCCCGTCATCAGAAGGGCGCAGGAGTAGTACCCACTAGCCCGACCTACCTGATGCAGGTTTTCTAGTGTTTTTCCCTGCATCACCTTTAGGTGAAACACCAGGTAGGATCCTTACACTATAGCCTGGGGGCCCTAGTCAACCCTTGGCTACCTTGCTCTACCTTCCACATCCCTCCTTTTCAAGTCCCTTCCTATGTTATTAAAGGGGAGTTGCCTGCTTCAGGATCACCCTCATGCAGACTGTTAGACATTCAGATGAGTTGCGGAGAGAAGGGACGACGATTCATTCAGTTGGAGTGAAGCAGATGAGTTGCGGAGAGAAGGGGTGACGGATCGGTCAGTCGGAGAGAAGCAGTCAGTCCGGGAGAGCTAATGAGGATTTGGGCTCTGGAATCCACTACATTCATCGATGTATAAAAACTTGCAAGACGCATTAAAGCCGGAGAGACGCGGAAACATTCGTGAGGTTGAATGTTTGCAGGCCCAGTAATTTTGGGTAAGTTCATCAAAGCTGTGAAACTTGCTCATTGTGCTGATTGTATACATTTAAATGATTCATTTTCTATTTTTCAGTAACTGCGTACTCCACTTCTGGAGACACCCATAATCCCCTGAGATATTGTTCCATGTAAGCACTGTAAAGTTGATAAACATAAAATTTGTTCATTAAATAAATTAATGTCCTATCCCATGAAGAGGATATTACAATATATATATATATATATATAAATTCTACCTGACGGTTTCTTTATTGCCGTTTTTAAACCCTCAAATTGTCATTGATATTAGTTGAGCCGTTTCGGAGACAAACATACGGACTGACAGACAGTCAGACAGATAGACACGTCAATTTTATTTATTTGTATAGATTAGTAAATTTATTAATGAGACCAAGTTAATATTACGCATGTGGTGAAGTACAATGTTACATCTTCTACAATCCAATAAAAATTCTAGTTTCGATTCAGAGTTCTAAAATTTAAAATATCTCAAATTCAAAATTCTCAATTTGGAACTGCACGATGATTATTTTTTATATAAAAAAGGCTGTGTGTCCAGCGATCCCTGGGATACTAATGCTAAAATATAACTAACATTTTACTTCAGTTATGATACCATTTGTTTCTCGCGAACGTCGTCGTCGCCGCTGCCACACGCAGGCTACGTATGGGTATAATATATCCTGTAGTAATTCTATACGCCATTAGGGTTGGATGGTTACAAATAGTGTCACGAGAAACACCGAAAAAATAATTGGCCCAAAAAAAGTATTTATTCGACGGAAAAATCGGTCTTTTGTATATTAAAAAATTTCCGCTGCCTCCACTCCCACCATAGGGGTGGAAGCCATGTCTTACCTAGACAGTAAAAATTTGAGATTTTCAGAAAACATGTGTGCAAAATTTAGTTGCAATTACTCCACACCTTTATGTTTGTATGCGGAACGTGCTTATACACAAACGTATGTACGAATTTTGAGCTAATTTTACACATATACAATGAATTTAATGCATAATACTAATGTATTTGTCTTTTTTTGGTCTGTTTAGCGCGAAATAACTGGAAAATATACTAAAATTTTTATTTTTGTAAAAATATATTTTAAGTACTTTAAAAATATATAAAAATGTTTATCTCTCGCGTGCGGTGCACCCGCTGCGCCGTATAAGTAGGACGCTTTGAGCCGTTTATGGTCAATTTTAATTTGTTAAACCTTAGTAAGTAATAATCTAACTGAAATTATTAACATTATTTTGTAATTATTGATTTTACATATTTCTACCTTAGACATTGAAACCGCAACATATATGTTTTATTATAAATACCTAGAACATTCAGTTTATTTATTTATATTCAACTTTATAAATTTAATTATTTTTTGTAGAATGAACTGAAGAGATTTCGAAAGTTGGATGATGAAACTATTTGAAATTAATTTATTCTATTTATGACTTCTGGTCATTCATTGTTTTTTTAATGAAAATATTTTGTAGAATGAACTGAAGAGATCCCGAAAGTTGGATGATGAAACTATTTGAAATTAATTTATTATATTTGCGACTTCTGGCCCTTCTTTGCTTTTTTTAACGAAAATATTAAGTCAGATTGATCAATTTAATTATAATATTAAACAATCTTAACAAGTGAACACACTTTCGCAGCTGATGCTTCGATTCTGACTCTTCAGGCTTGCATTTGCAATTTACGTGTCTGGTTATACTCAATAAATCATCACCAACAACGTTCAACTCAAAACCAATATCTTCAAAAGTGTACACCAGAGGTGGGCAAACCGTAGGCCATGCGCCAAACATGGCGCTTTGGACGATTAAAAGTGGCGCATTGCGTCCTTGAGCCTGGTTGTATTCCTTTACATTGTTAAAAAGACGTGTATAATAAATAAATACGATAAATGGCCAAAAGTGAGAAATAGAAGAATTTAATAACAGTTATTCTAACAGAGGGAGCAGGCAATTATATGTTTCAAATCGATCCCGCTCTCAGTGCCAACAACCATAGTCCAGTGTTTTCACTAAACGAGCATCATGAAGTTATCACCTACTCGCACAGGAACGTCATTCTTTGCTTTTTTTAGATTGACGCTTCATTAAACTGGCGTAAATTAATTAATTTAAAGCGTCAAAGTTATTCATTTTCATCCCCTAAGCCCAGCAGAGTCTATCCTCATATCTATTTACGAACCCCTAAACATGAACAAGACACTACAAAATGTGCCCGAGTCATATGGCGCATCTGAACATGTCTCAAAAATACACAATAATAGTGTATATACATGTGTGTACCTCAAATGAACGCCGAAGAATCTCTTAGACAAATTCCGTGACTCACATAAAATCAACTGCGGCAGACGGTTTTTCTGAGTTGAGGTACTCTACACACGAGAAATGAGGATTACTGTTGTCGCATCCATTTTCTTCTACTCTTTGTTCATGCGACGAGCATTAATATTCTCCTCACGTTTCAGATGCAGCCGTATTTCCTTCACATCTATTGTGTAACGTCGACACTCTGCACTTCAAAATAAGATCCTCGCACTCAACTCGTCAGAAAAGGTTGGACTATGGAATTAACTGTAAAGTCATAGAAGAGATGAGCCAAACTTTTAAAAGTTGTTTGTTGAATTATCGGTACGGATTCAAATGACAAGGGAAAAGACGTAAATTCACTTATTACATATTTCTTACGTTGTTTATAAGCATTAAATTTTAATTGGTATACACAAAACTTATCAAAGAATTAATTTCCTCATTTCCAGATTGCCCAAATTAGACAATTACTTAGTAATAAAGGATTCCATATTTTGTTCATTTTAATTTAATTATTCCTTCAATATTAATTATAAATTATTTCGTTGTACACTTTTGTTACCCAATGTTGTGCTGCTCATTCATATTAAACACCTGATGAGAATAACAGAATAATGTTATGGAAGTTAATGTACGTACTTAGACTAACTATAGGTCATATTCCATTCACCTTACAGAGCAATTGGATTTAAAGAAGAGGAACGACCCGTAAATTGTAAATAATCTATTAAATGCGCTATAATTTCTATTTATTGTAACCTATAAATTAAATTAATCTAAGAATAGGAAAGGTCATAAATTGTAAATAATCGATTAATTGCGCTATAATTTTTATTTATTGTAACCTTTAAATTAATATATTTTTCGCGAGTCAATATTCTTTTGGAAGGCTTTTTTCCATTCTTGTTTTTCTTCTAAAAAATGAATAAAACATATTTTTTGATTCGATGTCCTTCCGTTATTGTCTTCTACGAGCATTGTTGTGATTTAGTCAATACTTTTTTTACATTAATGCAAAAATGCTGGGATCAATAAGTATTATTTACTTACTTATCGTTTAATGTAATAGTTATTAATGTCTGTACGTTTAATATAAGCTGAAATAAGGCCAAAAACAGAAAAATTAGTGAAACATAAAATATAATTTAAAAGCAACTACATGTATCGGTCCTGATATGTACCGTCTTCAGTTTGAACTGAATTACATTGTAATCCGGTTGGCCTTATATCAACTTATCTTTTATTTATGGTGAAAGTGTGTGTCAGTTCGCAGTCGACTCGGTAGGCCCAGGCCCTCAATGGGCTGTAGAGTCAAGGAGGAAGGAAGGAAAAAGTGTGTCAGTCTCCTATTGTTTTAAATGGCGCGTTTTACTCGGTGCAGGATTTTCTTAATCGTCCTTCTAGTATTTAAATCAAGGTTCCTGCAAAAAGTGTTGAATGAGCTGCCTTGTAAAATAGCACATCACATATCTTTAAAATTTCTATTCAGTTTTTTCTGCTCTTTTGTTTGTTTGTTTGTTTCATGTATTGCCTGGAGCTACGACAGAGGGAAGGACAGTTTCCTGGTCGCAGAGCTCCAAGTAGTTAAAACTCCATTGCGTGTTCCTCAGTGTGTGCTTGTTTGTGTTTCCCAGTGTGTGTCCGTGTTGTGTTTATATTGACTTTTGTCTATATACATTTTCTTTTATTAATTTATTTTAAGATTATTTGTCTTTAATTATGTACTTTATTTTGTTCATTTTTAATTTTTAATGTATGACGTATCCTATTTCCTCAATCGAGGACTAATGGAAACAACAATAAATCTAAATCTTTTGTACATATTTGACAATTTCACACTTATATTATTAGTTTCTTTTAATGCTATAAATTTTGTTTTGTGGACGATTTAATCTTCTTCCGGCTTTAGCAATCGCCTTTTGAACTACGTACAGATTAACAAATTCTGTGGAGACGCGAGTGTGATGCGGAGGAAATGCCGTCGTCCGGAATTCTGAGTAGGGAAACTCCAAAAGAATCTCGCCGAAGGCCGGATGAAATTATAATGTGCTACAGAGGCCGGATGGGTCGGGCCACCTATGAGTCTCTTCGCCTGCCGCCTGTCCTATTGACAGATATTAGCAGGGAGACTGCATTCCGAGCGCATAGCTCTTTCCGGAAAAACTCGCCGTCCTTCACGTGGCATTGTCGCCGACCGCAAACTATGTAATATCTACGTGCTCAGAAAACTATGCCATTGTCAGGCGATGCTCGTACTCCCTGTCATCGTCTTCGATCCTGGAGAAGCAACACACTTACGGTAATTCTTATACACGGCGCTCAAACCAGTTCAAACTAACTTGAACAAACTATAGCGCACATTTATTTATTTACCTTAATTTTTTCATTTGGTATCTTGTTGTGGTATTCAGTCCTAAAACTGGTCTGATGTAACCCACCATGCTATCCTATCTTGCGCAAGCCTTTTCATTTACTTATAACTAGCACAACCTACATACACCCTAATCTGCTTAGCGTATTCCATCCTCTTCAGTTCTTACCCCACACACTTCCCTCTAATGCTAATTTTACAAGACCCTCGTGTCTTAAAACGTGGCCTATTAATCTATCCCTTCTCTTAGTCAACGTCCTCCATATTGATCGCTTTTCTCCTTTTCTGTTTAGAACTTCCTCGTTAGTATTTCTATCCACCCATCAGGTTTTCATCATTCGCCTATAGCACCAAATTTCAAAGGCTTCTATTCATTTCCTTTCCCCAGCTCCTATCGTCCACGTTTAGCATCCATAAAAAGAACGCCACGAATAAAATCCTTTGAAATGTGGTGCTACAGAGAATGCTAAAAATCAGATGGGTGGATAGAGTAACTAACCAGGAAGTTCTAAGGAGAAGACGGGAAGAGCGTACAATATGGAGGACGTTCACTAAGAGAAGGGACATTGAGGCAAAGGAATACGCTAAGCAGATTAGGGGAAATATGGTCGGTATGCGAAAATGAAAAGGCTTGCGGAAGGTAGCTTAGCATGGAAGATTGCATCAGACCAATCATAGGATTGAATACTACGACAACACCTTTCATTAAACCATGTATTTAATTTCTCCGTTCTTCAAGGTGATACTATTGACATTAAACCATTCAATTTTTAATATTATAAATTATTTTGAGGATCTCTTTGGTCTTAGATTAGTATTATAGCACACCACGTGGTTACGTGCAATGAAAATTAATTATTTGATTGGCCTGGCTCAACATCTCCAACAAAATCGGTTATACGTTTCCTGGTTTGCTGCGGAGTCTGCAAAGATGATGACATTCCAGAATTCTACCTGTTTCTCCGAAAATAAAATTTTGAATATTGAAATCAATATAATAATTAACTAATCGCCGGCGCACATTAAACGTGATGAAGATACTAGTAACTAGAGGTGGTAGAAATATAGTAGAAATAAAGAGTAGGATAGCACAGGCAAGGAAGGCTTTCGCGAAGAAGAGGAATTTACTTACGGGTAATATAATGTGTGAATATTAGGAAATCGTTGCTAAAAATGTTCGTATGGAGCGAAACGTAGACGATAGGAGTTGGAGAAAGGAAAAGAATAGAAGCCTTTGAAATGTGCTGCTATACGCGAATGCTGAAAATCAGATGGGTAGATAAAATCACCAACGAGGAAGTTCGAACAATATGGAGGACGTCGGCTAAGAGAAGGGATATATTAATAAGACACGATGGTCTTGTAAAATTAGCGTTAGAGGGAAGTGTGTAAAGTAAGAACAGAAGAGGGAGGCGAAGGATGAAATACGCTAAGCATATTAGGGAGGATGTGGGTTGTGCTAGTTATAAGGAAATGAAAATGCTAGCGCAAGATAGGTTAGCATGGAGGGTTGCATCAGACCAGTCTTAGGATTGAAAACCACAAAAACTACAACCAATACTAATTTAACTTCTACAGCTGAGGAGAACAATGATTGCAGAATCGGTATTTATTTTTCACACTAAATTGTGATATCGTTTAGGATATTTAATGTTAATTATATTGCTGTCGTATCAACTATATAATTCATACTCCAAAGAATTATTAATAGCTTAAGGTATAGGAGCTGTCTTTCTGCCTTTGCGAGGTAAACGTAAATCCGTATTTTCTTTTAAGGCGATAAATTTATAATTGACTCCACTTATTGTGAGTTACTTGAACTTTAATATCTTGAATAAATTGCAGGATTGATGTGTGGAGAGTGATCTCCTACCTTTGCGAGTGCGGCGCTGATGTTGGGCGGCGGGTTGTGTCCGTAGGGCGGCGCTGTAGGAGACCCGCAGTCCGACAGCAACGTGTCGCGGCCGCTGTCCACGCGCGCCATCGGGCTCTGCAACACGCATCGGACGATTGATAGGTACCACACATACAAGCAATCAAAAATATCAAGCTTACAAAGATGTAAATAACTATGCAATGAGACAATTACCGTAGAACGTCGATTATCGGAACTAATTGCCACCATCTGTAGTTCGGATAACCGTATGGGTGACCACACACGAGCAGATTATCTGCAGCGGGGGAAAATTATTAAAAACGGTCAAAATTCACACTAAAAAGTTTGAAGATAATGGGTAGTTTCGGGCCAAATTTGGTTAAATTCGCAACAGTCGTTTGGAGGCCTATAACTTTGACATACATACTAACGGTTTTAGAAGCAAAAGGTTGTCCATGTTAGCTGCAATATGGAGATTATTCCAATAAAACAACGACCCGCCTGTTATGGTATTGTTCAGTACATTTTTAATAAATTTTTGTACCTTCAATGAAGAAGCGATTTGCTATATACAAATCTATTGAAATTCTTGCCTTAACACTATTTTCTGTTAGGACCAATAACGAAAAAACAACATCACGACAGTTGTTTTCTTTTAATAACATCAATTGTAATTGTTTTCCTTGGGGGGAGGGAATCATGTCCCCTGCCTCTCCTCGGATCAGCATCTGAAATTTAGTCCCCTGATATGAAGCAATATGGGAAAATATGTTGTTTTTTTTTGTCGGAAGAAAAAATCTGCCACGAAATCTGAAGGATGTTTACACGTTAGTGTAAGGAAATTAAGTACTGGAGTGGGGAAAAATTGTCATAATTGACAGTAAAAAGTTTCAAGATAATGCGCAGTTTCGGGCCCTGAGGAAAACCTGTGCCAAATTTGGTTAAATTCAGTACTTTGGAGGTTTTGACATACATACTAACGGTTTTAGAAGCAAAAGGTTGTCCATGTTAGCTGCAATATGGAGATTATTCCAATAAAACAACGACCCGCCTTTTATGGTATTGTTCAGTACATTTTAATAAAATTTTGTACCTTCAATGAAGAAGCGATTTGCTGTACACAAATCTATTGAAATTCTTGCCTTAACACTATTCTCTGTTAGGACCAATAACGATAAAACAACATCACGACAGTTGTTTTCTTTTAATATATATCAATTGTAATTGTTTTCCTTGGGGGGAGGGAATCATGTCCCCTGTGTCTCCTCGGGTCAGCATCTGAAATGATATGAAGCTATATGGGAAAATGTTTTTTTTTGTCGCAAGAATAAAATGAAGAACATGAAGTATAGAAGATGTTAATATATTGAGAAAGGGTAAAGAGGACAGCAGAGACTGAGATAAAGGGCAGAGGAAGAAATGTAATGTGTTATGAAATAAAATTACAACGTTTTAGAAAACATTCTAAGTGCTCAGTGTACACTATAAGGTAGAGGATTAATATAAAAATACATTTGTGATTCGTGTAGGTAAAACACTATAGCAAATACGTGAAATCGATACTAATCCTTGAAGCAAACGCGTATAACAGCGGATCGATGTCCTTGGCCCACCTTCAGGCGATCTTCCGAAATGGGAGTAATATTTCATCGCAGAATGAGTGAGAGCTGTAGACCTGTAGACGCGCGTCGATGGCGAGATCCGCTGCTGATAACAATGGCCTGGCGCACCTGTCCGGTTTCTGCGGAGCGGCTTCGACTAACTGTACCAGGGACCAACAATGGGCGGAGCACGAGACAGCGCGACCGGTTCGGGCTTCCTGCTCTGCCTGCATCACACAGCAATTGCCCACAGTATCATTATACATTTGATGCCATTTAGAAAGCTTAAGGAAACATATAAACAGCCACGGCGAGCTTAACAATACAGAGAAGTCAGCCGTTTACAGCGCACAATAATTAGTGCTATTGTTAAAATATTTTAAAACATAGCAGCTTCAAGCTTCAGTGCGTTATGGATAACAACAAACGGAGCATATGAGGAATTATCAACTCAACCCTTCCAGCAGCGAATTTACTGAAAGTCTGAATAATACCAAACGCGAAGATATTCCAATTTAGATAAAGGAAGCCTGAATGTTAGTATATACCTACAGACCGGTAGACAACTTCTCAGCTAATGCACCTTTCCTCGGCCTTCGGATTGACGATAAATTAAAGTGGAATGACCATATAGATCTGCTTGCCGGAAAACTAAGTTCAGCTGAGAACACTAATGCAACACGTTGACAAAAAGTACGTCAAAATGGTTTACTTCGCGTATTTTCATTCGATTATGAGCTACGGCATCTCTAATTGGGGAAACTGCTCCAGGAGTAATGAAATATTTAAGTTGCAAAAGCGTGCAATTAGAATACTTTCTAGCACGAATTCTAGATAAAGTTGCAAACCTTTCTTCAAAAGTTTGCAAATACTTACTTAACCAAGCGTATATATTTAGGAAATATTAAAGTTTGTAAAGAGGAACACTAATTGGTTTCAAACAAATGGCGAGTTTCATGAATACGCGACCAGAAACCGTTCAGCTCTAAGGTCGGACAAGCGTCGCCTTGCTCTACACCAGAAGAGTATTCACAATACCGGGATAATTTTATACAACAGCCTTCCACCAGAGGTTAAAAATAGTACCTACAAAAGCTTCGTGAAGCAGAGTAAAACTATTCTTTTAAATGGCGCGTTTTACTCGGTATAGGATTTCCTTAATCGCCCTTCTAGTATTTAAAATCAAGGTTCTTGCAAAAATATTGAATGAGCTGCCTTATAAAATAGCACATCACATATCCTTAAAATTTCTATTCAGTTTTTTCTGCTCTTTTGTTTGTTTGTTTCATGTATTGCCTGGTGCTAAGACGGAAGAGCTTCGAGTTTAAAACTCCATTGCGTGTTTCTCAGTGTGTACTTGTTTGTGTTTCCCAGTGTGTGTGTGTGATATCGTGTGTCCGTGTTGTGTTTATATTGACTTTTGTCTATATACATTTTATTTTATTATTTATTTGTCTTTAATTATGTACCTTATTTTGTTCATTTTTAATGTATGACGTATCCTATTTCCTCAATCGAGGCCTAATGGAAACAACAATAAATCTAAATCTTTTGATTGAGCTATCGTTCTCCGGTCCATAATTCAAAACATCAACCCCAGTCTGTTCTATACTTACGGATAAATTTGTGCGTTTTTGAGCTATACCTATAATCAATAAAGCTTTACTACATATTACAAGGAAACGAAAACTGTATATTTCCTTGTTCCTTACAAAAGGAATTTATTTTATTAAAAAAAGAGAACCATCAACAGAGAACATCGGTATTTAAATTGTGTATTTACGCACTACAGAATATGACAAACTGGTGAGGGTGGACTGAACAGGCTGGAGAAACTCGGGGTTTGAGGTATCGTTCGACGACAAATTTTGACCGCGAAATCAGCGGGGCTACTGGTTGTCTGTCACGTACTTCAGAAATTGGCTGAGAAAGGGCTCGCGTGGAAGCTTTTTCGTTGTGGGTTTGTCTTAGGGGACACCGAACCCCGATCATCTGTGAGAAACTAGTAGCCAGGAGTATGTATACTCGGAGAGAAGATTGGAAGGGTACACCGAGAAGACGGACGAGCAGTTGAGTATAGTATAGTTTGTTTGTTTTGAGTAGTAATGGTTGCAGTCTTAGGCTGTAAGTGATATTAACAGCAGAATTGAGAAATATATCCCACTTAGCACCAGGGGTCTGAGGGACGACGCCCGATGTCTAACAGCTGGGTCCTCTCAATGCCAGCTACTTCAGAAACCAGCTGTCGCAATTATTGACGAAGATCCGTAAGTGATGCAATTAATTCTTCAAATAGCCAAGGTCTAAGCCACGCCCACACCATGGACCCTGTGTTTTCAAACCCTTACAGGTCAAAAATTTTTAATTTTGAGTCAAATTAATTTCTTTTGTTATTTTGTTTTCATTAATATATATTTGCCCCCACAATAATTTTTAAACATTGAATATAAATTTACATAAATATTACATTTTAGCTTCCAACTGTCGGGCTTGCATAAAAATTTTAATCATCAGTTGCGGATTCAGTGGCAAGAAAATCTGATTTTTCAAAACTTAATGCCTTTTGTGATGAATTTATTTTTCTCAATATTGGTGATAACTGAAAACTGAAGTATTAAGCTAAGTATTTCAATATATATATATATATATATATATATATATAAGTTACATATATATGTTATATATATAAGTTAAAATAAGGCCAAAACAGACAAAAATTAGTGAAACAAAATATAATTGAAAAACAGCTACATGTTTCGGTCCTGATGTGGACCCTCTTCAGGTTGAACTGAATTACAAAGTAATAAATTATGGAATTCTAAAGATATAGCAATAGAGACAAAGAATGTCCATAGTTTTTCAATTATATTTTATGTTTACTTTAACTTATATTAAACGTACAAACATTAATTAATAGCTATTTTACAATATCATAATATGTCGGTTGTTGTTTTGTTGGTATAATCCCTATATTATAGCTACAAGGGTAATTTTTTGGTTCTTAATCCTTTAAATGTTAATATCATGCAGACATGAAACCTCTGACGTAGCCAAAGCATTACCCTTTACTGAACAGCAGAAATTTGTATTTTCGAATATAAATTACTATAGTATTTAGAATTTTTGTACGCGATGTTAATTGTAATTGCGTAATACTAATTATTGTAAAATGGGCTGAAGTGATTTAGAGTTGTATTAATTCATTATTACACGATTCTTTGAGGTCGACTCAAAGCACCGGGTATTGTTGGTGCGCCGCACGCGGCGGTAAAAGGCAGTCCATGGCGTGGCTCGGAGTGAATCGCAGGTCTGTATCTTTTTGGATAGAAAAATTATAAAATTTCACACGGTAACGTATTGTGATTGTACATGATGGCAGTATGTTTACCAATTCGTTAAAAACAGTTATTACAACCAAAACTTCTTGGAGAACTGTGAATTAGTTATAAATAAGGACTATAAGGTTTAATGATCTGCGTCAAGACTCGTGCTCGTAAAATAAATAATTATAAAAACATATTTTGGTAGTCTTTATATTAAATTATCTGGTACCCAAAAGATTCTCAAATTGAGTCGCTGAGGTACGGCATGACAAAAATTCTTGAAGGATTGCAGTGGCGTTACAAAACATTAATCATATCGCTTGTCGTTTTTGTGGCATAAATGATTTGACAGCGAAAGTAATGCTTTATGACGACTATTATAAATAAACTTGGAAAAGCGAAGAAGTTGCGTGTGATTTCTAGTATCTATTGCAGTTTCACAGTGAACAGCAAACACGAACTGAAGTGTCGCTGTTCACATTCGATTCAATGCTGTTCAGCGTGCGCACTTATACTCCGAAAGTACGTGCTGGTCTACTAGTGGAAAATGATTGAATTAGTGTGGAAACTAATCGGTCTGATTTCCCGGTCGCACGCAAATTTGTTGGCAATTTTCTCCTATTTGGGTCCTACTTGATCAATATCAGAGCAGCCGCTGCTATTTATCCTGGTTCAGTGATAAGTTCTGTTTATCCTCGTTTCCTTGGACCACCTGTCCCATAATGTCAATAATCTTTTCGTCTCCACAACCTCAAACCCATCCGATCCACCGATCTCGTCTCCATAATCTCCCATGCCTAAACTCCAATCATCTGTCGAAATCTCCCCAAAACATCTCTCTTCCCCACTACTTCGGCTCATGTCCAGAAGGTGGCTGGGATGGATATTAACCAATCACATTTATGGAAACTCTTCTCTAGGAGTAACAGTTTGCTTCTCTCCCCCACGGTTTGAGGGGAAAACACCACCCGATGCCACCAAATCTCGCCATAGTAGGGAAACTCCCAGGCGTGCCGTGATTTCTGGATTTTATTACCCCTGGCTGAAATACTCCACACTACCAGGACCGAGCAGATGTGTTTGAGCGTTACAGTGGTATCGCCCAAAAAAATGGGATACGATCTTAAGGAAAATCTTAACCACATCATAATTTATTTTCTTTTTCAGCGTAAATATTATGATGTTGTAAATATACTCAGAAATATTGGAAATGTTAAACGTGTTAAATTAATGCAAACATTTCGTATTTACGAGATTACAAATTGTATGCTAATTATTAAATTACAAATATGCTTTTTAAATATTATTAAAATGGTAACTGTGTTGAATCCATCGTAACAATGTTGAAATAAGAGCTGTGAATGTGGATGTTGTGCAAGCTTGTACGTGCTGCGGCTATCGGCGATCATGGCGGGCCACCAGCGAGGCTGCACTGGCAATTAGGCTGTAACCAGAGACGAAAACACGAGGCGGGCCGTGTCATCGGCGATCGGGTCTCTCCTACATCCGGCTGCATGTCTATCCGAGGGAAGGAAACGAAAATCCCTCGCAACGAGTCGGGATGCTGAAATCTCTAGCGTCTAACGTTACGGTAACTTTATAGCGCCGCGCCGTTGTGCATTGGAATTCATTATATTCTTCACGGTTGCCAGTAACCTGAGAAATGCTGCGAGTGTGATCTTTAACTCGTGTGAGACTGGAGGAACACTGCGCGGGAAATGTAGGAGGCCCCAATTAAGCGCGAGAGGAAACTTCAAGTAATATACTGAAGTAAGTAGCATGTAAAAATATTAAACATGATAGAGACAGTTATGGGAAGTTCCAGGTGACCTTAAATAATTTATTTCTATTTCTTAGTAAAATAGAACAGAAATACCCAGTTAAATGTCGTATTCAATAAGCAAATCAGGTATAACGACTCCCTGACCTCATCTTCCACTGGTGAACAGCAATTCCAATTGGCCATTTAATACGTTAAATAAAATATTCCAATAATCAGTTTCTCAATTCTTCCTTTAAACCCGGCTGATAAATTTTACTTAAGCCCCTACTTCCTCAATCATCTCTACATGAGATTTTATACAATGAAAATCAGTTCGACATGAATTTTATATTTTCCTTTGCCTATGAAGCCAAAAAGGATTGAATATGACACAACTTATGTAGTGAATAGAGGATATTGCTTAAAAATTAGTCACTACTTTTATTTAGAAGCTAGCTGGATCGCCGGCGTTGGTCAGGAATTTATTAAAAGTATATAAGCACGACACAGCATTGAAATCGACAGTAATATCTTGGTCAATGTGTCATTTGATTATTTACGTAAAATAGATATTAACTCCAAACAATTTTATTTTATGTGGGTACATTAGTTATTTGGAGATTAACGAGTTCGGTGTTTCCTGCCTCATATTCAATTAATATTGGCTTCTAGTTTTATGCTGACACCATCTATAAGAGTTTTATTAAGGTCATACGGCACGGGTATTATTTCCTTCATATTCTACTACACCTTGGATCACAAAGTAAGGGTCTTTATCACAAAAATATACAAGAATACTAAAAATGAAAGGTATATTGTGTTAACAATGATTCCAACAACGTAACAGAGTGTTTCAAAAAGAATCTTCCGATTAAAAAAATTAAAACTCTTCAGCTATTTAATCGACTCGATTCAATAATCTACTGTAAAAAGGAGAAAACTCGGGAGATCCACAATATTGTTTAAATGATGGACCGGCAGTACAGGACATAACAATTCAGCCTCCAAGGTTACTGGACTCTAATGCGTGTGATTTTTTCTTGTGGAGATTTATAAACGACTCAGTTTTTACTTCCAGAGACAAAAGTCAAAATGCGAAACCGCATAACAAGAGCAGTGGGAGTAGTAATTGAATACATTATCGCAAGTATTTGAGAAAATTTTCAAGTGACGGAAAAGTACAAAAGTCACCTCTTGAAGGAAGGGGTTAAACAGTTAATAATATTTTACTGATCGTCTATATATATGAACTTCCATACAGACAGAAGTATTATTCTTTCAGGACGTTCCGTCATCAAATTTTGGTCACAAATAAATTTATTGGGGTTTTAAACTGTGAACAAATTGTAAGTTTAAAGTGAAATATTACGAAGAAAAATAAATGACTCTTATTTCTTAATTAATTTTCTAAAACTTAGATTAAACAATGACACTACTTTAAAATATTCTCACTTTACTCCGAGTTACGCTTTGCCGACTATATTGTAGTATTAGGGGAATCAGATCAAGACCGACCGAATAGGGACTGGAACCAGGGACCTACGGCTCGCACTCTATCATCGGAGCTAATCCAAGCCACATGAAAAATTAACTACCCGTATAACTGTTTAAATTATATATAGAACAAGCGATTAAGGAAGTTAAAACGGAATATGGGAAAGGAATCATACTGCAATGAGAAGAAATAAAACCCGTACACTTCGCCGATTGTACTGTTATGGGAGTCAGAAGAAGACTTGGAATAAATAATAATAAATTGCATGAACGTGGTCCTGAAGAAAGAGTTTAATATGAGGATTAATAGAGAGAAAACCAAGGTAATGGAGTGTAGTTTGGGGAACAGTGGAATAACAAAGGATGTTAGATTGGGAAGGGATATTTTGAAGGAAGTTAAGGAATTCTGCTACTTGCGAAGCGTAATAACTAGGGATTGTAGAAGTATAGTAGGCATGAAGAGTAAGGATAGCACAGGCAAAATAAATCACAATCTTAAATCATTATTGGACAGAGCTACGCTAACTATTTAAGCAATTTACGGACATAGATAGTACGTTTGCGACTTTGTGGCGCAGTCGTGTTGAACACCGTCCGTAATTGCTATGGTAAAGCAGTTTGATGTACTACAGTTGAGCTCAGCTCAGCTCCGAGTAACCCGTAGCAGTGTGTAACAATGAAGCGACGAGCCTTGAATGCGTCCGTGGCCGGTTCTCTGCGCAGTAAATTGTGCTACGGGCAAATATTTGCACGCTCCTAATTAGGACTATGATTTGGGACCGATGCAGCCGGGCTGCAAGACAGCCGCGGTTTCTTTTTGCGGAGGTAAAGATTTATGCGAGCGAACTCGCTCACGAAATGCGCCGCTGAGTTAGTAAGAGACAAGCCAGCCAACTCCTCGGGCGTCGCAGGTACCCGCTCCAGCCTCAACGAAAAACTCCATCCAAGTGAGAAACTACAAGAAAAAAAAAGCGCGTTGCTTTCATTGAGTTATTTCGTGCCAAGGAAGTTGTTTAACCTCTCTCTCTCCTCCTCCATAATACCACTGGTCCTGTGCCAGAAACAACTTGTCCTTTTATGTTTTCAATATTCAAAACCTAAATTTAATCGTTTCTTCATGTTACATATTAAAAATGAAAAACAAAAAAAGGCAGCGTCCAATTTAAATGTGATAACGCTTCACGAAAAATATTATTTTGCCACATTTATTTGACATTAGCGGGATCTAATATACCCTTAATAAATAAATATGACCGTGTGCAGCCTCGCTCGAATTATTCATATAGAGCTTCAACCATACACATTGCGACTATTGTATGTCTCATATCTATATATCTAAAAACCTTCATCAGTTTCTCAGCATATAAACTGCTGATCCGAAATTTGGCACACATATCCCTCAAGGCTCGAAGCTGCCCATGATCTTTAAATTTCTAAATCAACCTCAGTTATACATGTGACAAAAGTGAAAAATCATTACGTAAAAGGTTTCGTGTCCCATACGCGCATCGAGATCTTCCAAATGCATATGGGTTTTCTATATTCCTGTTATATAATACTAATTATTTCTTAATTGATAAACATTTCGCGTCGTAATTATCCTATCGTTGGCAGGGAGCGAAATCCCTGAGAAACAAACATTGTCTTTGGATCGTTGATACGACGTATATGTAAATCAGTTTTGAGTCTTCTCGTCAGATAATTTTTAATGTTTAGTAATTACACATTTGTAATAGCAAATGAAATATGTATTCGATAGTGACATTCATCACAGGTAAAGTGTTCAATTAAATAAACTTTAATATCAGCAATAGAATATATGTATGAAAAAAAGTGAAAATGTCAACAAACCTCCGTTATTACCCTTTCTTAAGGTCTTTTCCGGTGGTTTTTAGCCCATAACAAAGTTCCAACTCAACTTATTCTCTTTACCTCTCCGAACCAACCCCTGAGCTACAACACAGTCAATGGACGTCCAGTTCTCCTACTTCATCTAAGACAGCAACGTATCTCTGAAATGGTATTATTTTCAGGGCTGTGTCAGGATTTCGCCCCCGTGTCCGCGTTATCCTTCCGCTGACAGTTTCAGGACATATTTTGAATTTCTAGTCGCGCTCTTCCAGAGATCGGCAGACTTGATGGATGTGGATGGCGTGGGCCAACTCCGGCTCATGTAGCCTCTGACGTGTTCGTCGCCCACGAGCCTCCCAAACCAACGGCAAAGACCCCAACAGCCCGATACCATCGAAACGTTCAACACATCATTTGCGTTAAACGAATTCGACGAAAATAAATCTCCCAAATCGAAGAACCACCAAATGTCATATGATCAACTGTATTATAATAGTAATAATTCTTCCACATAATCATTAAGTAATTGTATCCTGGGACCACGAAGCTTGATTGGGTTTCTTTCCAAAATGATACAAACAGGTTATATGAAATACTTTCTACGATGAATCAAACGGTCCTCAATACCAGAAAATTTGTATGGTTAAGCATCTAAACACCTGAATTAAATTCTGATTATTCGTTTCAACGATTGATTCAACAAGGAAGATCAATCAGACATTAGTTCTTTTACAATTTATTTGCAATCAACTTCATTATAGAGTGTAAATTTAATTTTTTAATTGGTCTAAGGTTCTTAGGGTGGAGAAATATCCATCAATGTTCCCTTTTCTTTTTATATATTTTGGCTATGTTCCTTTGAATCTGGGCGAAGTAGGGATTTGGCAGTAGGTTCATAAGTGCATCGTCTGAATATTTCTTTTTTAATAGTAGTTTTATCTTTAAAAAAATCTTTCGTACACGGTCCTGCATAGAATCACTGTCACGTTCCCAGAGAAATTACAAAAATTTTAATTTGCAATTAATTGGATTAGAAAGACAAGTAAAAACTTAGTAAGATTATTGTTATTATTCAATCCATTAGTCCTTGGACGAGGAAATAGGATACGTCAAATACTAGATTACAAGAAGTAAATAAAATTTTACGATTAGTAATAAGAAAAATTGCAGTTTACAAAAAAAATAGCATAAATTTCGAAAGACAAAATATAATCATTTTAAAGGTTTAACTTCAACGTCATGACCTTGTACAGACTTAAATTTATATAATATAATACAAGGTCATCAATTTGTTTACAGTAATAATTTGAAGTATTAGCCATTTGACCCTGCAGAGAGATCGGCTTCGTGAAGTTGCAAAAAATAGTTATGAATTTGAAACAACATTAATGATGCTAACATAACAGTAATTACAGAAATTATAACAATATTAATTTTCAATTTTCAACGACGGAGTAGGCACAGAAAATCTTGCATAGATTCCCGTCGAACATGAAAAATTTCAATAGCTACTATTAGTTGAAATAAGATGTGCGATGAAGCCATTCTGAAGATTCGTGGGGCTGAACAAATCGCTCAGGAAATGACAGCTTCAAATACAAAATAGACTTAAGTAGTAAAATAAACAAAAAGACCGCAATAAAAGTAAATATAGCTGTTTCGCTGTTGATGATTTATTTCTTATACGTATATTAAACACATAAGTAAACTTCATCACCTACAATTTCATATTCTTCTTTATTCAGAACACTAACCACCAACGTCTGACATTTTACGTCAACTATCATAAGACGAATTTATCATTAATTGATCTTAAGAATAATACTAAATTAAATCTGACTCCGAAACAGCTGATACTAATTCCACAACAATCGTCCTCGTTTCTGCTTCACCAATTAGCAACTACGCAATTATTATGGTACAAATTAGCGTCGACAGACCTTGTGTATTGCTGAAGTTCTTTATGACGATTTCTAGACGCGATTTAACACTCTTCATGAATCTAAGACATTAGTTAACTTCAATCAGTTATATTCTTTGATTTCTCTGATTAAATTGTCGTGGGATTGATTGAAGAACCAACACGTAAAGTTGAAATAAAAAAACGTGTTCTGATATTCAGTAATGGTTCGAAGGACTCAGTAGGAGTATCTTTTGGAAAATAGAAAGAAGAGATATCTTTGGCGGAGGGATGTGTCGTCTCTGAAAATAACTCTGCGGATACTGAATCAAAGTTTTCGTAATTTGAAACCAAGTATATAAGGAGAGAGACGGCAGCTAAAAAGGCAAGCAGGATAATATTTCACATATTTTACGATAAATAATTTTAAAAAATTTCTCCCCGCCGACATTAGCGTAATTTTAAATTTAAAAAAGAAGGAAGGTTCCCAACAACAATTTTTTGATTTTCACATCAGTTATACAAGTGAAGTAGCTACGTTGGTTGGCTGTAACAGTGAATGTTACTTCACCAGGGGTAAAAACTTTTTGATTTGTAAATTGCGTTGACTGTGTTGGTTCATTCAAACTTGTTTAATATACTTGTGAAAATGTATGTAAACTCAATTCATTTGTTAGCATAGTATTTGTTGCAATTAAAACTACTCATCGACCTTGAGAAAAATAAATCTCATAAAATATCAGAGAGTAGGTGATTACGTCATCAGCGTTTGTTTTTAGTCATGACGAGCCGGGGAAATTTCAAGTGCAAATTAATTTTGAATTTGGATATTACAACTGGATAGTCAGAAAATAACGAACGTGAGATTTTTCTAGATGAATATCTTATTTCTGAAACCATGTCTAACGATGGCATCGAGATTAAACTTTAATGTGTCAGGAAGTGAGTTAATTAACATGCAAGGAACTTTTAATTGGCGCTTGATTAAGAAGGGAGATAATTTTCAAAATATATTTAGAAAAGATATATAAACTATCCATAGTTACCGTTACAAAACATTCCTTAGGTAGTGTTGACTCAAACAATGGATAGATTAATTATCAGATAGTAGTAGCAGGTGTATTCCTACAATTGTTACACGAGTATCATTACTGGGATTTCAGGGTAATAAACCCCACGAGATTTTTTTAAACAATTTGTGATTCCAAATTTTGTCTCACGGTCTCTTTCGAAAGTACTGTACTTTGACCTTTCTTCTTTATTGGTCACCAACCCAAGCTGTTTTCGGATCCTCGGTCCTGACTGCTGATAGCACACTTGCTGTAATGAATAACTCGAACCACCACCAGATCGCTATCTCAACCAGTTCCCGTTTCACTGCTTCCTTTTATTGCGAACTGCTTCTACTTGTCCGTTCTTTTTGGTCTTCTGCGTGGCCATTGACCAGAGCGACGCCCCTCGCAGCCCCAACGTCAAACGAATTCTTTCAAAGAATTTGCCATACTGACCTATTTGCATTCTCATTTCGTCATTAATTAAGTTAAATATTTATGTGGTCCTAAAATTATTAAAAGTTACTTCAACTCTTTCGGGAATTGTTGAGGTGTTTCGAGTATTCCATTGTCCGTGACATTCGGATGCAATTAAGCCCTAATTAACTATGTCTGTCCTCAATCACATGGTCTTGCCCTGAATTCAGCCTTTTCACCAAAGATACAAGATTTTTAAATTTTTTTCTGACAGTCTATGGCACTTATTTCTCTTCTCTTGATCGTCATTCTTCCTGGTAACTAAAGTCTCCATGTTGTGCCTGTCTTCTTGATAATGAAACATTGCCTACCTTTTACATGCGACAATGAAAGGAAGACCCGAAAAACTACCCTTCAGGCGGTACCACGCCAATATCGCTAATTTTGAAAATCTAGTACTAGTTTTCTGACTAATCTACTTCATCACAACCTACAAAAATAATCGTTGAAACCTTTTCGTGCAGACTTTTTGCCGACAAACCATTTTATTTTGAGTATGGAGGATCACTCAAAAAATCAGTCCTCATCTTACGAATATCCTAGGAAAATTTAATAACTGAACTGTATCCTTACATATTCGTATGAAAATAAATAAGGAATGGAAATTCAGGTAAATTTACTATTGTGACGCGACACCGCTAAATTGCCTTTCTATCAACCGTATCTGTTTTCTATATTCACAGGGCTACAGATTTCATGAAGCAGTATAATCTGCATACAATTATATTCCTATTCTACACTCATTTTTCATTCAGTTTCACACTCTCAGTAGGCATATAAGCATCGTTTTATTTATTTTTATATCTATGTTATCTACCTTCGGGGATGCCATTTCCCTCTGCCTCTCTCTTTCTCTGGTTATAACGTAAGGTTCCTACAAGCCAAGTCACATTTTTCAGTTTTGAGAGGTTGTATGTTCCTGGGTCACAGACGGTAAGAGTTGTCCGCTTATCCTGTTGGGGCATTCGGCCAGCTGCCTACTAAACTGAGTCAGGAAGTACCAAGAACCAAGCCTACGCAGGTTTGCTAGGGTTTTCCCTGCGTCACTTTTTAGCGCAACAATCAACAAACCTTGGTATGTTCCCAACACAATCCGAAAAACTGAAGTAAGCAATAGGTAAAAGACACCGAAATGAATTGGAAATAACGCTTTTCGAATATGTGGATGAGTCAGGAAGATTAAAGAGATTCAAGCCAGCAGACCTTACTGCTTTATTTAAAGTATTTGTCATTTTTACAAAATGTCAAATCATACTTAATTTGAGAGAATTCTCACTGGAGCATAGCTCTTAAAGATTTTTATTATAAATTGTTAGGCAAGCCTTAAGTAAGTATAAAACTAAAACTTGTGGGAGTTATCTCCGGCAGGTATTTCTCCCCCGGTCGATAATGGGTCTTACATTCAGGGATACCTCATTCCGTCTCTGATTTTTAAGGGTCTCACAAGCCGATGCACCATGATTCTCTTTTTTGGAGGTGTTTGCCATGGGGTCGCAGACCTTGGGCTCATCCGATTTGATCTGTCGATCAGCTGCCTCCTAAAACTGGTGAAGGCACAGAGATGAGAATGCTGCGACCCTACAGCAAACTCCTCTCCCGTCTTTCGGAAGGGCGTAAGAATAGTACCCAATAGCCCGACCTGTATGATGCAGGTTTTCTAGGGATTTCCCTGCATCTCCTTCAGGTGAATCACCGGGTAGTATCCTTAAACAATAGCCCGGGGGGCTCTAGTTAACCCTTTGCTACCCTGCTTTGCATTCCATATCACCCCTTCTTATGCCATTAATGGAGACTTTCCTGTTTCAGGATCACTTTCATTTAGCCTGTTACCCGAAAAAGCGCATTAAATATTACAAGACATGTATTTATATGCGTCAAATTATCAGAGAAATTGCTGTTTTATATAAACAATATTATTAATTATAATTACTTTTTATGAAATAAAACACGTTTGTGGCCTTGAAGGGATGATAGCTAAATTAAAAATTGATGTACAATTCGTCCATCGTTGTTCTCAAGTAACTAGGTTATATTTTTCTTCTTCGTGATAATATTTTGATAAGGCCCAAAGGCTTCGGATGGCAAGTGGGCGATGAAAGTTGCGATTGTCGTGGTTGGCAGCCTTGACAGAGAAAGTGAACTCATGAACAGTTGCGCAAGGTCACTGTCGACCCGAATCAGAACCAATTGCCAAGGTTGCGGGGGCTTCATAATGAGGCGGTATTATTAATACATCTTGCAGATAAAATATTCATAATTTATTCATTAGGTAAATACATAAATTCTTTTAAACTCGTAAGAAAGTCGATTACTGACTGAAGTATATTGATATATGCATCGTAACTCAACTTTAAGCACCAAAACCTTATCAATAGTATTTAGTTTTCAATCCAGGTGTTTTTTTTACAATTCAACAATAGACTCTAAATATATATGTATAATAATTATTATTTTAGAGCATATGAAGGACATTAATGAACGAGATATTCAATGCATTTGCTTCTAATATTGTAAATTATCGAATGTGAATAAATTGAAAAGTCTTAAAACTTATATAGGAATATATTTTCAAAAAATACACAGTATTTAAAAACACACAGTCATTGTAAAAACTACTTTTGCGTTGCACTTCATTTCACCTGAATTCTCAACTTAATTTCAAATATTTTAGATGCCGATTAACGTTTCACTGTGATCTTTTAACTACTCATAAATTTTACTAAGACTTTTTTTCGTTAATAACACCTAAATTTACTCACTCAAATCAATAGCAGTTGTTTTTACAATATTAGTATTGTCTATTATCTTCTGCATCTTTTGATTTTTAATGTTTAAAAATATTCAAATTATTTATTCAATAATCAGTTTTCTTACGTGAGGCGTAATAGCAGTATACTGACAATTAGTTTATAAATATAAATCAGGACACTATAATTTCCGCAATTTAATAATATTTTTCATACATTATTTATTTTTAGAGATTTGGATGTAGTCATGTAGGCTGTTACCCGCCAAAAAATGATGCATTGCGGGTTATCATTGAAACCCAGACGGATTACGGATACTTCGTAAAGGACTGACTTCTTCCTGTTGGGCTTTTCTACCTATTTCGACCCTCAGGCCAAGGATTTTAAGTTAAGCCTACCACAAGCTGAGACAACCTAGAGAGATTTAGGGGTGAATGCATCAGGATCACAGACCGGTAAAAGTGTTTCGGCCAACTGTCCCCCAAATTTGATCAAGACAATATTTCAGTCTCTCATCATCGTAAGAGCGTGGGAGTAGTTCTAAAAGCCCGTCGTATCAGACTACTTCTTATGCAATTACAGGGAAAACCAAAAAAACATACATTACTCTTTAATTTACATAGATGAGGTTTCACAATAAAAGAGGAACGAGGTTTCTTACACTCAATTTTATATTGTTGTTGTGGTTTTCAGTCCTAAGACTAGTCTGATGCAACCCTGCATGCTAACCAATCTTGCGCAAAACTTTTCATTCCTTATAACTAGCACAAGCCGCATCCTCCCTAATATGGTTAGCATACTTCATCCTTGGCCTCCCTCTTCTGTTCTTACCCATACCCCTCTAATGCTAATTTTACAAGACCCTCGTGTCTTAAAACGTGTCCTATTAAATATCTCTTCTCTTGGTCAACGTCCTCCATTGTTCGAATTTCCCCTATTCTGTTTAGAACTTCCTCGTTCGTGATTTTATCTACCCATCTGATTTTCAGCATTCGCCTATAGCACCACATTTCAAAGGCTTCTATTATTTTCCTATCCCCAACTCCTATCGTCCACGTTTCCCACCCATACAACGCCACGCTCCATTAGAAAATTTTTAGCAACGATTTCCTAATATTAACACTTTTATTACTCGTAAGTAAATCCCTCTTTTTCGCGAAAGCCTTCCTTGCCTGTGCTATCCTACTCTTTATGTCTACTATACTCCTACAGTCCCTAGTTATTACGCTTCCCAAGTAGCATAATTTCTTAACTACCGTCAAAATATCCCTTCCCAATCTAACACCCTTTGTTATTCCACTGTTTCCCAAACTACACTCCATTACCTTGGGTTTTTCTCTATTAATACTCATTTTAAACTCTTTATCCAGTAATACGTTCATGCCATTTATTATGGTTTCCAAGTCTTCTTCTGACTCCCCTAATACTACTACATCGTCGCAAAGCGTAAGGTTTTTATTTCTTTTCCTTGCAGTATGATTCCCTTTCCATATTCCATTTTAACCTTCTTCGTCGCTTGTTCTATTTTTTATATTGGCTATTAGATTGTATCTAACCTTATAAATAACTTTATTTAATAATATTCTCTGACTTAATTCGTCGAAAATAGTGGGAAGAGCTGGAAGTATAAGTTAAAAATTAAGAAGACAAACAGCACAAGAAAATAAATGAACTAGAAAAATAATTCCCCACTTTGAGCGGGGACCGAAAGCATTTATAAAGTCGAAGAGTATGAAAAATGAGGTTGAGTTTTCAAATAAATGGTCAATGGAAGAAATGTTTGCCGAATGATTGGGTCAATTCGAACCTTTGATCGTCCTTTAAAGAAACTATCCATTAAGTAAGAAATAGCTGGCGGTCGTAAATATTCCCGTTTACTCGCCTATCTATCGCTCGATACGTTTTATGTTTAATAACATTCATACTGCTTGAGTCACACAAAGTATAAACTGTTATTTAAAATTTAAATCAGTTATAATAAAGAAGACAAAATGAGAAGTTTTGAATAAAAAATTCAGTTAGAGAACGATTTTCCCGACGACGATGCTGAAGGAAGAGAACCTGATTGGAGGCGATAATCCAAATGCGACTATTTAAACTACCATTTCTGAATTCGAAAGCACTTCACCGGATGACGATGACGGTGTCAGCCATGGAAACTTTGTGGACTACAAACTGCATCACCCGGTTGGTATGCCGAGAACTTTTCATTCAAAAATTCAGTTGTTTCCAACTGAGATTGCATAGCTTAGTTATGAGTCTCCATCATTCCATTTACTTTGTTGAAGAGGGAATTTAAAATGAATGTGGGAACTGTTGGTATTATCTTCGCGAGGAAAGAGGAACACCTCCTAACGCTGTCAATACTAGTAAGCAGCGCGGCTACAGGGCCTTAAAACCTGGTTTCAATTGATCCTGTCTCTCCGCTAATGCACGATACACGAACAGAACGGTACTGCGGCATCTACAAAGTTGCATTTTAACCCTCCACCAGGTAATTACGACATTAGCGCAGAACTGGTTGGATTAAACAGTGTAACGATGTAAACACGAGCGGCAAAAACTGGTCTGCGGCGGCAGGTGTCAGTCCATTACCATCTCCCTCTGTCCGCAAAATACTAGTATTCCTTAATAAAACAGCTAATACTTCCACGTATCTACAGTAACCGTTGCTGCACTTCCGCTGCTTCACATCATGGTCACAGAACTTTTTCTAATTAACGTGCTTGTGACTGAAACATATGGAACGATACCTCCAACGTAATGTACAGAAGCTGACAATAATAACTCTGACCTTGACTGAGTTTTCATAACAATTAACCAACGAAGACAATATTTTATTATATACAATTCACATAGTTAAATGTGAACTGAATTAAATAATAATATTTTAGCAAAACAATTACTTATTTACGATCTATACAATCTTAATCCACATATAATTAAATTACTAAATAAACTAATATTAATTTTCCTAATTATTTCATAAATTTTATTTATTTCTGGAACTGGAGAGATTCACCAAAACCTTCATTAGTTAAACTATTTTTTTTATAAAATCTAACTTAACCTCAATTGCGTCCAGCTTTAACTTGTCTCTACATAAAGACTATATCATCCTGCTTATTTTGTTACATTCATCATATATGTGACAATTCATTTATATTTTTATATCTTACATAATTCCTAAATATTTAAATTGGTACCCGGCGATGCCGGGGACATTAAAGCTTGAATATAACGCCACCGTCGCACGCGTACACGACTACATAAGGGCATAATCCATACTGAAGTGAATCCAATATGTCATTAGGGTATGATGGATATAAACAGTGTCTCGGGAAACACCGTAAAATTAATAGACCCTGAAAACTATTTGTTCGACGGAAATTTCCGCCCCCTCAATCCACGCCCCTATGCGTGGGATCCGTGTCTTACCACAGCCGTGCTGAGTAGCACAGTGTTAGTGACGCAAAGAACATGTGTACAAAATTTGGTTTTAATTACTCCACGCGTTTAGATTTGTATGCAGAACATACATAGAAACACACAATCAGACGGGCGAAATTTGAAGTTCATAACCCATGAAAAATGAATTTCGTTTTTCAGAATAAGCTAATTGATCAATCTATTTAGTCCGTGTAGCACATAATAATTTGTGAATTTAATGAATATTTAATTATATAAATAACAATTTTTAAAGAATTTAAAATATACACGCCATTTAAATACGACGAGTATGTTTTAGATCGTCAGCGGCAAGGTGAACAACCAGAGGAACCCAGTGGTGTTCTGGAAAGTCCATCACGGACTGTTTTCCTCCTACTGGGTTTTCCTCCTCTCCCCTTGGCCCCAGGCAAAGGTTTTCAGATTAAATTTGCTAACGGTAAAACGACCTTGAGAAATTTGAGGGGTGCATGCATGGAGTTACTGACCTTCGACATTCGGCAAGAGCTGTTTCTGATCACATTGGACCAGTCGGCCAGCTGACCCTCAAATTTGATCGAGGAATGCAGTCTGGTTTGTTGCGTTCCCACAGAAATTCCTGTATCCAGTCAAATGACTATATTATTAATTATTCTTGACTTGGTTTGGTCAACAAATATCATCATAGTAACATTGACATCATCAGTTAAATTTTTCTCCTTTCCATAACCTGGGCTTCATCAACAGAATTATATATATTACAAGGGTTCTTTACCATCTGGACAGAAAGCAACAATTTATTTAAGAGAAGTTTAAAGATTTTTTTAGTTATTTCCAAGTCTATCGTAAAAATGAAATTTACATAGATTACAGATTCGTAACAGAACAAAAGAAAAAATGTAGAAGTTATTGCTACAGAATCTCAGGCATAATTCAACTTTTCTATTATATCCTTGATTTTTTATTAGCTCTCTAGAACCAGGTAGTCTTTAGCCATAGTTTGAAAAAACCTGCCGAAACGTATTACAAATATAAGTATAAAAAATTACTGTAAATTTCAATGTGCTATCCTCAACGTCTTCACAATTTACTATAAGTGGTTAAATATGTAATAATATTTTCGTTTTTTGTGTCTTTATTTCTTCGCGTAATTGAGATCTCAGATGTCTAATACCGGCTTTATAAGTGAGCCAATCAATATTTTCTTTTTTCTAACCTACCTCAGGACCATTTACTGAACACATAACTTACTATATAGATAAGTTAGTAATTAATAGTGATAATTCCTCATTCGCTCTTGTATACGACTTCGTTAGTTAAACCTCTTTATTATAAGAGGTAATGAGAGACTGCCTACGATCATCGACGTCTCTTTCCATAATTATAGGAAGGAATAAAAAGTGTTGTGCGGAAGTGAGCAAGGTTTCCAAGGGCTAAAATGGCTCCGGGTATATATTTTGAGAAACTTACCCGGTATTCACCTAACTGTGGTGCTGAGTAAACCTCAGAGAAACTTCGAGGCATTCTCAGAATAAAAGTGTAATAGATTATAATTTTTTTAGAAACAGTGTATTTTTTAAAAATAATTACAAAATATTGTTGATACACTAGTTGGCTATTTACCCATATAATTCCCATCCCGTGGTAAGTCGTGACAGAAGCTTCTTTAAGCCCTCCTCGAAGAAGTCTCCCGACATCTCCTTTCCCCACTTCGGAACTTCTTTCTGCACCTGCTCGTAGGTTATAAATTTGTTTCAACTCATGTAAACCAAGAGAGAAGTGAAAATCTGAAGGTGTAAAGTTAGAAGACAGGGTGGTGGTGCAATACATCCCATCCAAATGAGTCCAAGAGCGCTTTGATAAATAAAGCTGAGGACGGGCATTGTCGTGAAACAAGATTTCTCCTCTAGTCACCATTTCCCTCCTTTTGTTTTGAATTCTTCTTTTAAATTTTTTAGGGTATCATAATATATTTGTGCATTGATGGTCTCTCAGTGAGGCAGATATCCAACCAAAATGATGCCTTTTCTGACCCAAAATACTGGGGCCAAGTTTCTTTTCAACGAAATTTAGGTACTGGTATGAAGCCATTGCGTAGAGTGTCTTTTTGACTCGGGCGTGTAATGAGTAAATAATTCGGATTTTCGAAAAAATCATGTAGGTGTTATTCTTTCTGGGAGTAGTAGGCGGATCACAGCACGTGGCTCGCACCTGACGGGATTTCTTACCAACATCTTTCAGGCAACTGAGCTTTCATTCATTTACTTGGTTGCCACCAGCATTTCTGCTCGAAGCCTCTTAAAAGGAGGGGATAATGGGCGCGCCTATGTTACAAAATTCCCCTGCGGTAAGGGTCCTGCACCCATGGGAGGACAGGAGGAGAAATTGTTCCCACCTCGAGTCCAACACCAGTGTCCGATGGACTGGGACGTGTACATGCACTCACCAGATGGGCTAGGGAACCTTCGGAGGATAGACCGGACGTTCCACGCACCCAGAGGTATCACTTTCCGCGAAGGACGTCATTGGTCGGCCGCGCGCATTGCTCCTTTCAGCACTAACATGCTCAGGGTCACCCCGCAGGGAGGAGTTGTACTTCCCTTATTACTTACCGGCCCATTCAAGCGAAACAGAACGAGCTCTGAAGCTAGGTCTACATCCTTCTACTAAAAGCATGGGCAATACTATCATATGATTCTGGCCACACGGTTTCATCATCGAATATCTTAAGAGTGTGGAGAGATAGAACCCCACCGGAGGTCCCATGCCCGATGTCAGATTTTTAGCCCCCGCACCCTCGACACCTTAGACACATCTGAAGACTACAGCGTGTATTTACATACTATCGTGTTCCTAAATGCTCTACCACTTAGTGTTGCAAACACTTTAAAAAACTGACCAAACACTTACTTTCTGAACATGTCTCGTAGAATCAAGTAGGTCGGACTCTTGGTACTTTCCCCACGTACTTTCGATAACGGGAGATCTGAGTTTGCTGTAGGGACGCAGTACTATCGTCTTAGTGCCATATATATACATAATTATTTTATTGACTAAAAGATAACTAGCTTCATCTTTGTTTGACAAACCCATGAATATATTATTTTCTAGCTATTATCACTGATGCTATCCAGGATATTTCAATAACTTTTACAACAACTAATGGCTGTAAATCTACAATCTAGCACCACTTTTATCATCGACTTAAGGTTTCACAATTATTAATTTCAATTTTATCTCACACTTGGCATTTATCAGTTTTATGCAATAATTTAAGGTTACTAAAATGATTCTTAAAACGTTTTTTTTTGTTGGCGCACATTTAAATTCTTAATATTTATGCATGCTACAGTGGCATCCAACAAATAAGAATGAACCAATATAACATTTTATAAACACGCTTTTGTCTATAGGACGGAACCTATTCGTTTAAACGATCACAGCGAAACAACGTAAGCTCTGTGGATAAAGTAGATTGTCTGAGTCGAGTCCTATAGGAAACATGGTTCTTCGGACTATTATGTGGGCCCCCCCAGGGTCTTCCCCCGCTGTCCGAATGTTTCCGGCACAATCGAAGAGGCGATGAATATTTCACCACGCTTCACGACTCGATTGTGCCGAGGAGCGTCCGAAATCGCGCTCTTTTCTGAGACCGGACGCTGATGAGCCGTAGGAAGAAGACAAGAAAACAGCATTCTTGCGTGCCAACAGATTCTTCAAAGACTTTTGCCAAACAAGTTCCCGGAGGTAGGAGTGTAATGAATAGAAGTCTGCAGCTTACCCAGCAGGAGGGTCATTGTCACGTCGCAATTAAGAACCTGCGTACTGGAATCCTGCCCTCAATGGCAAACAACTCATTCACGTACTGGGAATCCTCCGACGCTCACTTTCATTCACATTGTCGTCGTTCCGCAGTCACAAAATACGATAATAATGGGGATCACGCAATCCATCGCTTGAGAACGTGATATGAAAACTATTTCGCGCCTTGTTACATTTTATTTGTCACTCATGTAATAAACTCATACAAAAAAAGTGTATATACATTTCACTTAAATAGCTTCATGCCCAATGAGGTTTCATGTTGATAACAGTTTTTTTCTGTTACTAACATCATTTCCCTCATTACTACCCATATAACACATAACTACAGATGATCTTTTGTCAAACTTTCCTGTTTATGACGATTCCTCTTTAATTGAAAGATAAAATTTCTGGTTAGGATTTCTGCATAAGGTTCCTTTGAATTGAGTCGTAATGAACAATCACCTGCGTCTTTTTCTGTTAGGAAAGCGGAAACATTCTCAGAATATTCGAAAGCTTGAAGAACTATTGTCCAAGTGAATTGAAAATAAGCGTTACTAAGTTTGACAAATACGGGCACTATAAATTTTCTTTTATTGAAATGAAGGTTAAAGAAATAAATATTATTTACTGTTTTGAGCTACCCCCATAATGTGAATAATTCATCGCAACAGTACTTAAAAATTTGGCCCCACAAGGAAATATGTAAAAAAAGCTTTCCAAAAATCATCGAGTGAATATAACACATACGATTGATTTAATTGTAAAACCATAATAGCTGAAGTACCCTGCGTGTGCTCGGGTTCACGTAAATAATAAAGCAGGAATGAAATTAAAGATACGTTTTTTACAATACTTGAGGTTAGACTACAATCTATTTATGTTATCGAATCCAACCTTCATCAATTCTAAGTTGTATCAATGGTGAAAAATCGTGAACATGATAGTTTTTTACATCAGAGGTCTAATTTTAACCTATTTCCGGTGGTCTGAGGATTAACGGTATGATGACCAAAATTGTAGAGATTGGAATTTCCAATTGATAATGTGTCCTCAGAATTTTGCTAAAATCCTTAATTTTCAAACTACAGGATCCTAAAGTTGGAAGGGTTCCAAACTTGAGTTTTTATTGTGTTATAGCGCAGGTCCATTTTGTAAATAAAAATATCTATTGACAAGTCTGGGTGAGACAAAGAAAATTAGACCTTACTTGTTTCTTCAAGATGAGTGAAGACTTTGCAAGAAAGGGAAATCCACCGAGAAAAAAACTTTCAAAAGGTGGAAAAATCGAAGTTTGTAGACATTTTCACTTTTTTCACATATATACAGTATTGTTATTAAAGCTTTTCTTTAATCTAATAATTTTACATGTGATGAATATCACTATCAAAATTATAATATTTTATATGCTTATACGAATGTGGAATTACTAAATATTAAAATTTACCTGATGCGGAAAATGAAACAAATTTACATATACATCCTATCGACTATCAAAGAAGTTTAATATTTCTCAGGGATTTAGGTCTGTACCAATGATAGGTTAAAAATGCTTATAATTTAAAAAATACTATTATAGATCAGTAATACAGACAGCCCGCATACACTTTAGGAGATATCGATGCGTTTATGGAACACATAACCTTTCAGGTAAAATGTTTTTAACTTTTCCACATATATAACTTCTGTTTATTAAAAAAATGCAGCTTTGAGGAAAACGTGTGTTAAATTTTGTCACATTCGGGCCACTAGTTTGGGACATATGTACTGATGCAAGCACTGACAAAGGTTTTTAATATTAAAGGTACTTTATACTCTTTATAAATGGTTTGGCACCATGAATTTTTGTGAGTTTATTTAATTTGGGCAAAGCAATTATACAATTTACATTACTCAGGCCTCCGTAAATGGGTCAAATAGCTCTTATCTGTAAGAAACAGCTACCATTTTGACAATATTCCGCCATTTACACAACCTAGAAATGGAAATAGGTTGGATTTGACAACAAAAATAGATTTATACATATAAAACAAATGTTTACACGCCCCTCTAGCTGAAAGTGATCTTTCCGGAGTAGTGTATCCTCAAGTACTGTTAAAAACTTATCTTTAATTACATTAATTATTATTTGTGGGCACTTCAGCTAGTTTCTTCTAAAATATTTACACAGATTCCGTGAGCCGATGTAATTGATTAACGTAAAGACTCCGCAGAGAATGATGTATTTAAGTAACTGAAATATTATATTTAATTCAATAAATATAATATTGATGAGCCTTCCCAGGGTATGAAGTAGGCAAGAGTAGGAACAAAGTCAAGGTTTTATGAAACATAGTTGTAGGAATTCGACTAACTCAAGTGTACTAACGGCCCAAGATACTTTTCAACGTCTGTTAGCGAAACTTTAAGGCAAACAAGGTTGCTGAATGGCAGAGACGTCCATACAGGATGATGTGCTCAGTGGCTGAACTACATGCGCCGCTACCTTATTATATTATCAGATATCAAGTTGCTTGTCCAGAGGTTCCAAAGCGTTTAATTCTAGTTTACGATAGTAAGATCTAAGGTGGCAAGCGTGTAAGCTGTCAGCTCTGCAGATGTCTGATATGATGATGTTTGGAGTGTTCCGTCGGGAGCGGCTGTCCTGCGTTTGAGCGTCGTGCTAATGCGTTTAATCACCTGCTGGTCGTAATCTATGGCGGTCCGCAGCAGGTTCGCGGCGCCCGCAGCTCTAACGGTCGCGTTTCGTCTCTTAAAAGGGTCCGTCGCCAAAATACGCCGCGCTAGTTACATTTCCTTGTTGCTCAACGCCCCGAGGCAGCCTATAAAACGTTTTGGCCACCCGCGGAACCGATCGCAACTTGGACCAGCAGGCAGTCACCGTCGGTGGCTCAAAATCTCCTTGAAATAATGAGAAAAACTATTCATTTCATTTAGGAAAAACATTTTCTTGTTACTCTCCTAAATC
The DNA here is from genome assembly GCA_034510155.1 of Eucriotettix oculatus. Classification (NCBI taxonomy): domain Eukaryota; kingdom Metazoa; phylum Arthropoda; class Insecta; order Orthoptera; family Tetrigidae; genus Eucriotettix; species Eucriotettix oculatus. Next base: position 146,508,262 of record CM067377.1, read on the forward strand.
GTCAATGCTAGAGTTTCACGTTAAATCCTCTCTCATACGTTTCTTTAGGAAAACATTCCACCTTTTTTTTGTTTTCAGAAAGATAACTACGATCCTCTGGGAGGAAGTTAGGATACCTGAGGAAGATTTCTGTCGCAGGTATTTCTCCACAGAGTGAGAATCGAGCTTAGCAAACTTATCTCCCGTCATTCGGAACGGCGTGAGAATAGTACCCAATTACCTGACCTACCTGATGCAGGTTTTCTTGGGTTTTCCCTGCATCTCTTTTAGGTGAAACACCGGGTAGGATTCCTGGAGCTCTTGTCTTCCTTTCTCTACCTTTTTCAAGTCCCTACTTATGCTAATAAAGTGTAGTTGCCTATTTCAGGCTCGTTCTCATGTAGCCTATTACCCACAAACTGCCTCTTCTCTCTAGTTTCAAGGTTCTCACATGTCGAGGCACCTTGATCTCTTTTCAGGTGTGTGTGTCGTGGGGTCTAAGACCTTGGGCATTCGGTTAAGAGCTGTCCACTCATCCCAATGGATCACTTGGACAGCTGCTTGATAAAAACGGAGAATGGAATGTTGCGACGGCAGAGCAAACTCCTCTCTCGTCATTCGGAACGGCGTGAGAATAGTAGCCAATAGCCCAATATACCTGATACAGGTTTTCTAGGGCTTTACCTAAATCTCTTTTAGGTGAATCACCTTGTAGAATCCTTAAACTGTAACCCGGGGGTTCCTAGTCAACCCTTGGCTACCTTTCTCTACTTTTCAGATCCCCCCTTTTTAATTAACTTCCAATTCTATTAAGGGGCAGTTGCCTCTTTCAGGATCATGTAGCCTCCCCCCCCCTTTTCCCCCAAAATCATAGAGCATTCTACTTTTGTTCTTATTATTATAAAATGCTCTGACTTAAACTTGTTCTGTAAATGTTAGATTTCCCTGTCCTTTGCTTCTTCCTTCATCACCCAATATATTCTTATTTTTCCCTTCAAGTCTGCTAGCTTTTAAACTCCCCTATCGACCGTCGTGCAGTAAACAATTTTCTCTTTAGGACGTGTCCAATCCAGTATGACTTTCTCTTAAAGCCCGTAATCTATATTGATCTCTCCTCTCTTAATCTTCTTCGATCTTCTTTATATATTCGCATATCTGTCCACTTTATTATTTAATTATTCTCCAACTTCGGGTTTTCAACGGTCTAGGAATTTAAATTCTCTATTACTGAATATCCATATTTTTGTTCCAGATGTAGCCCTTTACCAGGTTCGTTTGCAATTGTAGATAAAATGTATTTATCAGTAGAGTAATTTTCTTGTTAATGATGCTTTACAAGGGTGGTACGTGGCCTTATTTCCTTCCTGCATGAGTCAATATTTTGTCAAAATCCACCCAACGACATTCATCAGTAATTTAGACTAGTGTTTGTATTTGTACTTTTTAGTGTGCGTGTCATGTTTTCAGTTATTTTTTACTATGTCATGCTTACTCAACTTACATTTTTAAGAATTTTTGGTAGTTTGTTGTATCTTATTTTATTTTGGTTTTACACTTCTTACGCACCCTCAGCCGATAAAAATCTAAATATGATGACAAGAGATGAATAACTAGTTACTACACAAGACTACTGTTCTTTTTCATTTAAATCATTTATTTATCGATGTTCCTTCAATGTTTGTATTTGCGCGTTTTGTTTACTAGTCAACTATGTGACGATGGATGAATTGCAATGAAAATTAAAAATATATTACGGGAAGTCGAAAGGCCTTATATTCCTATTCTTCTTATTCTTCTTCTTAGGGTCTATAGCCCATTGAGGGCCTGTGGACTGTCGTCTTGCATGACACATTCCGAATTTGGAGTGACACATAGCGTATCTATTCTCCAGCTGAAGACCTTATATTACCAATGTTAAAATAATGATATTTAGGTACCTTTTCTCGGAAATTGATATAGAGCACTGATATTTTCATAGTTTACTTATGGTATGTGAGTGGAGGCAGAAAAAAAATTCGCAATAATTTTAATTCCAAATTTATTTACTAATGTATATTTAGTTTGTAAGCAAAATTTTAGAAGATTTTCAACCATAATAAATTATTTAAATCATTAATTTTGCTTCCACACACAATAAGGTTGAAAATAAGCTAAGGAAAATTTCAGTTCTGTATTTATAGCGTTTCTGAGAAAAAGGTACATTTTTTAAGAATAGGTAAATACGACCTTCCAACTCTCCTTAAGAGATGCAAGTAAACAATTGTAAATAAAAGTAGAACTCGAAATGAAAATAAATGTATTACACACAGTCGCTTCAAAAAAACAGTTTTCGGAATATACAAATCTACTTTGCAAGGAAGTTCTTTGACTGCTCGATTAACTTGTGAACTAAAATACGCAGCTCCGTGCGCCCGGACCTTGATATTAAGGCCGTGCTTAAGACAATTGCAACGAACGATAGGAATTCACAAACACACTTGGAGAAACAGTACGTGTGAGGCTATTTAAAAGAAATTTAGTGGAGTCTTGCGGGACTCTGAACAGCGGATTGCCGAAAGGAGGGAAGAAGCTTGGAATGCGGGAAAGGAAACCATTAAAAAATCCGGAGAAGAAAACGATATATTATATATAATTAGTGAATTTAGCGGTAAATTGATGATAATTATTATTTGAAATAGAAAGTAAATCAATTAAGCTTCTAGTTAGAGTTATTGTAATATGTAATATTGTGTGGAGATATTAACGAAATTCCTTTTTCATTTGAAAGGACATGCACGGGACTTTCAAATAAAATAAAAATTTCATTAATACCTCACACTTAGCTTGTTATATACATTTCAACATCTACCGGCCTAATTGAAAAGACCTACAGAAAGTTTGAACGACTTTAGTTTCAATTATGATGACGATTTACTTTTTCTTATAGTGCAACAACTTTTAAGCATTGGATTTTATTTCATTTTATTTATTGATTTCTATTGGGGAAAACGGATAAGTCAAATGACTTTTAAATAATGAAGAAAATCTTCTCGGATTTCCATCCGGGTAATATGGAAGAACAGCGACGTTTCACGTCAGTCTGGAAAACCGTCGAAACGTCGCTATTCATCGATATTACCCAGGTGAAAACCCGAGGAGCTTTTCTTCAGTCAATTCAGTGGGAAAGCCTTCGATCTTTAGAAATTTTACATACATACGTAACAAAATACAACAACGAAGTACGCTAGAATGGCAATAAATCAGTGAGAATAAAAAGGTTAAAATAAGATCTATTCGTGTATTATACACACCAAATAATAAGCATCTGAAAATTAAAAAATAAATAAAATAGACAATTTAAAAGTAAAAAAAATATAATAAGAATATAAATAATTTAGGAAGAATTAATACTTAAAGTAAAGGGGGCATATAATTACAAAAATTTTCCCAATTTAAAATGATCAAATCAGTGAGCGTGCACAGAGAGAAATTAATATTTCCAAGCATTCTCAATGTACGAACTGTTCGAGACTGTACTCTGCCACTTTTGCTGACGTTTGAACTATAGGATCCATCAGATTAGTATAATTTTATTAACAAGCGTTTACCTTACACATACCTGTTATTATCTGATTCTGATGGTCGGACAACTGTCCGAGACTGTTATGGCATGGTTTGCAGTTAGTAAGCGTGGGCCTAACAGCCCCAGTTTCGAAAGATTTGGTCGAGTCCGGACGCGGTAATTTGTAAAGGAGTTACGACATGCGGCTGGCCTCATCTTCCAATTACCAAACCTCCGCAGACCTAGATGCGCCTTCTTACGGCAAACATTCTCCACTCTCGCTCTGTCATTAGAACGGAACGCCTTCCTTTAGTTAAAAATATTAAAATATCTCTCTGGATAATGCTTTCTGTAACACAGGGCTTCGGTCTCTAATTCGACCAATACATTTAGTGTAAGAGGAAGGTCCATACGCAAAACCAGAAGACTATTTCAAGTGAATATGTAAGATAAGAAGCCGAAAATAGAAAGAAATTGACGAAGGGAGCTTAGGAATTATGCGTATATAATTATTTAAAATTATGTAGGATAACTGGTAAACTAATGAAGAAAAAATATGTAACTTGGAAGAAATGCGGAAGAAGAATGTTAATAGGACTGCATATTATAATATGATATAATAAGAAAATATAGAGGATGATGCAAGGTAGCATCAGGTACCTTTCCAGAAAAATAAACGGAACTAGTACAAAAAAAACTTTTTAATTTGGAAAATATTTCAAATTCTTCCATGGAAAATCACCTCTGCCTAATTAAAGTTGAGTTATAGAAGAAACGGACGGAGACAAGAAATCGTATTTACCTCAGAAAGATATTCTAATTTTTTTTTACAGAAAACACTCCGTGACTATAATAAATATAAGTTGCTGAAATATGGAAAATTTTCCTTCGGGATAACGAAGTTGAGAATTTTAATAATTAAATTACTTTTGTAGCGTATAAAGTAATCAGAGAAACATAAGGACCTCTCGGATCAAAAATCCCTAAAACTCATGAAAGATGTAGAATTGAATATTGCTCATAGTAGAATTTTCATAAAGACGGAGGCGACGAAAATATTAATATGAATGGGGGTATAAAATAAAGTGCAGAAAATCCCAATGATTTCTATGCGAATAGCGTGCAAAAACTGTTACACCTGAGGTTTGCGGTGGACAGTTGAAAGTTAACAGTATTTTACGAAAGGGGTGTGTTCATCTGACTATATTTCATTCATCGGCTACGGACTGAATTTTAGACGAAACTTTTGCGTTGCTGTTTGTAAAACTGATTTTACACAAAAATCTTTGAATTATCCAAGAACACAGAAAAAAATGAGTGAACAGTATATGAAATACACGGGCCATTTCTAAAATATTTTCAATGAGTTGTTTCTTGAAAGCAGGGAATGTTACGCCAGCATTCATCGGCAACTATGTGAACTGTAAAGAAAAGTAATAGTGATTGATGAAGTGGAGGCACACAACTTCCCCGTGAAGTAGAAATTTTTGAACACACGCTGCTCACTCGTAAGAAAGTGTAACGGTTTTCTGAAACAGACAAGGTGTTTAGTTGTTCAAACTATTGCCCTGGAGTGTGACAGTCAAAACAGACTTTGTTTGTGAAACATAACGAAAAGGCGTGGAATTCTTTCGCGTAGAGTCATTGTGATTCATGACAACTCCCGGCCATATACCGTCTAAAAAAACTCAAAATGTGATCGCAAACATTTGGTTATCATTCAGCTGCCCTCCCTACAGTCCGGGTTTAGCACCAAGCGTTTTTCATCTGATGATGTGAAACAGATTTTGTTTTCATCACAAACAGTGTCTTCTTTGACGAAGGCATACTGAAAACTGGTTTTCTCGTTACGAAAAGTGCGAAAGTAACGACGGTGTCCGTTGAGAAGTAGTGTGAGGTGTAAGGTTACGTGTAACATAATGTTCTTTTATTTTTTAAAGAAGTATAGACACTTTCTTTAAAAACATCCCTAGTAAATAAAATTGATTTGAGTGATTACACTACGGAACAATGATTAATTACGTATAAATATTTATAATTTCTTGCTTTAATTTGTAGAAGAGTTGAATATCCAAATCCCAGTACCTTGAATTGGGCTTCATCAAAAGTATTTAATCGGAGGTGAATATATCCCTTCGAGGAAATCATCAAGTCACATTAATCTATGTAAAGTTCACTGAAATGAAGTCATCCCAGATAGGCAGTATCAGTTACCTATTATAGCGTAAGCCAGAGATTAATATTTGTCAAAACGATCATACTTCTTCTTTTGGTGGCCGGACAAAATATGAAGAGGCAATAAACATCATTCAATGGCAGAAAATTAGATGTTTCCCCGATATGAAATATTGAATGCATACTATTTTAATGGTTTGTACCCCAAGTTCTACCCCTTGTATAGAATAGCAGGGTCAGTGCTCAGAGATCGCGACGCCAGAGGTCAGTCTGCAGGCGAAAGTCGCGAGCGTGAGAAAGCGCGCTCGGCCACGTGTAATGACTGTCGCCATGTTGGGCAACTGGAACACATGGGAAGGCAAACGGCTTCCACAGTCAAAACACGGGCCACACAAGTGCGATTGCTGAGATATAAGGATGACGACGTGATACTGACGAATGGACATGTTTTCTTAAACGACTCTCTCAAAATTCGTGTATTTGATTAATACCAAAGACATGTTCCAAGTGGTACTCGGTCGTTAACTTACGTGTACGTTTCTTTTACTGACAGAACGAGTTATGGCTAATGCAGTCCAAATGATTTGCTCGATTTTACATATCCTTACGGATACTTCAATGCGTATACTCGTGTACCCCATTTATGCAGCTCTACAATCAAAACACAGGTACTTTTAAAGATAAATATAGTAGGTTTACTTTAAGATAATATTTAAGACGATTTGAATTCAAAATACTCCTTAACATATTTATTAATTACGAGGGCACTCACGTAAATTATAAAAATAATGACGAAATTTATGATTCAGTATGGAAACCATAACTAATTATTTTTGGTAAAATTTCTGTGTATTTGAAACAAAACAATTACACATGAAAAATCAGCTAGAAGGGAAAATGTTTACAGATAAATCTGCAAAATAAAAGGAAAACAATGAAAAACGAATTATGTATATATAATTGTATATTTGTGTTAAATAATTATATCTTTAATTTGTTGTAATAATATGTTTATTTAAACAGGAATAATTTGATGACTTCAATTTTTTTTACTTGAAAAATTGAAGTCTATTATTATAAATTCTTAAATAATTGTATATTTATATTAAATAATTATATCTTTTATTTGTGTATAATATGTTTATTTAAATAGGAATAATTTGATGACTTCAATTTTTTTTACTTGAAAAATTGAAGTCTATTATTATAAATTCTTAAATAATTGTATATTTATATTAAATAATTATATCTTTTATTTGTGTATAATATGTTTATTTAAATAGGAATAATTTGATGACTTCAATTTTTTTTACTTGAAAAATTGAAGTCTATTATTATAAATTCTTAAATAATTGTATATTTATATTAAATAATTATATCTTTTATTTGTGTATATATGTTTATTTAAATAGGAATAATTTGATGACTTCAATTTTTTTTTACTTGAAAAATTGAAGTCTATTATTATAAATTCTTAAATAATTGTATATTTATATTAAATAATTATATCTTTTAAGCTATAATTTAATTATTAGTATACTTTATACTTTAAATAAAGCTTAATCTTAATAAGCTATAATTTAATTATTAGTATACTTTATACTCTAAATAAAGCTTAATTTTAATAAGCTATAATTTAATTATTAGTATGCTTTATATTTTAAATAAAGCTTAATCTTAATAAGTTATAATTTAATTATTAGTATACTTTATACTTTAAATAAAGCTTAATCTTAATAAGCTATAATTTAATTATTAGTATACTTTATACTTTAAATAAAGCTTAATCTTAATAAGCTATAATTTAATTATTAGTATACTTTATACTTTAAATAAAGCTTAATCTTAATAAGCTATAATTTAATTATTAGTATACTTTATACTTTAAATAAAGCTTAATCTTAATAAGCTATAATTTAATTATTAGTATGCTTATAATTTAAATTAAATCTTAATCTTAATAAGCTATAATTTAATTATTAGTATACTTTATACTTTAAATCTTAATCTTAATAAGCTATAATTTAATTATTAGTATACTTATAATTTAAATTATACCTTAACTTTAGGGAGCTATAATTTAATTATTAGTATGTTTTATACTTTAAATAAAGCTTAATCTTAATAAGTTATAATTTAATTATTAGTATACTTTATATTTTAAATAAAGCTAAATTTTAATAAGCTATAATTTAATTATTAGTATGCTTATAATTTAAATTAACCTTAATCTTAATAAGCTATAATTTAATTATTAGTATACTTTATAATTTAAATTAAACCTTAATCTTAATAAGCTATAATTTAATTATTAGTATACTTTATAATTTAAATTAAACCTTAACCTTAGGGCGATAAGTTAAGTTATAATTTAATTATTAGTATACTTTATACTTTAAATAAAGCTTAATCTTAATAAGCTATAATTTAATTATTAGTATACTTTATACTTTAAATAAAGCTTAATCTTAATAAGCTATAATTTAATTATTAGTATACTTATAATTTAAATTAAACCTTAACTTTAGGGCGATAGTTAAGCTATAATTTAATTATTAGTATACTTTATAATTTAAATTAACCTTAATCTTAATAAGTTATAATTTAATTACTAGTATACTTTATAATTTAAATTAAATCTTAATCTTAATAAGCTATAATTTAATTATTAGTATACTTTATAATTTAAATTAAATCTTAATCTTAATAAGCTATAATTTAATTATTAGTATACTTTATAACTTAAATTAAACCTTAATTTTAATAAGTTATAATTTAATTATTAGTATACTTTATAATTTAAATTAAACCTTAACTTTAGGGCGATAGTTAAGTTATAATTTAATTATTAGTATACTTTATAATTTAAATTAAACCTTAATCTTAATAAGCTATAATTTAATTATTAGTATACTTTATAATTTAAATTAAACCTTAATCTTAATAAGCTATAATTTGATTATTAGTATACTTTATAATTTAAATTAAACCTTAATCTTAATAAGCTATAATTTGGTTATTGGTATACTTTATAATTTAAATTAAACCTTAACTTTAGGGCGATAGTTAAGCTATAATTTGATTATTGGTATACTTTATAATTTAAATTAAACCTTAATCTTAATAAGCTATAATTTGGTTATTGGTATACTTTATAATTTAAATTAAACCTTAATCTTAATAAGCTATAATTTGATTATTGGTATACTTTATAATTTAAATTAAACCTTAACCTTAATAAGCTATAATTTGATTATTGGTATACTTTATAATTTAAATTAAACCTTAATCTTAATAAGCTATAATTTGGTTATTGGTATACTTTATAATTTAAATTAAACCTTAACTTTAGGGCGATAGTTAAGCTATAATTTGATTATTGGTATACTTTATAATTTAAATTAAACCTTAATCTTAATAAGCTATAATTTGATTATTGGTATACTTTATAATTTAAATTAAACCTTAATCTTAATAAGCTATATTTTGGTTATTGGTATACTTTATAATTTAAATTAAACCTTAACTTTAGGGCGATAGTTAAGCTATAATTTGATTATTGGTATACTTTATAATTTAAATTAAACCTTAATCTTAATAAGCTATAATTTGGTTATTGGTATACTTTATAATTTAAATTAAACCTTAATCTTAATAAGCTATAATTTGGTTATTGGTATACTTTATAATTTAAATTAAACCTTAACTTTAATAAGCTATAATTTGATTATTGGTATACTTTATAATTTAAATTAAACCTTAATCTTAATAAGCTATAATTTGATTATTGGTATACTTTATAATTTAAATTAAACCTTAATCTTAATAAGCTATAATTTGATTATTGGTATACTTTATAATTTAAATTAAACCTTAATCTTAATAAGCTATAATTTGGTTATTGGTATACTTTATAATTTAAATTAAACCTTAATCTTAATAAGCTATATTTTGGTTATTGGTATACTTTATAATTTAAATTAAACCTTAACTTAGGGCGATAGTTAAGCTATAATTTGATTATTGGTATACTTTATAATTTAAATTAAACCTTAATCTTAATAAGCTATATTTTGGTTATTGGTATACTTTATAATTTAAATTAAACCTTAACTTTAATAAGCTCTAATTTGGTTGTTAGTATACTTTATAATTTAAATTAAACCTTAATCTTAATAAGCTATATTTTGGTTATTGGTATACTTTATAATTTAAATTAAACCTTAATCTTAATAAGCTATAATTTGGTTATTGGTATACTTTATAATTTAAATTAAACCTTAATCTTAATAAGCTATATTTTGGTTATTGGTATACTTTATAATTTAAATTAAACCTTAACTTTAGGGCGATAGTTAAGCTATAATTTGATTATTGGTATACTTTATAATTTAAATTAAACCTTAATCTTAATAAGCTATATTTTGGTTATTGGTATACTTTATAATTTAAATTAAACCTTAATCTTAATAAGCTATAATTTGATTATTGGTATACTTTATAATTTAAATTAAACCTTAATCTTAATAAGCTATAATTTGGTTATTGGTATACTTTATAATTTAAATTAAACCTTAATCTTAATAAGCTATAATTTGGTTATTGGTATACTTTATAATTTAAATTAAACCTTAATCTTAATAAGCTATATTTTGGTTATTGGTATACTTTATAATTTAAATTAAACCTTAACTTTAATAAGCTATAATTTGATTATTGGTATACTTTATAATTTAAATTAAACCTTAATCTTAATAAGCTATATTTTGGTTATTGGTATACTTTATAATTTAAATTAAACCTTAACTTTAGGGCGATAGTTAAGCTATAATTTGATTATTGGTATACTTTATAATTTAAATTAAACCTTAATCTTAATAAGCTATAATTTGGTTATTGGTATACTTTATAATTTAAATTAAACCTTAATCTTAATAAGCTATAATTTGATTATTGGTATACTTTATAATTTAAATTAAACCTTAACTTAGGGCGATAGTTAAGCTATAATTTGGTTATTGGTATACTTTATAATTTAAATTAAACCTTAATCTTAATAAGCTATAATTTGGTTATTGGTATACTTTATAATTTAAATTAAACCTTAATCTTAATAAGCTATATTTTGGTTATTGGTATACTTTATAATTTAAATTAAACCTTAATCTTAATAAGCTATAATTTGATTATTGGTATACTTTATAATTTAAATTAAACCTTAATCTTAATAAGCTATAATTTGATTATTGGTATACTTTATAATTTAAATTAAACTTTAATCTTAATAAGCTATAATTTGATTATTGGTATACTTTATAATTTAAATTAAACCTTAATCTTAATAAGCTATATTTTGGTTATTGGTATACTTTATAATTTAAATTAAACCTTAACTTAGGAAGCTATAATTTGATTATTGGTATACTTTATAATTTAAATTAAACCTTAATCTTAATAAGCTATAATTTGGTTATTGGTATACTTTATAATTTAAATTAAACCTTAATCTTAATAAGCTATAATTTGGTTATTGGTATACTTTATAATTTAAATTAAACCTTAACTTTAATAAGCTTTAATTTGGTTATTGGTATATTTTATAATTTAAATTAAACCTTAATCTTAATAAGCTATAATTTGGTTATTGGTATACTTTATAATTTAAATTAAACCTTAATCTTAATAAGCTATATTTTGGTTATTGGTATACTTTATAATTTAAATTAAACCTTAATCTTAATAAGCTATATTTTGATTATTGGTATACTTTATAATTTAAATTAAACCTTAACTTAATAAGTTATAATTTGATTATTGGTATACTTTATAATTTAAATTAAACCTTAATCTTAATAAGCTTTAATTTGGTTATTGGTATACTTTATAATTTAAATTAAATTTTAATCTTAATAAGCTATAATTTGATTATTGGTATACTTTATAATTTAAATTAAACTTTAATCTTAATAAGCTATAATTTGATTATTGGTATACTTTATAATTTAAATTAAACCTTAATCTTAATAAGCTATAATTTGGTTATTGGTATACTTTATAATTTAAATTAAACTTTAATCTTAATAAGCTATAATTTGATTATTGGTATACTTTATAATTTAAATTAAACCTTAATCTTAATAAGCTATATTTTGGTTATTGGTATACTTTATAATTTAAATTAAACCTTAACTTTAGGGCGATAGTTAAGCTATAATTTGATTATTGGTATACTTTATAATTTAAATTAAACCTTAATCTTAATAAGCTATAATTTGATTATTGGTATACTTTATAATTTAAATTAAACCTTAATCTTAATAAGCTATAATTTGGTTATTGGTATACTTTATAATTTAAATTAAACCTTAATCTTAATAAGCTATATTTTGGTTATTGGTATACTTTATAATTTAAATTAAACCTTAACTTAGGGCGATAGTTAAGCTATAATTTTATTATTGGTATACTTTATAATTTAAATTAAACCTTAATCTTAATAAGCTATATTTAGGTTATAGGTATACTTTATAATTTAAATTAAACCTTAACCTTAATAAGCTATAATTTGGTTATTGGTATACTTTATAATTTAAATTAAACCTTAACTTTAATAAGCTATAATTTGGTTGTTAGTATACTTTATAATTTAAATTAAACCTTAATCTTAATAAGCTATATTTTGGTTATTGGTATACTTTATAATTTAAATTAAACCTTAATCTTAATAAGCTATATTTTGGTTATTGGTATACTTTATAATTTAAATTAAACCTTAACCTTAATAAGCTATAATTTGATTATTGGTATACTTTATAATTTAAATTAAACCTTAATCTTAATAAGCTATAATTTGATTATTGGTATACTTTATAATTTAAATTAAACCTTAACCTTAATAAGCTATAATTTGATTATTGGTATACTTTATAATTTAAATTAAACCTTAATCTTAATAAGCTATAATTTGATTATTGGTATACTTTATAATTTAAATTAAACCTTAATCTTAATAAGCTATATTTAGGTTATAGGTATACTTTATAATTGAAATTAAACCTTAACTTAGGGCGATAGTTAAGCTATAATTTTATTATTGGTATACTTTATAATTTAAATTAAACCTTAATCTTAATAAGCTTTAATTTGGTTATTGGTATACTTTATAATTGAAATTAAACCTTAACTTTAATAAGCTCTAATTTGGTTGTTAGTATACTTTATAATTTAAATTAAACCTTAACTTTAATAAGCTATAATTTTATTATTGGTATACTTTATAATTTAAATTAAACCTTAATCTTAATAAGCTATATTTAGGTTATAGGTATACTTTATAATTGAAATTAAACCTTAACTTAGGGCGATAGTTAAGCTATAATTTTATTATTGGTATACTTTATAATTTAAATTAAACCTTAATCTTAATAAGCTATATTTAGGTTATAGGTATACTTTATAATTTAAATTAAACTTCAAGGTGTCCCAAATGGAAATTTCTTTCAAAAATAGTAGAAATGGAAATGCTGGAACATAATGGATTCTTTTAGACCTGAGAATGCATTCTTTGGGAAGTCAATCGTTTGCGAAGGAAAGTTATTGCAACAAACCAATAAATGACGACGCAAAGGTAAAAATGATTTAGTACGAATTCGTACAATAAAAATGGATTTGGTTCCTGGACCATCTAAAAAAATGTAATATTCTGTTCGTGCATTTCCTTATGTTTCAATATTTTGAAAACTAACTTTTTTAAATTTTCGTTGTGATCCGTTCAAAAATAGCGGCCACTTTTGTTGCAGACAACGGACTGTATTTTGTCTGCAGATATCAACGATTTTCATGCTTACGCAGAACTGAGTTGTCTTATCATTCTAAATTAAACACCGTCGTATTCAATACGTTCTGGTCTACAAATAAAATATCCAATTACTTGCTAAATATATTTTTATTGTACTCTTTGTTACACAAAGTTATCGATTGCGAATGAAGGAAATTCAATATTCGTATATATTAGTATACATAATATGGTAACATTTTATGAGCATCAAAATTTTTGTGGTATTATATGTAACATAATAGTTTGTAGCGCAGTAAGACCTCTCCTCAATTTAATTCATCTTTAGGATTAATAAAATTCAGAAAATTTAAATAATAATATTAGGAAATAGGCAGAGAATATGCGGAAAAAAGTTCATAAGGCGCCATACTGTCACGAAGAAACGTTCCCTCTAGCTAGGTGCAAAGGATTGGGGACATTGACCCGTGGAAGTTTCGCAAAATGTACCCCTGCATATTACGCGCTTGGTGAAAAATTAATGACGATTGAAGAAGACACGCCACGTGGGGAAAACATAGAAAAGGGGAAAACAGAAATTGGTTGGGAGGTGACAAGGTGGTGAAACAGTCAGTGTGTGTTTGCAGTTGAAAGGAAGAGGAAGGAGGAGAGGAAAGCGTTGGAGCAGTGTTGCTCCGAAGCAGGGAGGAAGAGTACTTAGGGAAAGAAGAAATACTGCCAGTGTGGTTTTTAAGTTAGAAGGCAATCAGGATACGTTTGACTTTTAAAGCTGTATAACGAAATTATGATATCCCAGCCAAAACACTTCTGAAATGGGAACGACCTCGCTGACAGTGAAGTCAGATTATTCCTCATTTCCCGACGGTGCAAAATTTCTGTTTTTCAGTCTGTAGAATATTATCCCATGTGAGGAAGGGTCGCAACAGCCTGCTCTCTCTCTCTCTCTCTCTACCCGCATCCACGTGAAATTCCCGAAAAAAAACACTGTATCTGTACTATAGTAGCCGAAAGAAGAATAAAACATGTTCGTCATAATAAACGACATCTCTGTTACCCGTTGTTGCCCCACAGTAGTTAAACCTCAAAAATCTTGAATGTAAAAAGTACCCTGAGCTAGGCACCTTAAATCCTACACTTTTGGTAATATAGATAACGCAGGACTCTACAAGGAATTGTGTAAAATATATAATTGAACAAATAAATTAAAAACCCCTCGTAATTTTTAAAATAATATTTCATTAATGAAAGTCGCCCCTTTATTAATTTACAAGTTACTTTACATAAAGCTATTACTGGTAACTAGCAAACTGTTTAGAAGTTACGCCAGTTTTAGTAATTAAATTATTTCCAAGTTAGAGCTGTGGGACTTGATACAAATCTAAACAGGCACACATAAAACGTCTCTATTACATCGAACTTAAAAATAATTTGAATCTAAGTTGATATAACACCTATTTTAAAATTGAGGTTTTCAGTTTTTTTGTGTTCCATGCGTAGTAGTATACTGACATTCTCTGTATTCCCGCATGCAAAAATCACTAATTTCTTATGAATTTCACAATTTTTTATACAAGTTCTGAGTTAAATCTTTAAGTTGAAATTTATACTATAAAGACCTTTCATAGCTGCAATGCTTTATCTGGCCCTTCAAAGGTGATTGGAGCACAAACTTTAAAAATAATTCAAAAACCCCAATTTTGACTTAGAGTGTAATCTCGAAGTAGTTATATAGTTTGATACTATAGAGACCGTTCTTGTGATACATTTTCCTTTTTTTATGGATCCCCAGCAGAGTTTTTTGGAGCTCATACTTAAAAATATTACTCAAAAATTCAAATTTTAAATGGGCGA
>CM067377.1:146526102-146528602 GCA_034510155.1 Eucriotettix oculatus
TTTTTTTTTTTTTTTTTTTTTTTTTTTTTTTTTTTTTTTTTTTTTTTTTTTTTTTTTTTTTTTTTTTTTTTTTTTTTTTTTTTTTTTTTTTTTTTTTTTTTTTTTTTTTTTTTTTTTTTTTTTTTTTTTTTTTTTTTTTTTTTTGTTTTTTTTTTTTTTTTTTTTTTTTTTTTTTTTTTTTTTTTTTTTTTTTTTTTTTTTTTTTTTTTTTTTTTTTTTTTTTTTTTTTTTTTTTTTTGTTTTTTTTTTTTTTTTTTTTTTTTTTTTTTTTTTTTTTTTTTTTTTTTTTTTTTTTTTTTTTTTTTTTTTTTTTTTTTTTTTTTTTTTTTTTTTTTTTTTTTTTTTTTTTTTTTTTTTTTTTTTTTTTTTTTTTTTTTTTTTTTTTTTTTTTTTTTTTTTTTTTTTTTTTTTTTTTTTTTTTTTTTTTTTTTTTTTTTTTTTTTTTTTTTTTTTTTTTTTTTTTTTTTTTTTTTTTTTTTTTTTGTTTTTTTTTTTTTTTTTTTTTTTTTTTGTTTTTTTTTTTTTTTTTTTTTTTTTTTTTTTTTTTTTTTTTTTTTTTTTTTTTTTTTTTTTTTTTTTTTTTTTTTTTTTTTTTTTTTTTTTTTTTTTTTTTTTTTTTTTTTTTTTTTTTTTTTTTTTTTTTTTTTTTTTTTTTTTTGTTTTTTTTTTTTTTTTTTTTTTTTTTTTTTTTTTTTTTTTTTTTTTTTTTTTTTTTTTTTTTTTTTTTTTTTTTTTTTTTTTTTTTTTTTTTTTTTTTTTTTTTTTTTTTTTTTTTTTTTTTTTTTTTTTTTTTTTTTTTTTTTTTTTGTTTTTTTTTTTTTTTTGTTTTTTTTTTTTTTTTTTTTTTTTTTTTTTTTTTTTTTTTTTTTTTTTTTTTTTTTTTTTTTTTTTTTTTTTTTTTTTTTTTTTTTTTTTTTGTTTTTTTTTTTTTTTTTTTTTTTTTTTTTTTTTTTTTTTTTTTTTTTTTTTTTTTTTTTTTTTTTTTTTTTTTTTTTTTTTTTTTTTTTTTTTTTTTTTTTTTTTTTTTTTTTTTGTTTTTTTTTTTTTTTTTTTTTTTTTTTTTTTTTTTTTTTTTTTTTTTTTTTTTTTTTTTGTTTTTTTTTTTTTTTTTTTTTTTTTTTTTTTTTTTTTTTTTTTTTTTTTTTTTTTTTTTTTTTTTTTTTTTTTTTTTTTTTTTTTTTTTTTTTTTTTTTTTTTTTTTTTTTTTTTTTTTTTTTTTTTTTTTGTTTTTTTTTTTTTTTTTTTTTTTTTTTTTTTTTTTTTTTTTTTTTTTTTTTTTTGTTTTTTTTTTTTTTTTTTTTTTTTTTTTTTTTTTTTTTTTTTTTTTTTTTGTTTTTTTTTTTTTTTTTTTTTTTTTTTTTTTTTTTTTTTTTTTTTTTTTTTTTTTTTTTTTTTGTTTTTTTTTTTTTTTTTTTTTTTTTTTTTTTTTTTTTTTTTTTTGTTTTTTTTTTTTTTTTTTTTTTTTTTTTTTTTTTTTTTTTTTTTTTTTTTTTTTTTTTTTTTTTTTTTTTTTTTTTTTTTTTTTTTTTTTTTTTTTTTTTTTTTTTTTTTTTTTTTGTTTTTTTTTTTTTTTTTTTTTTTTTTTTTTTTTTTTTTTTTTTTTTTTTTTTTTTTTTTTTTTTTTTTTTTTTGTTTTTTTTTTTTTTTTTTTTTTTTTTTTTTTTTTTTTTTTTTTTTTTTTTTTTTTTTTTTTTTTTTTTTTTTTTTTTTTTTTTTTTTTTTTTTTTTTTTTTTTTTTTTTTTTTTTTTTTTTTTTTTTTTTTTTTTTTTTTTTTTTTTTTTTTTTTTTTTTTTTTTTTTTTTTTTTTTTTTTTTTTTTTTTTTTTTTTTTTTTTGTTTTTTTTTTTTTTTTTTTTTTTTTTTTTTTTTTTTTTTTTTTTTTTTTTTTTTTTTTTTTGTTTTTTTTTTTTTTTTTTTTTTTTTTTTTTTTTTTTTTTTTTTTTTTTTTTTTTTTTTTTTTTTTTTTTTTTTTTTTTTTTTTTTTTTTTTTTTTTTGTTTTTTTTTTTTTTTTTTTTTTTTTTTTTTTTTTTTTTTTTTTTTTTTTTTTTTTTTTTTTTTTTTTTTTTTTTTTTTTTTTTTTTTTTTTTTTTTTTTTTTTTTTTTTTGTTTTTTTTTTTTTTTTTTTTTTTTTTTTTTTTTTTTTTTTTTTTTTTTTTTTTTTTTTTTTTTTTTTTTTTTTTTTTTTTTTTTTTTTTTTTTTTTTTTTTTTTTTTTTTTTTTTTTTTTTTTTTTTTTTTTTTTTTTTTTTTTTTTTTTTTTTTTTTTTTTTTTTTTTTTTTTTTTTTTTTTTTTTTTTTTTTTTTTTTTTTTTTTTTTTTTTTTTTTTTTTTTTTTTTTTTTTTTTTTTTTTTTTTTTTTTTTTTTTTTTTTTTTTTTTTTTTTTTTTTTTTTTTTTTTTTTTTTTTTTTTTTTTTTTTTTTTTTTTTTTTTTTTTTTTTTTTTTTTTTTTTTTTTTTTTTTTTTTTTTTTTTTTTTTTTTTTTTTTTTTTGTTTTTTTTT
>CM067377.1:146533602-146832647 GCA_034510155.1 Eucriotettix oculatus
GGAGTTTTCTCTCGAGATTGACTGCGGGGCTCACCTTTGGCAATGACTCGTTCTCTCTCTGGTTTTTTCAAAGTACTCACGTGCCGAGGCACCTTCATCTATTCTATAAGGTGTATGTACTGGTGACGAAGACCTTGGGCATACGGTAAGAGTTATTGCTGATCCCATTGGATCAGTCGGCCAAATGCCTCGTAAAACTAGTGGTGTCACGGAGAAGCGAATGCTGCGACCCAACAGCAAACTCCTCTCTCGTCATTCGGAAGGACGAGAGAATGCTATCTAATAGCCCGACCTATCTGATGCAGGTTTTCTCTTTTAGGTGGAACAACGTGTAGGATCCTTAAATTATAGCCCTGGGGACATAGTCAACCGTACGAAATATAGGCGCTGCGGGAGTTTTCTCGCAGGCGCTTCACCCCAGAGAGACTGCGGGGCTCACCTGATTATGTCGGGAATGCCTCGTGCTTTCTCTGTTTTTTTTATCAAAGTTCTCACATGCCGAGACACCTTCACCTATTTTAGGAGGTATATGTACTGGGGTCGAAGACCTTGGACATATTACAAGAGTTGTCCGCTGATCCCATTGGATCAGTCGGCCAACTGCCTCCTGAAACTGGTGGGGACATGGAGACGGGAATGTTGCCAACCCACAGCAAATTCGTCTCCCGTCATTCGGAAGGGCGTGAGAATAGTACCTAATACCCGAAATGCCTGAAGCAGGTTTTCTAGGGTTTTTCCTGCATCTCTTTAGGTGAAACACCGGGTAGGATCCTTTAACCATAGCAGGGGGCCCTAGTTAACCCTTGGCTACCTTTCTCTACCTTCCCCCCTTTTCAATTCCCTTCCTATGGCATTAAAGGGGAGTTGCCTGTTTCAGGATCACCCTCGTGTAGCCTGTTAACAAAAAAAAGTGGGAAGGGATGTTTTGACGGAAGTTAAGGAATTCCGCTACTTACGAAACGTAATAACTAAGGATGGTAAAAGTATAGTAGACATAAAAAGTAGGATAGCTCAGGCAAGGAAGGCTTTCGTGAAAAAAATGAATTTATTTACGGTTAATAAAAGTCTGAACATTATTGTTGCTAAAAATGTTCGTATGGAGCGTAACGTGGACGATAGGAGTTATCGAAAGTTGCTTTGGTCTTGAGGTTAGTTGTGAAGCCTACGTAACACTTATTGCGTTCCTTACACGAAATATTAATACTGTCTTTCAGTTGCGTCAGAAATTGAGTGATGTGATTTACCGGTTTCATGATGAGGCGGAAGTCATTAATTCCATACTTTTGGAAAACCTTCATGATTTTCTATGTCAAATCTTTAATGTATGTTTAACTAATTCGGCCCCGCTCACAAGTTTTTCACCAAGCCTTAAAGCAAGCAGATTTCAACCTTATACGAAGCTAAAGACAACTATTTTACGAATATATACCATTAAAGAGTTAAAAGAAAAGAATTTTGTAGCTTACCTTCTGTCGAAATGTTGTAGAAATTATAAATTCACTGATGTAAGGCGCCACAACTAGAGTTCATTTACCAAGTGCAGTCAGAACTTGTCAATTCGGCTGCCAGGAATTCTTCCTTGAACAGTTACAAGGTTCCACCCCTATTTACTAAACTCCAGCACTATCCAGGAAAATGAAATATGGTACCCCGTTCTACCCCGCTATCCCACTTCGCCACGTGTTCCCCGACGAATGAAATATAGTATAGAGATTGGACTGGAGTTCTGTTGGTGAGATTCTACATTGCGTGTTTACATGCGCAGTAGGGAAAGGAGAAAGGGGGTATTGTCGTTGGAGGAGGTACTACTCTACTCCTCCAAGTGGTCTGGAGAAACGCTACTGGCATTGTTAAGAATATTAATTGTCCTCATATGAACGGGATATGAAGCTGGGACGACATCTTTTTAACACACACTATACTTATTAGCTATTACATTTTAAGGATGCGTTTCTTGACGTACTAAATATCCTGAACTGACAGCACTATTTTCCTAGCGCCAGTATTCTCAGAAATGCATTTACACTACCAACTTTTGTCCAAAAAAACGGGGTAAAAGTGAGCTGATGTCTACCCCACTACAATATGGGCGGACACGACTGGATAATTCTCCTGAACTGTGGACAGAGACTAAATTTGCCCAGATATCTCCTGACAGTCTCAGCAAAGAAAGGGGTTGAGAACATCTGCCTTGATTATAGCGAACTTCACAACATAAAACGAGTTGAGGATTATATTTAAAAATGTATAAAATTTAATTAAATGGAATTACAATAAACTGTTTGAAGATCTGGCTTCAAAGTGTTACTGACTAAGTCTTATTGATGAGGTAGACGAACATTGGTGCCTTCCATGTAATAACACGTGCAGATATATCTGATCGGAAAGATTTAAAAAAATAGGACATAGATAGTTGAATAATAATATACTAATCATTGATCTGATTTGCTCTGACGTTTTGCACATCAATAAAAGCAAGTAACGAGTATAAAATTCAACACCTTAATAGAAGAGCCTTTAAATAGCTGTTTGTTCTCAACGCAATTGGTCGCGTATAAAGGGGAGAGTTTCGCAGGATCCATACTTGATTTTTAAACAATCCGAAACAGTTACAACAAACAAGGGTTTCAGAAGATTCCAAAGTAGCTCTCCACACCATCATTCAGGTGTAGGAGGTTCAATTTATTTTACACATGCTGTATAATAAAATATTAACTAGGAACCGTACCCAAATGATAAGCAAATTTTAAGTATTCCAAACAAGTGGAGCAGATGAAAGTTGTGCATTTACATCTCTTGCCGATGATATATGATATTAGGGGAGTCAGAAGAAGACTTGGAAACCATAATAAATGGTATGAACGGGGTCCTGGAGAAAGAGTTCAATATGAGGATTAATAGAGAGAAAGCCAAGATAAGTATGGGAAACAGTGGAATAACAAAGGGTGTTAGATTGGGAAGGGATATTTGTATTGAAGTAAAGGAATTCTTCTACTTGGGAAGCGCAATAACTATGGATGTTAGAAGTATAGCAGGCAGAAATAGAATAGAACAGGCAATGAAATAAAAGTGTAAATATTAGGAAATCTTTACTAAAAATTTTCGTATGAAGTGTGGCGTTATATGGGTGCGAAACGTGGACGATAGGAGTTACAGAAATGAAAATAATAGAATCCTTTGAAATGTGGTGTTATAGGAGAACACTGAAAATCAGATAGCTGGATAGAGCAACAAACGACGAAGTTCTAAACAGAATGGTGAAGAGCGAACAATATAGAGGTCATTGGCCAAGAGAAGGGATAGATTAATAGACCACGTTTTAAGACATGAAGGTCTTGTAAAATTAGCACTAGAGAAAAGTGTGTGGGGTAAGAAGAGGGAGTCAAAGGATGGAATACGCAAAGCAGTTGAGGAAGGATGCGGGATGTGGTATTTATGCATAAATGAAAAGGCTTGCGGAAGATAGTTATACAGCGTTGCATCAAACAATAACCAATACCACAACGACAACAATCCCCCACACAGAACATATATATATATATATACATATTGTAACATGAAAAGTAAGCCAGCTTGCGAGTTGCAATTGTTGAGGAACTGACGCAACCCGGGCCAACAATGTGGTCTGGCGAGTCGTCATGGGGTGATTGGAGAAGCAGGTTGTGTCGGCGGGACGACGAGAGAATGACCACGCCCTGCAGATATAATTATTTTTCATGCTCTGATTGAAAATAAAACTATTAAAATCATTTTTGGTGTTTTTATGAAAAATACCTGGCGCCCTAAAGGAATTAAGAAATCGTCGAATACACGCATGTTTGCTAGAAATAACGACTTGCTGACTTAATCAGTCCTGTAATCCTGTAAGTGTGTTTCAAGTGCCAACCGTTTGCAATGTCGTCGGTGTTTCCGAAGCTGAAAGTAAATTATGACCACCACTAAACATAGTGTAAATCTTGTAATATTACCTCTCAAACAACGATAATGACGAGTTTATAAGAAGCTGTTGTAACTGAGGAAACAACGTGGACGAGAGGAGCCACAACATGAATGACTGGTTGAAGAAGCTACGAGAACAGGCTTGTGGTGAATGCCGCTAACGAACAGCTGGACTGAATGGCTCGCTAATGAGAGGCGGTCGCATCAAAGTCTTGTTATTGTTTACTGAGTGCGAGGCCCAGGTGAGAAGTGTACACCAACAGAGCCGCGACCTACGTGCCTGATGAAGTTGAGCACGGGGCCGGATGTTAACACTCTCATACCGTGTAAGTACTGGTTTCGCCCAGCATAATCTGGAAAAACCTGACAACCACACTGTGGAGGCAATGCATGATTACTTCCAACAGATTTCCTGCAACGTTCAAAACAGGATGTGGCCATCGGAAATAGAGGTGGTATAACCTATTTTTCAGAATGAGATCTGATTACTTATGTTGTGCCCCAGGGTAGTCCTACTTACCTTGTTCCTGGTTACACGCAACCTATGATATTTAGTTTTTTATGCGGTTGTTGAAAAATTAATCATTTCAGATACGCATATAACATTGAATCAAACACGGTTGTCCCATTTTGATTGTAATAAGCGGGGTTCCTTTCGTCCGTTTTTCTTACATTTTCAGAGTATATACGCTCATATTATTATCAATTTAAACGTATAATTACGTTTCATAATTAAACTACACTGGAATATAAAATATTCATGGAAAAAAATTCCTGACTAATCTTTCTGCTAGTATACAAGATATCACTGAATCTCCGTTGAATTTTAAAACACAGTACAAATTTCTCAATTTCCATTGCTATGCTGCTTTCGAGCTACTGATTTTTAAAATATAACAGAATATTATTCTACAACCAATCTTTACCTTACAACTCACACTACTTCTCCATATAGTCACCATCGTTATTCAAGCGCGGTGAACCAGCTTTTATATGCATTCGTAGAAGAACGAGGCCGCCTGTGATGAAAGCTAAGTCTGCAATTCCTGTTTCACATGATCAACCTCAATTGAAATGTTTCCTCCATGTAATTTATAAAGATTAAAATAACTTGGCGACAAAACAGGACGATAGGGACATGGGTCAAGTTGTTCCCAAATAAATTATGCGACCAGATCTTGAGTTTCTCTTGCGATGTGTGGCCGGGCGTTGTCATGAATCAAAGGGATTTCACGCAAAAATACTCCACGCATTGTGTTCTGTATTATACGCCGTAGTATCTCACAATAAATGTCTTCGTTCGTTCACGTATTCCTGAATTTTCTCTCTCGTAGCTTACACAACGGTGATCACATGCGGCCGGACGCACCATCATCTTCGACAAATTGCCTAATCCAGTTCCTTGTCCTTTGATCACTCATTTTTGTCCATACACCTCACACAATTGCAGATGAATGTTGGTTGGCGTAGCATTTCACAACATGCTCCTAGGGGCCACGATAAAATATCTATTTGATCTCATCGTCAACAAAATTAGTTCCTTCTGTTTATCGCTAAGATTTTTAATGCAGAAAGTAGCTCCTAAAACAGCTTCCATGGCGTGGAAATATTCAAACTTCCAAAAAAGAAATTGTTTGAATTATATCGGATTTGGATTGTTTGAACAAGTTAGTCTGAACTAAGTATTGAATCTAGAGAATATAAATTTGAAAATCTAAAACTCGTGCAGCATAAAATAAATTTGTTTAAAACGAACAGTCAAAACTACGGATACGAAAAAATAAACCTAAATAGATGAGAACGGACTCAGACACCTCCTCGTTCTGTACGAATGTGGCGTTAATATTCAAGAATAAATATTATCCTTCCTCTTAATGGAAATAACATGAACTACGATACATTATTTAAAAAAATTCAGCTAATGGGTTGTACTCTTTACTTCACTCGTCATCTTCTATAACATGTTAAATTATAAATAAAATAGTTAAATGTTATATATATATATATATATATATTAGTCCATTTAACTGTTAGAGCAATTTTATATTATTTGAATATGCCTCTTACTTGTTACTAGCGTTCAGATTCCTTCAAATGACGACTATTCACGTAATGTGGACCTTCGTTGTGTCTTTTGAAATATTTTTTTTTTACCTTCAGCCAGATAATATGTAGTTCTATTTGGTCTTAGTCTACAAAATCTTGCATGGTTAATTTTGTTTTGTTCTTCTGTTTTATTTTTTTATTTAGTGCGTCATTCCATTTTATTGTAAGTATTAATGTTTCTACTCATTAATGGTTTTTTCTTCATCTTCAGCGGGTTAATGGATTAAATAAATAATATCATTTTGGCAAACTACGATTTCATGGTATGGTTTGCATTTTTATTTTATGGTCACAGGACGACTATAATTTGAATCACTTAGATGTAAAGATAGTTTTATGCATGGTGATTATGCTCATAATGTATACAAAATAAAGAAGGGAATAATAGTTGAATTACATCTATAAAACGTATTACTCTTAATAAAGATTGACTACCATTAAAACTACAAGTGATTTACTACAGTTCTCTGCACTTCACTCTTCATTTCATTGCCCTAATAATCCTATAAATAAAAAAGAAATTAAAATACCATATCTGTTAAAATTTTATTATTATTTTCCATTAAAATGAAATCGATTTTATTTATGTAATTACTATTGTTTTCGCAATAATTTCCTAAATTGAGTAATTGTGGACGCACTACGAATACAGTTACAGGCAGCCTATCTCAATTTTTAATGATTCTGTAAAACAAAGAAAGTTTTCCCATAAAAATATTTGGCCCGTGGGGGGATCGAACCCACGACCTTCGCGTTATTAGCACGACGCTCTAACCAACTGAGCTAACGGGCCAGTTTCTTACTCCGCCGCAACAAAATGTACTGCTAGAAACTATGACAAACGAACTTCTCTTCAAAATATAATTCTACCAGTTGGAAAACAAATTATTTACCGGAAACCTCCAAGATACTTCAAACAATTAACTATAGTCTGCTCGATAGTTCCTTATAAACGCTTATATATATACAATTGTTTTCAATATTCGACGCATTGTACACATCTAATTACCTGAATAATTAAAAATGCTATTGTCTTCAGTTGAACTATATTATTTATTATACTATACTTACAGTTTGCATGTAAGTAAACTGTTTTTACAAACATTTTTCTACTATACTCCAGAATTGGTAAGCTGCGTTGGGACGTAGCGAACTATTCTTACTATCCAAACGCTTCCTTTTAATGGAATAATTTACCACGCACGACAATGTAATGACTTGCAGAGTACATCTGGGAGCAGGACACGACGTGCGATGACAATGGGACATCTGGCTCCCACGGAAACATGGGCTTTGATGTTTCGTTCCTGGAAAAGCCTCGGGAAGTTTCTTAGTCACCGACTTTAATGCGGAATTACTGAATACTTCTGGGGAGCACGGGAAGATGACGTAAAAGCTACCTGTGGATTTGGCTCATCACAGTTCATTCATGACAATACCTGCTCCTTCACACTCCCAGCGACCCGAGAATCTCTATGCCAGCCAATTACGCTCTAATCCATGGTTATTAACGCCTTCAAAGTAAGCTCTTCCCTCGAAAAATTAAAACTACAACTTGTGGAAATTCCAAAGCTATTTTAAATTACAAAAAACTGCTTTTCTTGATGCTGTTCCAATGTTTCATCCATTTAACGTGTTATACAAACATATAAAAATGTTATCCCGCCAGTTTACTTTTTATACCAAATCTCTCTCTCTCTCTCTCTCACACACACACACTCACATATATATATATAATATCTGTTTCTCTCTATCTCTCGGCCAGTGATCGAGTGCCTGTGGGAGTTTTCTCTCGCAGGCGCTTCTCCCCAGAGTTACTGCAGGGCTCACCTGATTATGTCGGGAATGCCTCGTATTCTAGGTTTTTTCAATGTTCTCACATGCCGAGACACATTCATCTATTTTGGGAGGTATATGTACTGGGGTAGAAGACCTTGGGCATAAGGCAAGAGTTTTCCGCTGATCTCATTGGATCAGTCTGCCAATTGCCTCCTAAAACTTGTGGAGACACGAAGAAGGGAATGCTGCGACCCTACAGCAAAACTCGTCTCCCGTCATTCGGAAGGGCTTGAGAATAATACCCAATACCCGACCTACCTGATGAAGGTTTTCTAGGGTTTTCCTTGCATCTCTTTAGGTGAAACATCCCGTAGGATCCTTAAACTATAGCCCGTGGGCCCTAGTCAACCCTTGGCTACCTTGCTCTACCTTCCGCATCCCCCTTTCCTATGCTATTAAAGGGGAGTTGCCTGTTTCAGGATCACCCTTGTGTAGCCTGTTAAACCAAAAAAAACTCTCTATCTCTCTCTCTTTATCTCCCTCTCCCATTACTTGTTGGTAATTCAATATTTGGAAATAAGTTATAATATAGCACATTTTGGAGTGTAAATCCAGTTCATACTTATACAATATAAATACACACCACCACTTATAATGTGTTCGACGTTTCAGAACGTAAACTTCCCAGCGGTTCGTAATAACTAGAACGATGTATTTTCTTAAGTAAATTTTATTTCCGGCCAGTGAAACAGAAAGCGGTTTTTGTTGTTAAAGAAAAAGCGCTTCGCTTTCCTCGGGATATGGATTATAGATGGTTACAGCATCTTTTGCTACCATGTTTAACATTAATGGTTATTTTGGAGTAACAGGCTACATGAGGGTGATCCTGAAACTGGCAGGGATTTGACAAGGGGGAATGTGAACGGTAGAACAAGGTAGCCAAGGGTCGACTAGGGTCCCCAGGTTATAGCTTAAGAATCCTACACGGTGTTACTCCAAAAGAAATGCAGGAAAAACATAGAAAACCTGCATCAGGTAGGCCGGGCTTTTGGGTACTATTCTCACACATTTAAGAATGACGTGAGAGGAGTTTGCTGTGGGGTGCAAGCACTCCATTCTCCGGGTCTCCACCAGTTTTAGGAGGCTGATGGTCGACTGTTCCAATGGGGCCCAAGGTATTCGACCTCAGTATGTACAACTCTTAAAATAGATGAAGGCGGCCCGCATGTGGGAAACGAAAAAAAAAATAGAGAGATTACGAGGCATCCCCAAAAGTGAGCTCCGCAATCAATCTAAGAGAAATACTTTCGAGAGAAAGTTCCCATAGGAATCTCTTGATTACAATACAAATAAAAGGCTATGTAAGCAGCCCTCTCGAGAGTTTATTTACCGAGTTTACCTCAAACACACTGTGTTAAAAAGTTTGCTATAAGGTTTGGCCTTAGACTTTCTCTAAACCATTCATCTGATTGTCGTGAAAATTTTTTGTGTTCAGTGGTGTCACCCCAGAAAAATATTCTGATGATCTTTTGAAGATTTTAGATCCTTCCTTCCATATTCAGGCCAATCGTCTACCTTGAAACTTTCTTTGTTCCTTACTATTTCATATAACATTCATCCGATACATGTTTTTATAATTATAGTGTTCTGCCCAGAGATGGTTAATATGTTGACATTTTGAACATTTAGGCTATTACTTTCTCCCTCTCAGGCAAAGAGAGGTTCTGCTCTGAGACTATGTTTGTCTCTTATGATTTCCTATACCTTTCAAAGGTCCTACCCTGAAAACATTTTGAACTCACAACAGGACACATTATGCCCTTACAAAGCCAAACGAGATGTTTATCAGCTACGTGCGTGCGGTGGTGTCAACGAGGACGGCGACGTTCGGGTAAAACAATTAATAATTATCATAACTAAAATAAAATATTACTTAAATGGAGACACCTGTAATGCGTGAAATTTAATTAACTATTTATTTAAGTAATGGTACTTTTAATTAAATAGTAAGTATACAAAAAATATTCTAAGTTACAGGGCAGATGTTCGAAGTACGACATATGAAAACCAGGGCCGCACACTCCCAATTTTATTACTATCTAAACATATTTCACGCTAATTATATCGGAGAAATGATTCAAGTATTTTCTTCTTATAAACATAATTGGCTGTTTTTGTACGACGGGAAGTAAAAAGTAAAGGGACATTTGAGAAAAGAGAGGTTACATAGAAAAATAGGGCATGTTTTTCTTCCATTAGAATAAAGGCCCCTTTTCTAAACCATCCCTTTACTTTTAGACTTCCCCTCGTATATTTACCTTTATTTGTGTGCTTATTGAAGGTATTAGTATATTTCTTGGCTCATTTATGATAACTGAGTCATCGCGGTGGCTATGACGGCCTAAACTAGGGGCGTAAAAAGGGAAAATTTTCAAGAATCTGCCGCCCTTGCTGTTGTTTTAATCACGTGTCGACAAAGAGATTAATGTCGATTTTAATACTGTAGACCGCTAATGTAAATTAATTTCCCGGGCATCGCCGGGCACCCAGATATTTTGTAATAAAATAAGCAGTTGGTTTGAAGTTTTTGTTAGTCGCAACCAAATTCGAAGAGGCTGATTCCATGTATGAAATATAGAACCACGTGATTTTCTGGACCAATGAAAATTTCTTGGGATCGCCTCTGTGGTCTAGTGGCTATTGTCACAGACTCACATTACAGAGGCCCTAGGTTCGATTCCTGGCAAGGGCCTGGTTAGTTATTGACTGAGCATACCCGAAAGAGCAAATCGTTAATGACCTCGTTGCTGGTGCGACTATAAACAATTAAAAAATTCTTGGGCCAGGATAAAGAACCAATAAGATGAGACTTTTGCCCAAACTCGGTGAAGAACAGATGATGCCTTGATTAGTCGTAGAGAGATGGTCAACTGAACCATCAACGGCGAAGTAGTTGGTTAACTGACAACGTATAAGGGAAGTTACGTTATCGAGACAGGTACATACAGGCAGAAATTTTGAAGTGGGGCACGTCTAGAGAAGGGGGGATTGGGGGGGGGGAGCGTTATTTGGAGCGGCGAGTCTCTAACAGGGCCGAGGCTTGTAAAGGCTCATTTAAGGCGGTCGGGTCGGCCGAGCAGAGGTGTTGATTGTTGACCCTGTCTGGACCGTAAAAGTTTTACGAGCGACCGGCCTGACCAGCGCCTCCCACGGAGACCGCCATTGTTGAGCGGCTCCCGCCACTGCTACTCAAATCGATATGTCGTCGTTAATTTAGATACGTAAAGCCTGAGATGCTGCGATACCTACTTGCTGATGGGGCAGCTTACCGGAAAGGCAGGGCTGGGCAGTCTGTTAGTCATATATCTACATAAAAGAGGACTCAGAGAACACACACGAACAAAATTACTGAAGACAACCACGATTTATTTTTATACAATTGGCTACTGAAGACAAGCGAAGACCTGTATCAACTGACTGATAATATTATTACTTTCAAAATTAATTCATTATTTTATCTCATCGCAGAAAACTGGCTACAGAGAAATGTTTATTTTAATTCGGTATAAATTTAAATGGTACTGAAACGTTTCTGGAAAAGATTCAGGAATTCAAAACTGATAACGGCAAATATATTAATCATCTTCATGAATTGTTATCTTTCATAATCATACTTGTTATGGAAAAGATAGGGTAAAGTGATATGACATATTCACGTATTTCCCTTTGAGATAATAAGGTCATCGACCAACCGAGTTCATCGATGTTTGTTTTGTAAATTTATTTTTCAAAGTATATTGATTTCTCTGTAACTTAGGTATTCCATTCATAACTTATTACCAATATGTAATGAGTTATAATAATTCTAAATACATACGTACTCAAATCTTCTTTTACTTTCGTTCTGAAATACTTGAACTAAATTTGGTGACTGTCCACGCAACAGGTTTTACTATCCGCACTGACGAACGTCTCACCTTCCTCTTCTCCATTGACTTATAGCTCCAGTGAACTACCTGATGAACAATTTAGACGTCATGCCAGATTTGCGTAAAATATTATAATTGTAATGACTTTAATTCGTGCTGTAAGAGTATTGCAGCTTGTCAGTGTACCTACTCGAATGTGTAAGACTTCTACTTTACTAACTTTTATTGCTACACTAGTTGGGTTCCCGGAGATGCCAGGAATACATTTATATTACCCCGCTACAGTATTTATTCGACAGTAATCTCTTTGTCAACGCATGATTAAACCATCACATTTTTGAAAATGTACCTTTCACGCCCCCTATTTTTATGAGATCTGAATTTCAACAAACCCAAAGCGATTCTCAGTATCTCAATCGAATAAAGGAATCCACTGGTACCTTAAATAAGCACAATAAAATAAAATAGTCTAAAGATACTGAGAGAGACACTATCAATATCACTAACTGCGAAAAATATTTATTTTCATGCAAATATCGGCCGTTTATGTACGATTTAAATTTTCAGTACCCTCTAACCCTACCCCCAGGGGGTGGTAGTAGTGTGATCCCCTTACAGCCCTTGCTTGCTACCGCGACGCAAGGAACACGTGTACAAAATTTGGTCGAAATTGCTCCACTCGTTTGCGGCACATGCATACACATAAATACACTGAAACAGTCAATTATAAATATAACGAGGAGATATGTGAACCATTTCTTCGGTCTTATTACCACGTAATAATGTGTGTACATACATATAAGTATCTAGGAAACATAAAATTGAGCGTGAGCGGCCTGGTTCTTTATATAACCAATTTGCACTGCGACTTATAATTTTTTTTTCATATTTATAAACTAATAAAAAAAGTCGCATACGCTGCCTTTTATATAGTATATTAAATCAACGGAGACTGGTATTCTCTCCCTGACATATTCTACTCCAGCCGGCTTTAGTGCTGCAGTTAAATGGATTTACAAGCAATTATATTCATATCTTCTGAAACCTGTAAGATATCGAAATGGAACATACACGAAAATTAAACTAAAATTCCTGTTTTAATCCCTAAAATTTTCATTGAAATCAGTTGATCGAAAAAATCTTTCAGACAGACACTTTTTATAGGTACAGATTGTAGTATGGATTTTGTGTGTAACTCACCTCATACTCAATCCCCGTCTACCAGTCGCCCGGACTCCATCCGTCTGGAACAAAACAAACCTTTCAATGTCCAAAGATGATCTGCATAAAAATAAACTGCCAATGAAGCCCGAGGTAACCTTCTGTAGCGTTTATCTGTTGTATTTGAAACATTGAGCCTAATTACTAGTCACGGTTGTTTATTTGAGAACATTTACTTCCGCCTGAATGAAATTACACTTACTAGCTTCAGAGATCAGTTCATTTTAAAGGAAGGGGGAGTTAAAATGTTTCCACAAGCTACGAATTTTAGATTATTTTAACTATTATTATTTATTAAATGAACATAACAAATTAAAAAATTCACACACAATAAATTTAAGTATTAATGTATTATTATATAAATGACAAAAAGTGTTTTTAATAGATTATATTCGCACGTAACATTTAATTCCCGAAGTATAAATCTAAATATCGAACACTGTTTGTTCCACAAGCCAGGTTTAATTTTACAACACTCCATTGCTATTACTACTGTGCTTACAAAATATTACACGGTCACATTAAATTATTGAACCATACCATTGAATCTAAAGCGCCGCTTTTACGATCATTTTATCTTAAGTATTTGTTTATTTTCTGTGAAATTCTAGTAGTGAAATAATTTTACAGAACCATTACTTTTGAGATTTATTTCATTATTGTTATGTTTTTGCGTCTTTTTGTTTTATTCACATTTTATATGAATAATAAATTTTTTTCCTGTTCTCTTTTTGTGATATTCTACAAATGAAAGAAATGTATTTAATAACCAATTTAATAATGTAACAAAATTCTCCTCCTTGTCGTCGTCATAATTTAGTTCAGACCTCTCGAGTTGACACGTGGCAGGCAGGCTTAAGCGAAAATCGAAAACACAAAACAATAATTAACAATGGTTAATTCACATGAATAAAAGAAAGAAAAGAATCTTATAAAAGTTCATAGAAACTACTGCAAAGCTAGAACACAATTTCAGTTCTGCCCTCGACCGTCCAGACCACCTTCCAAATCCCGAAGAAAGCTCTTATCCACGTGCTCACACCTCACCTGGTTCCCCCTCCACCTTTCTTCCTACGTCGCGGGGTATCTTGGCTTTCCGGCAAGGAAATGTATTTGCTGATTTGGGGACCTATTGCTCGTGTAAGGTGCGGCAGTAGTTATAATCGTCAAGCTCTCGCGAGTACAAGTGCCTTGATGACAGACCCGTGAAAAAAAAGGTTAGTGACACGTGGAACAGAGTGATCGCTGATAGCAACAGTTGGATGCTGATGCACAAGCATAACATATGGACCCTCACTGTAATCATAATGAACTCAAAGATAATTCATTAAAGTAGGCTTGGGAAGGAGCAAACCAAAGATTCGTTTTTATCTGCGAATCAATAAATCCGAGGCCAACAACAAAATCGAGAGTTACGTGCAATGAAGCATTTGCATATATGATTTTGCGAGTTTATAGACATATTAGAGGTATTATTTTATAAAATAATAAAACCCTACATCTAGATACAAAATTAATATTACGATATTTTCATGAAAGAGAATTCTAATAATAATTCCCTATCTTTTCTTATGGTTTGTTTTGTATTTTTACTTATATGTAGAAATTAAAAAAGTTTGTTAATTTGGGTTTCTCCATTAATTATATTTAGACCTACGTTATTAACATGTATGTATTTTTAGTAACGACTATTATTTCATTGTGACCAGTGTTCACAGCGCTTTTACCGACAAATTATTAAAATATTTCAGCATTGCAGGGCAATCACTCTGTAGAAATAAAGTTAAGTACTAGATGAAATCGGTTCCAGAATCAGAAAAATATTTTATTTATGACATTTACAATCCATAAACATACATGAAAATAATAAAACTAGGAAGGTAGTTCTTGGTTTCTGACTAAGCAAGGTATTGGAAATCATTAAGAAAACGAAATATTTCTTCGTTGAACACGGCGGCAAATCTATTGACGGTTCACATGCAAAACCACTTACAAAATCAACGTAGGACGTAATTTTTAAAATGAATCACCTCTCGTGACAAGGATGACGGTTTCCTTATGCTATCTAACAAGCTTCCAACTTATTCCCTACAATGTACACAACAGATACGCTACTAAGAATACTTTTACATTTATCGTCATAAACTGCAGTCTATGAAACATTTAGTCACATACTTTTCAAATTTGTTATACCGAGAATTAGATTTATTATCATTGAACAATCAAACCGATTGTACATGTATGCAACTTTTATGCCAATGGAATGTCTTATATTATTATTCTGTAATAACAGTTTATACAGGATGACTGCACATTCAATACTGTAATATCTCTATATGTACGTTTAACTTATTCCTTACATCATTCATTCAAACATTTCTCTGTGATTTTAGTGAATATAAATAGCCAGTGTATTAAGTACCTATAAGTATGTACATTAGAATTAGGCCATAGTTTTAAGGCTTAAGTTCATCGCATTTGTAGATTTAGTGAAATCCTTTGATAATGTGAACTGGAACACACTATTCAGGATTTTTAACAGGACAGGAATGAAATATCGAGAAAGAAGGCTTTTACATAACCCTTACAGACGGCTATCAGCAGTAACTAGAATTGAAGAACAAGAAAAGAAAGCAGAAATCAAGAAAGTAGTAAGACAAATATGCAGTCTGTCGCCCATGCTTTTTATCTTGTATATAAAACAGGCGATGAAGAAAAATAAACCTGAATATGGAAAATAAATCATACTGCAAGGAGAAGAAACAAAAACCTTACGTCATTCCCATGACATGCAGTATTCGGGGAGTCAGAAGAAGACTTGAAAACCATAATATAGAACGTGGTCCGGGAGAGGATTAATAGAGGGAAAACCAAGGTAATGGAGTGTAGTGTAGGAAACAGTGGAATAAAAAAGGGTGTTAGATTGGGAAGGGAAATTTTGAAGGAAGTTAAGGAATTCTGTTACTTGGGAAGCGTAATAACTAGGGATGGTAGAAGTATAGTAGACATAAAGGCAAGGGAGGTTTTCGCAAAAAAAGAGGAATTTACTTACGGGTAATATAAGTGTCAATATTAGGACATCATTGCTTAAAATGTTCGTACGCTTTATATGGGTGCAAAACGTGGACGATAGGAGTTACAGAAATGAAAATAATAGAAGCCTTTGAAATGTGGTGCTATAGGAGAATGCTGAAAGTCAGATAGGTAGATAGAGTAACTAACGAAGAAGTTCTAAACAGAATAGGGAAAGAGCGAACAATATGGAGGATGTTTATCAAGAGAAGGGATAGAATAATAGGCCACGTTTTAAAGCATGAGGGTCTTGTAAAATTAGAATTAGAGGGAAGTGTGCAGGGTAATAACAGAACAGGGAGGACTAGGATAGAATACGCTAAGCAGACTACTGAGGATGTGGGAGGTGGTAGTTATGCGGAAATGAAAAGGCTTGCGCAAGATATGTTAGCATGGAGGGTTGCATCAGACCAGTCTTACGAGTAAATACCACAACAAAAACAACATAATTTATTTAATTATTCAGTATAAACTATTAACTTAGATTATAATTACAATGATTCTTTTAATTTTTTGTAAATATAAAATTCCGCTGTGCATGCGTTTGTAATTCTTCTTTTCCTAAAACGGCATGATCGACTTTTATAATTTTTTTGGTTATATTTATGGAGTCACCTGGATGGTTCTTAGCTATATTTCGACCAAGTAGGTGGCGGTACTGTCGAGATCCATAAAATTGATGTGACTATATATCTGATGGTTTAATCACATGTTGACAAAGAGATTAAACACTGCAGCAGCTAATGAATTACTGGGCAACGCCTGGCATCCAGCTAGCAGCTTATCGTATCAAAGATTCCATGTAACGTGACACAATTGTAATTTAATTTAAAATCTGAACCTTTCTTGTACCGGTTCATTTCATTAAATTAAATTGGTAGAAAAACATTATTTGGAAAAATAATTCAAACAGGAGAACATATTCTATGCCATATTTGAGAAAAAAGACTACGGGAAAATAACATCTGTGAAATAGTATTTATTTTTGGCGCTTCTTATTTTACTTTGAGGCGACCTTCTTACTCGCTCTATTAACGGCGGTGACATAATCTCGAAACTGGCTGACTAACCACGCTACACCGCGTAGGACAATTCTCACAAACTTGGCTTGGTAATCATATACTAATTTGATGCCAGTTTTCAACCCCTAATATATTACAAGTTCTAATCTACGCCCAAAATTACTTAGCGGCCATGCTAGTTTAATGATGAAGTGAAACTTTAATATGATTTAAAATAATTTCGATAAAATAATTTTTAACTTAAATTCGCGTCAATGACCAATCAGAAGCCGCAACGTTGACGTATAAATTTAAACAGACTTTACTTATTGAGAGTTTCACATGTCACTAAAACTAATTCTTTATTTTTAGAGTGATAGATTGATATACCTAGAACTCGCCACAACACGAGGAAAAGAAATGAAAGCAAGCCAATGTAAAAATATACATTGAAAATATTTATAAATATTCTTTTAAATCTCATGATTCTTACCGGAACACAATTATTTATTTCCTTCAGTTCAAGTAATGATTTTATTATTCTCAGGTAATCAACCGAGTGGTTTTGTCAATTTTTCAGACTACTTGGTAATTGGACACTGTCACCACTTCACCTACAGGTAGTTCCATACTCACATTCACACCGCGAGAACCTCGGATCATTCAATACCAATTTACACATTCAACCATAAAGTGCGTATTTTAAGATATTTCACTTGATAATTCAAATTATTTGTTTTCTTTGTAATAAATATTTTTTTAGAATTTCGATACATGTATTTTGTGACTGTGGATGTTCTGTAATATATTAAAATATATACTGTTTTAAATATCATTAACTGATAATTTATTGAAAGTAAAACTCAGTTCATTATTGTTATTAATCGATGAGGAAAGCTTCGGGATAACCCTTCGACTGCGCAATTAAAAAGAGAAATTTATTGGCTAATAATTTATACATTCTGGAAAGAGGACGAATCTGATTGGTTGGGGAAAGAGATTTGCGTGAACACTAAGGGAGAAAGATCGGAGAAGTGATACTTAACCACCGAAAGGAATACAATGGGTGTCCCTGACTTTAGGAACAGAATTAAATATTCGAATTTTTATTTGAAAAAATTCATCCTAATCTGTTAGCGAAACAGCTTTATAAAACTATTTCCTTCTAAGTGAAGATAGGGAAATATGATACATTTATGATGGACCGTAGAAGATCTAGATGTCATCGCTGCAGTAAAATTCGCCTCCCACTTGAAGAGGACCGAGGAATGAAGAGCCAGACCTTCACTTAGTCAACAGGAGAGAATCCACCTGAGATCGACCGGGTTCGGGGCAAAAATACGTAAACTAAGAAATTTAATTAGACACAATTTTCATCGCGTAAATTCATACAGAGACTGTTTTCAGTAAAGTCAAATCTTAGTTGTTCCTTTGCAATAATCTGTCCACATTAGTTATCTATATTCTTCAGAAAAGGGAGAAAATGATCAATTTACTATTCCTTTAAGTTATACAGACATTGTGATATTTGAACATTTGCGTGTAGTGTGTTAACTGTTACAATAGTTATACATACAGTGTAATACATGTGATTAATATTTTGTGTTGTGTACATCTATACCAATAATTAAAATTGAAGTGTCTGTCTGTATGTTTGTCTCAAATAGGTTCCGAAACGGCTCAACGGATTTCAATAAAAATTTGAAGGTTTAAAAGCAGGTGGTTTAACTTAAATATTCGTGAACATTTAATTTCGATATATTGCAGAAGATATTAATATAATATAAATATTAATTCTTTTGGAAGGTTTCTTGGCATACGCACGTCGAAGTCTCCGAAAAGCGAATGCAGGTTTCCTATATTCTTGATCTATGCTCCGAAACAGCTTAACGGATTTCAATGAAAATTTCAGGGATTCAAACAGGAATTTTAACTTAATTTTCGTGTATGTTTCATTTCAATATCTTGCAGAGTAAGGAAAAATTTAATAATAAATAATTGCTCATTTTTAAGAGCAAATAAAATAAATAAAATTGAAATTTCTGTCTATGTGGATTTTTTGGGGGGCGTTAACAGGCTACATGAGGGTGAAACAGGCAACTCCCCTTTAATAGGAAGGGAATTGAAAAGGGGGGTGCGGAACGTAGAGCAAGGTAGCCAAGAGTTATCTAAGGCCCCCAGGCTATGTTTTAAGAATCCTACCCGGTGTTTCACATAAAGAGATTCAGGGAAAACCCTAGAAAACCTGCATTAGGTAGTTCGGGCATTGGGCACTATTCTCACGCCCTTCCGAACCGAAACCTGTTCAAAACAAACTTCGAGTTATAAGGTTTGCCCTGAAGCGTAAATAAATAATTGATACAGTACTTTTTATACATTCAATGAATTCAACTTCATCAAAATTCTGTACCTGTTGTTTTGTTTTTAGGGCAAAATAAGAAGAAATGTTTCCGCGCAAACGAAGTCGCGGCCATAGCTAGTCTATACCAATAAATTCTTTACTTTGTTTCAATTTAGTTCATAAAAA
This sequence comes from Eucriotettix oculatus, assembly GCA_034510155.1. Taxonomy (NCBI): domain Eukaryota; kingdom Metazoa; phylum Arthropoda; class Insecta; order Orthoptera; family Tetrigidae; genus Eucriotettix; species Eucriotettix oculatus. The sequence goes on from CM067377.1 coordinate 146,553,177, forward strand.
TTAAATTTTCATTGTGCTATTATATTTCCCAAAAATTGTGTCACAAGGATTTGTCCACGACTTTAAGTTATCGCCGAGGGTGTGAAGCAGTTGGCAGGACTTGAGTTTATCTTTGACTGTACAAGTCCTACAAAATAAATATATTATTATCATTATAAAATTGCGCTTCATTACAATGTTAATAGCATACAACACTGTGTTGACATTTAATATAGTCGGATAGTGATACTTTACTTGGCTTTGCTTCAACTGGGAAAATAACATTTCCGCGTTAAAAATTAGGTAGTTCAGAGTTAAAATTGAAACACATTATAATTTTCTTATGTCGAAACCAGCGAATATATTTAAATGCTTTTTAAAGTAATGTTTAACATTTGCCTGGTATTAATTTAAGTGAACATTAGAATTGAAAATCTATGAAAAAATGCTACAATATTGTGACTGGAGGACATATGTGTAACCTGGGGTGGGGGAAATGGGGGGAGGGGCAATTTCAACCCCGAAAACGAAAAATACTTTCAAGAAACGTTTTCTTAATACTTTGAGCATCAATGAAAATTACTGCAACATAATATTTTTGATACTCTACAGACAAGGTAAGTATAAAGAAAATTCTGGAAATTATAAAATTCAGTCAGATTACCATCTTCTGGAATCTAGAAAACTTTAAAGTAAAATTATTGAAAGCACAAAAGCATGCCAGAAAGCACAAAACTTTAGCAATTATTTCTGCTTGTGCGATAAAATTTCTAATTATTAGGAAGGTGTAGCTCACTAAACGAGCTTCAGTCCAGAAGTCTCTGAGCGTGTGGTGGTCACGCTGCTCTGGTGCGACAGCTGATTCCAATATTTTCAGGGACGTTGCTGCAAAATTATGCGCGTGTGAACGCCGGCTAGCAAAAACGATAGCAGTAGCTGGTATTGGAGCCAATAAACGTTGTTGCCGGTTCTGATTTCCTACGGCGATACGGTAGCCGTGTACACTCGGTTCCGGCGGTTTAATGGTTAACAGAGAACCAGAAAAGAGTCGAATAAGCAATTCTTAACCACAGGTGATTCATATGTCCATTCAGTCAGGGGGTGCTCAATTTTTTTTGTGTAAGAATGTACATTTCGGCTAAGAATCATGAATGGAGGATTTTAATAACCCGCTAGTCTTCTATAGAGAACTGTCAACGCGTTTAATCTTGCGTTCATTGTGAAATTAACCTCTTCTAAATCCGCTAAACAACGTAAGGTTTGTCTTGGATGGTTTTTATAAATTGTCCTCATACTAAGCAGTTATCTTTTATTCCTTGAGCTCATTAATATGTAGAAGAGTAACCTTGGGCCTTTTGCGTAGGATTGTTTTTAAGGATACTCACATTAGTAAAAGAATAAGTTTTGTTAAAAGCTCGTATGGAATAGTTTATAATTCTTTTCATTGATAAGATATACATTTTGGTTCGTAAATGGTTTTCTCCTTGAGAGAGCAGCTGAAAGTCCCCGTGTGTGTTGAGGAGCTGGAAAGCCGTCCATTCAACTCCGAGGCCTTGTCCGTCCTTGCACTTGCACTGCGGTCGTTGGCACCTGCAGCGCCACCTCGTTTCGGCGGCAATCACACCACAACATCGCCGCGCCGACCTCGGACACCTGTTACAACAATCCCTACCCCATACTTATATAAAGGGAACTACAAAAGTTTTGGAAAAGAGGTTATATTATCCCAGTCCTTCCAAATTGTTTCCATCACACATGCTCCACCTTCTAATGACGCAGCGATACTAATGTATAATCTCGGCTGCCATTGAAAACTGTTGCAGCAAGCGGTGAAGTTAGCTACGTGATTATTTCTTTTTCTTTTTCACGTCTGTAATACAATTTAAGTTGATATATCTGACGGTAGCTTCATGTCAGCGTCAGAGAGCAATGCGTTATTTACTTTCCCGTCATGATAAATTTCCCATACAGGCAGATTAGAATAAAACTATTGGAGATAGCAGGGAAGCGTTGTAGAACTATGAGAAAGAGAGAAATTGTCTATTAATCTCTGGAGGTACGTTTTCGTTAGTCCAATACGTGAACGAAAGGGTTAGACAACAGGCTCAAGTATCTTTGCTCGTGCTAGTAATCTTGCTGGGGTCATAGAAGGAAGCAAGGATGTACGACAAAGAGACGGTTTAAAGCAAAAGAAAAACATAATCGCCCATAGAAGGAAGGAAGGACATACCTACACCGAGACGGACTCTGCGCAATTTTCTGTTAATTCAACAGTTTCACGTTCCATAAGTATATAACAGAAAACTAGGGGAAATTAATTTTTTAACTTAAATTATGACAAATTTATTAGTTAATTCAAAAAATAATTTAATTCTTGAAGATACGATCAATAAAAAACTAATGACCATTAAATTTCACGGCTACCTCAGATTTAAAATTTAGGAAAAGACTCAATCTATTTACAGGGTTATGAATATGTACGCGTTGATGTGCAGCAGGAATTTGTAGTACGCATTTTGATTCAATGGCACTGACCACCTCATATTGCTGTTTTCGTAAGCAGCTGCATCCTTTGTCGGCGCAACCTAAGTTTTATTCCTGATCTCTGGTGATTACGTGGACAGGCGATGCCACCTGCTGTTGCAAATATGGTGTAAATATGTCCTTCCTTCCTTCTTTCTATGGGCGATTAAGTGTTTAATTGGTTTTAAACCGTCTCTGTCGTACCTCCTTGCCTCCTTCTATGACCCCAGAAAGATTACTAGCACGAGCAAAGATACTTTCGTTCAAGTATTGGCAAGTATTGGGAACTCCGGAGATTAATAGATACGTTCTCTCTTTCTGATAGTTCTACAACGATACTCTGCTCTCTCCAATGGTTCACTTGTGACTGCCATCTCGTCTCCTCTCACCCTCCTTCTTCAAAAATCCATTTGCGACTAATTTCTCTCAACCTCGTTTTCTCCCTAGGTCAGCTCTTCTCATACACCTACCATGAGGATGGAGGCCAGATCATATGACGCCCTGCTCACATCAAAGTTGAATATTGGCTCGCGGTGGTCATCTGACTTCTCGGAGGGAGAAACGTTCTTCAAAATTTTCTAAGGGTTAATGCCCGCAGCAGAAAAACGTCCACTGATCTCCTGTTTTTATTATTCGGGTTGCTCTTCGTCGCCCCACTGGTATGTTATCACCATCTGAATAGTGCCGAATAGTGCCAAAAGGCATTTGTCAGCCAGAGTGATTCTTCTGAGTATCACAACTAGTCGAAGAAAATATTAATCAACGCTTTAATTCATTACATGTATGCTAGGAACGCTTCTCATCCGACGCCCTCATCATCGGAAAACTTCCTCGTAGAAAGATTTACGAGTCGTAGTACCTTCAGCTTGGCAATTGAGAAATGTGATATAGGTGTTTGAACTGATGAAATCCATGAACTCTGGCGTCTAGCAAGACAGGTGGTACAACTTTTCTTTTCACCACTAAGCAGTTTGCCACAGCCTTATTTCTCAAGGTATCGGTGTGGGATATCGTTCAATTTGGCAATCCTTCCAGCATCAAAATAGTTAGTACTTTACGTATTATTACAAGGTTAAGTGTTCAGCTGGTAAGAAAGTAGGTCGGTCACACGGGAATGTGTCTTAAAATAAGAATATATTTCCATAATAGGACCTTTAAATTGACTTTTAAAAGTAGTACCAGTCAATCTACGCAAGTGAATTTTGGATAACAACACAACATCCGACGGGAATCTACCAGTACGTCCGTGGTTCTCCAAAAGTGAATGTTTGGTGTGGCCTGCACTTCGTAGCAGAGAGCAGCCTAATTGGAAACCATTATCACGATTTGCTGGAAATTTATGTATTTCCACAAACTCATGAATAAGATGATGTTCATGCAGGACGGAGGACCTCAATACTCCTGTGATTTAGACGAGATGATCATATTCCGTGGCCTGCACGAAGCCCCGACTTAACGATTCTAGACTACTTCTTGGGATACGATAATAACATCGTCTAGATTGAAAGAATTAATGACAAAAGCCACATAAAACGTCGAATAATAGCCGCAACTGGAACAGTAACTCCAGAGAAGCTAGACACTGAGGGAGACTAGATGCCTTTCGAGCGACTAATGGCGAACCTATCGAATAGCATTTAAATAAGTATAAGACTTTGTACTTTAATTAATATTTTAATACTAAATTTCTGATCAATTGTGTTTATTTATTTGAGTAATACAAATTTGTAATCCCGAAGCTCTTTCCTTCTGACTCTGTAGTGTATTATATATGGCGTATTAGTATGAATTATGAATTTCGAGGTTTTCACCATAGATATGTGGTCAGTGAGATCTTTACGTAAGCTGTAGAGATGATTCAACTTGTTGATGTGGAACTGGTTGAGGTGATATAGAATACACAGGACAGCTACGCGTTTTTGTTAACTCAAATCTACTGAATTGTAGATATATATGTTTGAATAAACGAAACATTCTTTGAGAATTTATTTACTTACATGTCAATTTTTTCATGAAAGCGGACGGAAGATTTTAAGCGACAACTACACATTCAACCATATTGTCAATCTGTATTATTCACGCACACAGTCAGCCTTGAGTTCAGTCAGTAGAGACCCTACACTATCTGCAAAACTAAGAGACTGAAGATTTCTCAGCTCAGTCGACAGCAAGACACAAAAAGTGTCAATGTCACGAAGAAAGAAGAACTCTATTTTGACCGTGGCTGTGGCCACCAGAAGTAGAGTGAAACGGAGCATCAAAAAGTGGTATAGAAAACGGAGTAAATATACCCACCTGAACTTTCTGGGAAAAGTCACACATTCCAGTGCCGGTGATGATTATAAAAACTATTACCCTATGAATGAATGGCTGTTCAATACAGCTGCACGTTTCAAGAAAAAACTTACGTATTTGGCGACTTGGAGGAGTTTTAAAGATTTGAAATATATTCATATAATTTATCCTTCAGCTATTTCCATATTTTTGAAGAAACCGTACAGTCAGAGAGTCTTAAATGAAAAGAAAGCCTGACTACCGGATTTCGGCTTCGTTTAAGTAGCATTTGCTTAAATCCCCTAAAAGTAATTGTCAAAACTATGGCTTGCTGGTATCAGCAAAATTTTCGTATTGAAGAAAATTATTCCCATATTAATATGTAGACATGCCCTGATTTTAGGACCTCCATAATAAGGCAATAAAAACTCAATTTCCAGTAAAAGTCCTTTATTTAAATGGTTCAGGAGTTTTCAGCGTCAAGTCTGGTTAAACTAAATCACTACGTCAAATCCAATTTACTCCCAATTCCAACATTACTAGATCTAAAGCGAAATCCGTTTGTGTATATCTACCAGATCCAATCCAAAATTAGGGCATGCCTGAATATCATTACTAATTGATAGTTCCATATAAAATGTGATTTCCTGTTGTTAATTATTCCTCTTTTGGTGGTAGTTCTAAAGGACGAGTAGAAACAAAAATTAAAACTAAAATAATTAGAGATTACCTTTGAGCAGAAGCAGTATTGTGTGAATGATGAAATATGATTCCTGAACACCTACTTGTATTACTGTGTATTAAGTAATGAATATATATAAACGTTACGTATTTAAATCACATAAAGACAATTTTGAGGCCAAGGGAGAGTAAGGTCTTCTATAGCTTGCAAGCTCAAGATTGCAGAAAGATTGAAGGAAGCCACTACACGTTCAGTATGACTGACAGTTTAACCTCCACAACCAGTGATTGAAGATCTGATTTAAAAATGTTTGGAAATATGTAAATCCATCTATTTTGATCTTACCTGTTCAATCATATGGACAACCTTTGGTAAGATTGGCAATATAAATGTGTTGGGGCAGCTTTGACGTTTTATGGTTTTCTTTAAAAGGCTAGCGTTTCAGAAAGTTTCATTTGCATGTAATTTTTGTTTAAAAATAATTCTCAACTTACTCCTTGGGCTCCATATATTATTTATTTTTCAATAAAATACGATGAACGGAACAAAGTCAGAAACAGAAGAATTTTAATTAAAAATAAGACGTTTCAGGACATCTTCAGCTCTTTAGGGAAATTTTGTACTGCTAACGCAACATTTCGTCATATCGTGAAGTGCTAATTTCTACGAAGTTTCACACAACATATGGCAAGATATTCGTTCGCCTAAGATGCCTAACGTACTCTTGAGTATTAATTTTGAAATGATGTACTCCTCGACAAGAAAAGGTACGGAATCCTGACCTCGTGCATTCTTGGTTACCAACATTATGATAATGTAATAACGAACGTTCAAGGTATTCCGTTCAACGAGAATTGGTCTCATTACATTACCGTTTCTTCAGTTGCGATGTAGTAAATTTTACGAGTAATTCTTTCCCGGTCGATTGACATACTATGAGACAATGGTCATATCCTGCCTGCGAGGCGTACGTCTGGAACGTCGCGTCTCGTGGTCTCCCAGAGGCCGCGGTTGATCTCTGATCCCCGGATGCGGCCACTGGGCGACGTCGTGGGCGTGCCTCGTTCTTGTTCCCAGTCACCGCGACAATGGCCCCTAAGAGGCACCGTATCTGCGGCAATGTGGGGACAGTTCCCACGGCGAGATAAATTAGCCAATTACGGCGAGACGAGCGTCGTCTTTAGCGGAGGTCAGGCGCACCGTTAGCCGTTCTGCTGGGAGGTCGCCACGCTCCGTTAGTCACCTGCGCCGACAGCTATAATCTTCCCAACCACACGAGAAACCTGGCCACAGGTCTCGCTATGCTCTCTAATAACTTGAATAGACGTAAAAGATTTTAAGACCGAAGAGGTAAACGTCCGACGTCAAGAGGAGAACGACAAATCGTGAATCACAATGTCGGCGGTCACACAATTAGCCAATTAACTCTCAGGTACTCCCTCCGCAATTCGTCGATAACATCGTTCTCTTTAATTGTAGCTACATCTTGATTTTTTATTAAATATTGATCTAAAAATCCGCTTTTTATTATATCTTCAATGTTGTTTTTCGTTTGCTGACTTGGCTATTGAACATTTCGTGGCTAAAAGCGAAGTTACTGTGCACTGACTGACCATCAATTTCCTAGAGTAGCAGCGATTCCAACAATCACGTTGAAAACAACATTTGAAACCCTAATTAATAGACAGCGTTAGCATGCAATACATCTGCTTCGTACACCGCTGGAATTTACCAAAGAACAAGTGTAGCCAAAATTCAGTACTCGTATAAACAAGGCATATAAATCGGGATAGAAGAAATCGTCTGTACAATTCTAACATAACAATAGAATATAAATATACAGTTGGCCAACTGTATTTTCTAAAATAAATTAAATGAAAAAAATTAGCTACTTATGTATTGAAATATGTTAGTCATGCAGTAAGACACAAGAGAATAGAAATTAAGACAGAATACGTCGATTATAGATTTGAAAGGGACACCCTGTATATTTAATATCTCAGTATTGTATATCTTAAATAAAAAAATTATTTGTAGTATTCCCTATCCGTATTGAGGAGGTGTCTCATATTTCTTTCCGAGTAACAGAGTACATAATGGTAATTGAAAAGGGGTGTGTGGAAGGTAGAGGACGGCAGCCAAGGATTGACTACGACCCTCAGGCTACAGTTTAAGAATCATAATTAAATCGCCAGAAAGAGATGCACGGCAAACCCTAGAAAACCTGCATCAGGCAGGTCGGGCTAGTGACTACTTGTTTCACGCCCTACTGAATGACGAGAAAGAAGTTTACTGTGGGGTCACAGCATTCCCTTTGCCGTGTCTCCACCAGTTTTAGGAGGCCGCTGAACGACTGATTCAATGGGATCAACGGGCAACTCTTACCGTATACCAAAGGACTTCGACCCCAATACATACACCTTCTAAAAGAGATGAAGGTGTATCGGCATGCGAGAAACTTGAAATTAGAGAGAGAACGAGACGTCCCCAAAGGTATGCCTACATTCTATATTTTATTACCTTCGTTAAATTTACATTTCATTTCGCTCTAAGAAGACCAAAGAGATAGGTAACCTCTGTTATTCTTATAAATAAAATTCTCAGTTTTGTGTAAAATAACCCAATTTTAGTGTTAATGTATATATGTTTGTATGTTCCACACACAAATCCAATTTCGACCAGCATTTGTATTCGTGTTTCTTATGACTCGGTAGCATGGGTTTGGGGGTGGAAGGGGAAGAAATATGCATGAACGGTCGAAGTTAGAGTAGAACAAATATTTTTCTAGGTCAATGAATTTGAAAGTGTTTCTCCCCATATTTTTTTGGTGTTATTTCTACTCATTTTTCGTATGGGAAGGGATGGAGGTGAATACTCGTGACATAAAAATAACAAGAAATCACTTAAAATTGGAGTTATGGGAGACGCTAAGTTAAATTTTTGACATTCAAAGAGCCAGTTAAGATGCATGTCAGCTCCTAAGAGGAGGATGGAAGGCGGTAAAACAAAGTTCAGCTTGCAATCTTAAAAGGTGTAACTATTTTGAATAATTTTTGTACACACGTTCCATATGACGCAAAAATACCTTATGTGTGGGATTAAATGGGTCTGAAATTTAGAAGCTTTCAAAAATGGTAGATATTTGTGTCGAATAAATAATTTTAGATTCTGTTAGTTTGTTAGTGTTTCTTCTGTAATGGTTCAAAATTCTAACGATATTTAATGGAAATGCCAAATTAGTGAGCTTTTCCGAAGCTTAACGTTGGAGTGGAAAGTGGACGCCGCCAAATGAATGCCGAGACGCCAGAAGAATAATCTGGTTACAATAGTCAAAGGAAGCGGCGTCCGTCGAAAAATATATTTTTCGCATCGGGGAGACACCAAGGTAAGGTAATATTTTCCCGTGAGAAGTGCTATGTGATTGGTAGATCACAGCTCTGGAAGGGGGATGAAATTGGGGACGGGAAAAGAATTTGGCATTCTGGTCCCAAAAGCAAAGAGAGAGTTTTCTGCCTTAGCAGCCAACAAGTGCTTCTTTGGGTCAACGGCATGTGACATGCTGGGACGGCTACAACCCAGAAATCATCAGGTTTGGGTGTGACAGCCACAACAAGGAAAGGACTGGATGCCTCCTTCAGCCAACAGCTTCCGGATCAAGGAAGTCAAGGTTAATCCAAGGTATTGTAAACTCCTGGGATAAGCCAATATGCTAATAATTTAATCTACCAATCCATGAATATCCTTTAGAGAATAGAGCTCATTATAAATTCCGGTGAAGAAATAGATATCATATGAAAATATTTACGTTAAGTAAAGTTGTAATAGTTCATAATATAATCATGTTTTTTTTATCATTATAGCCCACCCAATGGAACAGCGTTATAAAAATCGCAACGTCGGCGTAGAAATTATAAAGAAGTTGTTGTTTATCGATTTCCAATCGGACGGGTGCTGCTATAGTTTTGTGGGTGGACACGAATTACATAAAAATAACGCGAAAATATTCAGGATTGGTGTCTACTCCGGGGTTATGGAATTCAATTCTCAATATGAATTGTACTTCAACCCCAGGTTAAGGAGACTGAGCTAATATAATATTATTGTTTTTACTTGTCTGCTATTGGGAGTTTGACAAGTGGGAGCTATGCACAAAGTTATCACAATAAATTACAAATATAAGTAAGGTATATTTACCTAAAGTACAATCTTATACTATCTTATGAAATTTTGGGCCTGAAAACAAAAGAGAGAGAAGTCAGGAGCCACTCGGCATTTTCTGCAGTGTACTTCACTATTTTAGTGCTTTCTTTGGAAAATAATTTATCACTTACTGATTTTTAAGAATCATACATAAATGCTCTCTTTAATTTCAGTAATATATCCGTATCAACGATAGTCGGAAAAGTCATCAGTTTTTTGTGCAAATAAGAAATTACAATTTATTTACAAATGAAAACTTTCCGACGTTTGTGAGTTTTCTTTAATTTTGATAGTGTGATCGTTTTTAAAGACATAAGTAGGATGATCTATTTCTTTCCTATTAAATACCCGGGTCACGTCGGGCACCCAGCTAGTGTTGTAATAAAAATTAATTTCTCTAATGAAAATTGTGAAAATACTTTTAGTATAACTGTGGTGCCTCTAGTTGTTAGCACACATATTCAAGGAGTGACCCAAATACGTAATATCAGAGTTGCTTGTAATAGGTGAACAGTTACGAAACGCCTTCCAAGCCAACATCAGGGACTTGATGTGATAATTGCTATCGAAGCACGGAACATCGCATAATAGAAGCTTCGCTGAAGTCACTCCCCACTAACTGGGCACAATGATTGCAGCGTCTGTTACTGGGAAGCATCGCTGACCTACAACTGGCACGTTGCTCCGCGGAGAGCCCATAAATAAGAGCCTTCTCCTCCATCGCTCATGCTTATGGGGCAATAAAAGTGTTTAGTGGCCTGTGCGTGACAAAGGCCCCGGTGCGGCGCGGCGCGGCGCTCTGCTTCCGGGATTCGCGTCGCGCGGGACGTGACAGATAGCTGCTAGCTTCCCAGAAAGGAATGGGGTACGCGCCATCTGTGTTTCATTCAAGACGCTGCAGAAACCTGATCTGTCCACTCGACACTTAATACAGTCCATACGTCAAAGCGCGTATTCTTTAATTGATTCGATTTATATTGTACTGATATTTTACTGAATAATAAAGGAAAATGGGCGATTGAGTACCTCATTGGGAATAATACACATGGCGAGAACAAAATTTTTATTACTTTCAGTACTGTTCTGACGCTGAGCTAATATTTTTTGTTAACCTTTTGGGCTGAATTTGCATATTTTAGCCTAAAAGAATGAAGAATTAGCCAGCGCAGAGATGAGTGTCTATGGGAGTCATGTTATATACTCTGTGGTTGCAAGCTCTGAAGCCCATTCAGGACCTTAACCTATCGGATCGACTGCGGACTATCAACTTACATGACACATTCCGAATTTGGAGTGATCAGCTTATCGATTCTCCCGCAGTCTTAACCCAGCTCCGTGACCTTGACGGCACAAACAACAAAGCCCATGCCGAGAGGTCCTTGTTGTAAGGTATTAGACCACAGGAGGTCGGCAGCAAGCATCTGTATGGCCTCACCCTAATTTTAATTCACATTTTTTGGTTTACAACAACCGAGATTCAGTAATAATAATCAGAGACACGCAGGGAAGAGGCGAGAATTCCAGGCGCCAAGGTGTCGCGTAGGAATCGTGTCTGCCTGCAGCTACAAGAGATTAGAGTTGTTTTGTAACAGGGACATTCACCCTGAAAAAATTCCCAAATACATTTCCTACCTCAGTGCAAAAATTGTGGGCTTGGCGAAAGGTGAAATTGGTGGAGACACGACACGTGGGGTGGCGCTTCTCTAAGAAAAGAAAAGTTTAGCTGGGAGATGAGAAAACTAAAAATTAGCTCTGTTTATCAAGACGTTGAAATGATGAGGAAGAAGGGGGACAGTGTTGCTCGGAACAGGAAGCAAAGGAAGTAGGAGAGAAGAAGAAATGAACAATTAAATAGTTAATGTGGCATGTAAGTTATAGGAAAGAAGCGAGAAGTGAGTCTTAATCGGAAGTTGACAGGAAGCGAGGAGTTCAGCCTCATTGGGAAGTTGAAGGGAAGAGGATGTAAGAGACTACAGAAGGAACACTGTGTTAAATTCAGGAGGAAAGAAAGAGGAAAACTGATTTTCCCCAAAACACCTGGCTGTACGAGATCTATTACTAATTCCGTCGACTGTGGGCAAGTTCACAACTCGACCTGGAGGAAGGAAATACGCTACGGGGAAGTTCCAGGATCGGTTAGTACTCACATATGGGGATGGAATCGCATAGACGATTAAAAATCGTCAGGAACGTAAAATATCTGCTGCACGTTGTAACCCTAAGAGTGTTGCTTAGTTCCTTACATAAAAGTCTAATTAGACACTCATCCGCGAACATCAGATTGAAAAAATGAAGGAACGTAAAATATCTGCTGCACGTTGTAACCCTAAGAGTGTTGCTTAGTTCCTTACATAAAAGTCTAATTAGACACTCATCCGTGAACATCAGATTGAAAAAATGAAAAATAATGTATGGTAAATATGGAAATACGCCATATTAATGTTAATAGCAGATATAAAGAAAAAATTTACACTTTATTAAGTCTTTATAAAATACAAAACAAATTTCTGGAAATTGCATCAACACACTGCAACCGCAAAACATGAAAACGGTACATACTTTAAAACAACCATCGCATTATCTAACAGTGTCCATAGATGATCCATAGTATTATCAATATTATAGCATATTTTATTTTCGGGGCGAAACACGCGTTGCATTATTATTGTCCAATAATTTAGGGCTCTGGAGGGTCACAGGCTACACGAGGGTGATCCTCTTAATGAGAGGAATTCGAAAGAGGGATGCGAAAGGGAGAGGAAGGAGCCAAGGGTTGCCTAAGGAACCCGGTCTACGATCCTACCCGGAATTCACCTTAAAGAGATGCGGGGCAAACCTAAGAAACCTTGCATTATATAGGCCGGGCTATTGGGTGCTTGTATCTCTACCTTCCGAATGATGAGAAAGTGTGCAGTGGGATCCCAGCATACCCAGACAAGTTTAGCAGGTACCTGGCCGACTGATCCAATAGGATCAGCGGATAACTCTTACCATATGACCAAGGTATGCGACCCCGAAACATGCGCCTCTTAAAACTGACAGAGGTGCCTCGGCATGTGAGAACCTTAAAAATCAAAGAGAGAAGGTTAGCCCCGATCGTCGGTCCAGAAACAGATATATGAAAGAGCTGTCATAGGCTCCATCTTCCACTCCTATGAAAGGTTAGACTTGTGCACTTTATAAGGTTTACCAGAGACGTGTAAATAATCAGGTCAATATGGGTCACTAATATTTTGCCTACAAGGGTAACGAAATGTGAGGTACAAATTTAGTGATGTGAAGGAATGTGAGGATCTGAAATTTTGTGTTTTTTTTATATGACTAAATTTTAATTTTATTATCATAAAAGCTGCCACTAGTCAAATGCCACTACTGTTATTAATCCTATCATATTTACATATTCACGTACCGTTCTTCGTACAGAAGATTACATAAAAATGTTGCGAACACTTGTCGAAATATATTTTTTATTTGAATTTAATATATGTGATGCTTAAACCCAAGTGAAACTAAATTCCCGGAAAGCCATTTCTCGACGCATGCATTATGTTCGAAGCTCATTTTCGCCATTTTAACCTTAGATTTTGACGAAGTTGTCTGTCATCCTCCGTGACGGCAGGTTACGATCGCGGGATCTTCGGGTCAGTAAGCTTCCCACGACCACGACACTTTGCGTATATTTCGCGGTGTCGCGAGAATTTTTCTCTCTTCCGCGTGCGGTGTTAATTTTCTAGCTCCAGAGGCGCTTCGCAATTTATGATCCGGGAAGGACATAAATGATACTATTTACATACTGCAGTCCGAGTATCTTGACTGGAAGCGATTTTAAGGAATGAATCGCAGTGAACGTACGACTTGTCTTTCAATTGCTGAGAACCAACATCAATAAACTCGCCGTCAGTGTTTAGGAACATCGTTTACCAAAGCTCGTAAATGGAACGGCAGTTGTTTACGTACATCTCGTGACTTCTGTATCGTTCTGCTACGCTAATTTATCAGTCTCCGTGCAACCTTCAAGGACAATACGCTTATTTGGGTTTTACAACAAAACCAGCTGAAGAACCCGGCGTTGCTCGGGTTCACATAAATAATAAAGAAGGAACGTAATTAAAGATAAGTTGTTTACAGTACTTGCGTGTACACTACATTCATAGTTCTGAGGGTATACTGCATTCATAGTTCTACTGCACAGTGATCACTGTTATCAAGAGGAACGTGTAAACACTCGTCTTGTGTGTTTTCCAAAAGCCTAAATTTATTTCTGTTGCCAATTCCAACCTTAATTTCAATCCTAGGTTGTGTAAACGGCGAAAAAACGTCAAAATAATACATTTTTCTGAGAGGTGTCATTTTGATCCATTTCCGGTAGTCTGAGCAGAAAAGGTCATATGACCAAAATTGTAGAGAAGAAAATTGACTGTGTAGGTATTTTTAAAACCGCCAGTTTTAGAACTACAGGAGTCTAAAGTTGCAGGTGTTCCAAAATTGAGCTTATTGTATTGTAGCTAGGAAGGGGGGTGGGGATAGTACTTCGAAATAAAGATATCTACTGTTAGGTCTTGGTGAGACAAAGAGAATAAGACCTTTACTCGTTTCTTTAAGTTGAGTATCGACTTTGCGGGAAACCGCCGATAAAAACACCTTCATAAACTGTAAAAATGGAGGTTTGTTTACATTTTAACTTTCTTCACATATGTGCACTATTGTTGTTATTAGAGTTTATTCAATTTAATAATTTTTGTTGAGATGAATGCCACTATCAAATGCATAATATTTTATTTGCTTTTACAAATGAGCAATTACTAGACATAAAAATTTACTGACATTAAAAATAAACTAATTTACGTATACATCGATCTAAAGAAATTTATTTTTCTTCAGGTAGTTAGCACTCTGCCAACGATAGGTTAGTTACGACACGAAATTAAATATATAGCATTATAGATTAAGAACAGAGAGAACCCGCATGCACTTAAGAAGATTTCGGTGCATGTATGGTACGCGAAACCCTGTTAAATGGTTTTTTTTCACATGTAGAACTTGAGTGAATTTCATCAATTTAAAGATCATAGACTGCGTTGAGACCTGAGTAACTTCTATTGCTGGGATATATAAACTGACAAGCTGGAAAATGTTTTTAGATATATAGATAGTGATATTGTGCACTTTCTGGGCGTAAGGGAAAGCTGAAAGCCCTATTTTGTACATGTTCAAATGATTGTTAGGTACCTATTTCTATGAATCCGTTGTAGGTACAGCACTGAAATTTCCACAGTTTATTTTTAACTTTACGGTATGTGTATGGGAAGAAAATAAATTATTTTTAAAATTACTAAGATTGTAATTATAAATTTATTTATCAAGATTTTCTTTTTATGGAAGATTTTATTAGTTTTTATCCATTACTAATAGCTGAAATAATTTAATCTGCTTCCATAGTAATATATGGATAAAAATAGCTGTAAAACTTTCATGGTGTACCTCTAACAAACGATACCTATTTTAGCATTGCTAAGTTATCTGATAATTTATAAAATAATAAAACGACTTATAGATGATTAGGTGAGAAGAAACTTATTGAAGTTTATTTATAACGTTACATTCAATGTTTAATAAACCATCCAACGTTTCATCTCATTTTAAATTATTCAGGTGTTGCAATAGTATTAATTAGTTTTTAACTTCCACATATATTTAAATATAAATAAAATTTTATAATGTAATGAATACATATCCAATTAAAATTACAAATTTAAGAGTCACAAGAATAAACTACATTTATTAGTAATAATGTGGAAAGTAATTAATAATGTTATAACAACTGAAGAGCTCCCACATATCAATATGAAATTTGGTGGTATATTAAATCTTAATCAAGATGATCAAAATGGATTTATAGAAAGGAACTGTAAAGTATTGGAATTCATATTATCAGAATAGAAGAAAATAAATTTTTCGCTTGATTTGGGGGCGGGGACGGGGACGGGGGGTTAACAGGCTATCTGAGGGTGATCCTGAAACAGGCAACTCCTTTTTAATAGCATAGGAAGGGAATTTAAAAGGGGGGATGCGGAAGGTAGAGAAAGGTAGCCAAGGGTTAACTAGGGCCCCCGGGCTATGGTTTGAGGATCCTACCCGGTGTTTCACCTAAAGAAATGCAGGGAAAACCCTAGAAAACCTGCATCAGGTAGATCGGGCATTGGGTACTATTCTCACGCCCATCCGAATGACGGGAGACGTGTTTGCTGTGGGGCCACAGCATTGATTTTGTTTAAATTGTCTATTTTTGACCATAGTAATATTGCAGTAAATAGATTCCTTGAAACACCTGTGTGTACAGACAAGAAACTCACTAAATGCACTAAACAGCTAGTCGCACTCCCTTGCAGCCGCCAAGCAGTTACGCTAAATGAGTATAGTTTAAGACCAGAACTATAACTGTGGTCATTACCAAGTTTACATGTTCCCATCAATAATCCAGTCCATTACCAAGTTACATCGGTCGCCGAGGTACTCGCTTGATGGGTATCAATTCAAACTTTTCCTAAAAAAATTAATTGAGCTGATGATGTTACTAGGTGATTTCACAGGCCTTTTCCACTCCCACAGTATTTTATTCTGTCCGCAGCGTAATGCCGAAATAAATAAATTTACAGATATTGAAAAGTACAGTGAAGAAATTATAAAGAAATGTTTAAAACTCACTGTAATATTAGTCTACCTCCAAACTTTATAAAAACAATAATATTTTACATTTCACCTTCAGAGGAAAGAATGAATAAATAATTGAATAATCCCACTGTTGAATAAATTGAGTAAAGTTG
Source organism: Eucriotettix oculatus (assembly GCA_034510155.1). Classification (NCBI taxonomy): domain Eukaryota; kingdom Metazoa; phylum Arthropoda; class Insecta; order Orthoptera; family Tetrigidae; genus Eucriotettix; species Eucriotettix oculatus. The sequence continues at coordinate 146,569,659 of CM067377.1, forward strand.
TCCATAGGAATCCTTTTCTCAGAACTTAATATTCGGACCCCTGAGGCATATTGATCAAAATCGATTGCGTCTGACTTGAAATTGAAACGGACATCAATTGTAGTAAGTACTAGGAATGAAAATTATCAACCTCGCCCTTTTCTATTATTAAAGTAGCTTCAATCACTTTTATCTTTCCGTACACAGTATTCAACGTGGTTCTACAGACTAAACTTAGGCTTGTTATCGTAACTCTAATAGTTCGACTTAACGACCCCTACAAATATGGATTCGACACCAGTATTACATTCCATCTGCCATCAGTTCAAAAAACTGTTTTCTAATAACAACCTGTGTGGAAAAATAAATGTAAAAGGATATGTTTAAGAATTTCTGGATAAATTAAAATTCCGTGAGTCTCCATCCGCGTTTTGCACCGATACATTCCAAACAAACATTATTAGTAATGATTTCCTAATATTTACACTTATATTACCCGTAAGTAAATTCCTCTTTTTTCGTGAAAACCTCCCTTGCCTGTGCTACCCTACCATTTATGTCTACTATACTTTTAACATCCCTAGTTATTATGCTGCCAAAGTAGCAGAATTCCTTAACTTCCTTCAAAACATCCCTTCCCAATCTGCACCGTTTGTTATTCTACTGCTTCCCATAATACACACCAATGACCTTGGTTTTCCCTGTATTAATCCTCATATTGAACTCTTTCTTCATGACCACGTTCATGCCATTTATTATATTTTCCAAGTCTTCTTCGGACTGTCCTATACTACAATATAATTGTAAAACCGTAGGGTTTTTATTTCTTCTCCTTACAGTATGATTTATTTCCCATATTCCGTTTAACTTTCTTCATCGCCTGTTCTGTATATAAGTTAAACAGCATGGGCGGCAGACTGCATCCTTTTCTTACTCCTTTCTTGATTAAGGCTTTCTTTTCTTGGTCTTCAATTCTAATTACTGCTAACTACCTTCTGTAGAGGTTATCGATAAACCTTTTTTTTAGATATTTTATTCCTGTCCTCTTCAAAATCCTTAATACTGTAATCCAGTCCACATTATCCAAGACTTTTCTAAATCTACAAATGCAATGAACGAATACCTGTCGTTCCTCATACACAATTTTCGTTTATATTTTTCATGCATGCAATAATAGCCAATAATAATAATAACAATCTTTCCAAATTCCAGCTTAGTCCCCAGCCATGATATCTCTCTTTCACCAAAGATGATAATCCTTCTTTCTCCTGCTTGCCAAAAATGTTTCCTTTGTAGTCATAGTACGAACTGTTACATAATGCTCTTGAGCACTTTTTTTAAAAAAAGTGGCAATTACAAGAAAGAAAACTGATTCGAACAAACGTGAAATTTTACTTCATTTACTGGAAAGATATCCTACGGCGTGGACGTTTACAGGGTAGTTTGAATATGCCAAACATTTTGATATATGATCACGATGAAATAAAATTAGTTGCATATTCGTCATTGCTGAGATTCAATTGAAGTCATTTCTTCTGTTTTGAAAGAAAATAATTGCACCTATAATCAATACACATAATATCCATTCTTCTCTGAAGTCCTTAAAATAATTCTCGTTATGGGACGCAATATGGTCACTCTAGGTTACGTATAATGTTAACCAGCTGGTAAATAAATCCATTCATTTACTTTCACTTTCATGTTTCATAAGTAACAATAATGTCTTTTGCAGAGTCAAAATTTCACAGCAACATTGCACTGGGAAAACTACTCGTCACACTACAATGATAAAAAAATTAATAACACGCTGGGAGTAGCTGAAAACCGTATATATAATTTTAAGTGTTCACAGTTTTCCATGACTCAGCAGATAGGTAGGTATCTTTTAGATCGCCGTAATTTGCGGAGGCGTTGGTAATGAACCGGACTTGGAAATTGTTGATGGAGAAAATGTAAACTTGGTAATGACTGCAATTATAGTTTTGGTCTTAATCTAGTCACTTAGCGTAACTGCTTTAACGGCTACACGGGAGTGCGCCTAGCTATTTAGTGCATTTAGTGAGTCGCTCCTCTTTACACACTAGACCGGACAGCCAGGTTTATCATAGAATCTATTACTACCATCATGGATGGACTACAGAATGCTATGTTTATAAATATTACAAAATATTGTTACTAAAAGTTACATGAAATAATATTTTATACTATGTTTAGAAAGAATATCGTAAATAATGAAAGTGCCAAATACTTCGATTTTAAGGGTAATTTCAATCCGCTTAAATATTAAGTAAATTCAACTGTTTTACTTTTGCCAAGCGTAATTAAAGCTATGGAGTTTTGTCGGTCAATAAAACTAAATATAACAAGTGATTTTGAATTGTCAGTTGTCACATAATTAAAAGTGGTATTTTGGAAAGTATTTAAATGTGAATTTACGTAAACAGTGGTTGAACTACATTAATAGCTCTTAGGCTTCTTTAATACATATTTTCCTATTTTAATTAATTAATTTAAATCACTGTTTGAAACTTAATTACAGCCTAATTTGTACGCCTCCAATTGTTAATCTAGCTACCAGAATCATCTCATTATACGATGTCTGAAATCTACAATGTGTCGAGATACGGAAGCGTCATTTTCTATCTCTGATTGTCGCGCGAGAATGAGTAAGTAGGTATCCGATATGACGATTATTTACTCCGAAAATGACTTCATTGTTTGTGATTTTTTGGAAAAACAGCGCGTTTACGGCGAGGAGCCAGATATATTAGTTGGGGGCTAATATAAGTCGAAGGAGATAGACGTTTCGACGAATCCGAGCCAGTTTATTTCACAGATTTTGGCCTTAGAAAAATTTTAAGTTTGAAATTAAGAATCTGGACAAAATTTCTGAGTTTATAGTTCCACCGAGGCTTCTCAAGGTTACCCGACATAGCCGGGAGGATTACAAACTTTGGCCAGCTGAATCTTCGTCTAACGACGAAATTTCTTCTGGATTTTTAATCCACTCACAACTCTACGCTGAGATCAGCCGCTATCTTGGGAGGGTACGTCTTCATCACCCGTAAATTCACTCAATCAATTTTCGGACAACGCAGCCTTCGCCAAACCAGAATTTGCTCAGTAGACCACGAGATAGAAAACATGCAGGCATGGGACAAACCGCAAGACGAAACAATTCTTCTCCTTTTGTTATGTTTTATAAAAAAATTAAGAATTAAAAAACGTTTAATTAAAACTTCAGATTTACACTACGATAATTTCACCGTTTTAAATCCATGTATAAAGGGAGCTAACCATACGGAAAAAATTTATTCATTTCATTTAATAAAATAATGTGTTTTATGCAATTAACAAAGAACAAACCTTAACCTCTAAATAATTTTTACCATCACCAATCCAGTATTTAAAACTTATTGTGAATTTATTGAAAATCCCCCAAAGTGACATTACAATTGTCTTCCAATTAATTAAAATTTATTTTTGTAACCTGTTTTGGCGTAGGTGAGTAACTTACTGATTCTATAGTTAAATTAACAGTTGGTATTGTAACAATCTGTTACATCTGTAACCTATTTTACTTATGCATTTCCTCTGCTTTTATTTAGTTGACTGATAGTTAATTATAGTTTACTTTGTGGAAGCAATTTTTGAAGCATTCTATGCTTCTTTCCTTCGTGTTCAGACGATTTCCAGTCAACCAGTAGCTTTTAATCGCCCATTGAGCAGCTCCAAATGAGCCCATGTCTTGAATTTCTGACATTTTTGTCTATTTTCTAGTGGTAAAATAGATGGGGCGGTAGGGGGAATTTTTCTACTCTTTTTCATAGTATTGAAATATTTAGTTTTCTTTGTTTAAAACATCTAGATTATTCGAATCTGGCACACTTCTTCTCCAGAACCGACTTTTGGCCTACAGTAACAATCTAAAGATGTACAATTGTCACTTCCGTTATCTTCTTTCAAAAAATTGAAATATGCTAGCAACCCGCTTAAACATCTGAATGCAGACTATTCCTATCTGGATTTCGTGAGGAACGGACTTTCTGGAGCCCGAAATAAATATTTTACCAAGTGTTACTTCAACTACTGCGTTTCTTTAGGGTATACGGTATATTTATCATCAGTCTCCCTAGTCAGGGTTAAAGTCATGGCCGAAAATAAGCAAGCAGTGACACTTTTTGTCTTGAATCTCAACTGTGCACTGACATTGGATTTTTTCCATTTATAGTCCTAGACCGTTAATCAAGTTGGAATTTTGCTTCGGCATCTCTCAATCATTGTTCGAATTTTGACACCACTTCTATTCCAGCCAGAGAACCCACATTTTTTAAAAAGATGAATTTATGTAATTTTACACATTAAAAAGCAACGTAATACTGTGAATATCACTGACAATCTTCATAAGTTGAACGATGTATTATTTTACGTTCTTTGGTACTTCACTGTAGTACCTCTGATCTCCCCATGTTCAAATTCAGTCTTTGCGTTATAATAGTTAGAGGAAGATGCTAAGCTCGCATATAAACGTAGTCTCAGTAATGAATGTCTGATAATGGTCGAATTTATCATTATTATTGTTACAGACGTTAAAAAATAAGAGTAACAACTACATTTCTACAAGTCATCCAATTGCCTCTGGAGTACCCAGGGTAGTGTCCTTATATTTACAGCGGACATACCCGAAAGAGATAACACAATTCTTGGAACGTACGCTGATGACACAAAAATTTTATCTGCAGATAATGACCCTCTTACAGCTGCTGGTGTCTTACAAAATAATTTAAATAGCATTGAAAAATGACTAAACTTTTGGCGTATAACTGTAAATCCAAATAAATCAGGAAAACCACCAGGAAAACAAACTGTCCAAATGTCTCAATACATAATACACCGTTACCTATCACAAATGAAGTCAAATACCTTGGTCTACTATTGGACTCTAAACTTACATGGAAACCGCATTTAACATCCAAAAGGGATCATATCAAGAATAAGCTTCGCCAAATGAATTGGCTGCTTTGCTGAAATTCCAAATTGAAAAACAGAAAAAAAGTACTAATATATAAATGCATTATTAAACCCATATGGACATAGGGAATACAACTATGGGGGTGTACCAACTTTCGAATTCAAAAATTATTCAACGTCTTCAGTAAAAAAAATCCCTCGTACCATCTTAAACGCACCCTGATTTGTGAGCATCAAAACAATAAATGAAGATCTACCCATACCTACTATAGATTAAATACACAGACTCAGCACTAATTATGGTCAAAATCTCTCAGGTCACCATAACGAAGAGCTCAGCCTTTTACCAAATGAACTAACAACATATCGCAGAATGAAGAGGAAGCGGCCAACAGACCTGTGAACTTTAATTTTATTGCATTCACATATCATTTTGTTTGTGGTCACTGGACCACTTCTCCCCTCATTGTATTTCCTTTATCTAAATTGCTTAAAGGTAAAATGAACAGCTTGTAAATTTCGCAATAAACAAAAATATATTAATAGATGTTGCACATTCAGAATCTAGAGCCACTTTTAATTTATTTAAAGCCAACTTCAAAAGTTTGTTACACTAGCTTAAAATACATACTATAAAGAATTGTTCTCTTCATTCCTGAATGAAACGCCAAGCTGGAGACCCACGTCAAAGAGTGAGAATCTTACGACCATCCCGACGCCACCGGCAGAGTCCCAAAGACACGGCGAGGGTGGAGAGGACCACAGTTTTGAGGAGTGGCCAACATAGAGGTGCTAACAGCATGCAAATGACGCCCACACATTCCTTACATCTTATTCAATAGGACGAGCAGCTGCGAACTGTGCGGAGGTGGACGCGAACACACCATTACAACACTTTACTAGTGGAAAGTTTTCAAAAATTCTCAAGCCGTACTTTAAACTTAATGGGTATCGTAGCGATACAACACAAGTCGCTACCTTTAGATGCGCCGCACAGAAACATGTAGTTCTCAAAATTATAATCCAAATAGACATTCCTCGTTTGGCTGTCAATCATTTTGGCCAATTACACAAGTAAAAGTATTTTCAGTACGTTGAGGGATATTTACTCCTTTAATGTGGATTTAAGACAACATATCTTGACTTCTTCACTTCTAGAGTGCTTAAACAGCGACCGTCCTCTTGGTCCTTGATACCCGCAATCTTTTTTCAACAAGAGTAAATTCTATGACGGTGCAGGTTCTTTGCATAGACCTACAGGGGAACCTAGTTAAACGCTGTATCTATTCTTCTTCCTTCCACCACCCCCTCCCTCACCGCACTTCCAATAACCTCCTATATTATCATAGAGAAGTGGTCACAGTGTCGATTACCTTAAAGTATTTCGTTTCTAATACAAAAATTCCTGTCAGTCAGGTGATTCCCAGGAAGAAAATAATGGTACTACATGAGGCATATTACCTACTGCTTATGCACTTACTTTCCTGATGATAAAATATAAAGCGCCCTTTCTGATGCTACCATCCGAGCACTTAAATAGCCACCAGGAATTATTTTTGGAAATTTTTCGCTTGTTACACGTTTCTGTAAACGTTTTATGATTGAACGATTAAAGCTGTTTTACACCGAGCGACGAAAATGCTTACTAAAACGAAAACAGTGTGAACGTTTTTTTGTTACTAGAATCATTGGGTCACTGGTACCGGCAAATAAGCTAAATGAAACATGAGTATACAAATTTGATACTGTTTTTAATGGTAGGGGGTGGTGGGCAACATGCTACATGAGTGTGATCCTGAAACAGACGACTCCTTTTTAATAGCATAGTAAGGGTATTGAAAAAGGAGGGATGAAGAAGGTAGAGCACCGGACTATAGTTTAAGGATTCTAACTGGTGTTTCACCTAAACAGATGCAGGGCAAACCCTAGAAAACCTGCATCAGGTAGGGTACTATTCCCACGCCCTTACGAATGACGGAGATGAGTCTACTGTAGGGTCACACCATTCCTTATCCGTGTCTCCACATTATAGGAGGCAGTTAGCCGACTGATCTAATGGAATCAGCTCTTACCTTATGCCCAAGGTCTTCGACCCCAGGACATACACCTCCGATTGGTCCTTGATTACGTTATATATATATATATATATATATATATATATTTCAAACCAACCGCGAATTTTTTTAAAACATGACTCTTCATAAATTATCTTTCATTACATGTTATTTAAACTCTATAACACCAAAAACAATAAATACTGTAATATGTTAAAATACGCGAATAAAGACTGCGACACATTACTGACTGCATGTGGCCTCGCTTTCTCTTCCGGACAAAAAGACGACCCTTTTAACTGAATAGAAGAGACTGATAATATCACTAAAAGGGATCGCCCGTTGATAATTTGGAAGGATTTGCTTCTGGAAGTCGGAATCTGCGTGCATAATCCGGAATATTAGCTGGCCTCGGAATGACGTGAAACACAAGCGATATTTAGTCCCTGCTGTTGAAATTTCTGTAATTAGTAAATTGTAAGCCAATAGATGATTTTGGAAATTGCAGAGGATTGGCTGTCGGAATTAAGTAGAAGGACATTAAATCTCACACCGAGCTTACGTGAAGACTGATTTTGAGACGGGGAAGCATGAGATGGATAAAGGCAGGAAAGAGTGTGTGAATAAACTAAATTGTTAGCCGCCGAGAGATGATGTTGAATGGTCCGCAAGTGCTGATTGAGGCTATATTGCTAGCCGCCGAGGTCGGCAAACGTTGACCAGAACACTAAACTGCTAACCGCCAAGGAGAGAATTTAAAATCAGACAACGAGATCAACTCAATGCAGAGGTTTTCCAGCCATCATCACGAAAGCATAGCAGACCAGAATGCAGCTACAGAATATCGCGTGTATCGTAAACTTTGATAAAAATAGAGTTCACATTTGCCAGACCTATTGCCATGAAAAACTAAATCGCTACTCTATGTTCGCCCCACAGAGGACCCTGATTTTAAAGACTCAATGTAAATTTACTGTTATTAGTAATATTTTCTTTAATAATTTGTACCTTTGAACAAATGATCTTATTTTAATATTTTATTTTATTAAATTCATAATATTAAATTTAAACTTTTGTTTTCATATTTAAAAACCCTATTGTTAATTGATCCCCTTATTATATTATGATTATTAAATATCATAAATCAATACATCCTCTATCCCCGCTATATCATTACGATTGGCTTCCACCAACGTGGGGCATATTATATAAAAATAATTCATAAATTAATAAGATAAATAAACTCCCTCACATCCCTATATCTTTACAATATGTTTACAGAATATTTGGGGCTTTATTATTCTGTTGTGTGAAATTATATTTACCATTGTCGAAATTTGTTTAACACGCAGAATGTAAAACATTTCTAACAGGTTGGTTGTGGTAATATAAGACGAAGGTTTCCGCCGAAGGAGTCATTGAGTGAGGCTAAATTTTTGTACCTGAAGAAGTCACAAAAAAAGAGAGACGAACCGCACTATAGTTCATTACTTAAAGAAAATAAAAACTGACAAAGAGGATATTATAACTCATTATATAAAACAGAAGTAATTAAAAGTAAATTTAATGAAATATTTAATAATTTTTAAACGCGTGATATAATGTTATTGATGGATAGGAGTAGAAGAAGGAATCTCACCCGAACCGTGAAAATTATTTTTTAGTTACCGAGTACCTCAGTAGCCGATTCTATGCAGTAAAATGATTTTGATCTGATTTATCTTATTAAGAAGCACTGGGACTCGGGTGCCCAGTATAGATTTGTAACTCTTCTTTCCGTCGATGAGAACACTTTTTCTTTTTGAAATGTTGGAACCATCTTATTCCTCTTTTATCTTCTAAAAACATAGTCAATTGGAATACGTGATACAGATCAATACAAGTTTCATCTCGTCATTGTCAACGAATTTTTAAATCCAGATAAAAGATATTTGTTTTATACTTTCAGACAATAAAAGCAATAAACATTATTTTGTAATTTTTCTCGCAAAATTTCAACTATTTTTCGCCCAAGGTTTCATAATTTTTTGGTAATTTATTAATAAAATGTATTAGAAAAATGATATAAATATTTTAAATAAAAATTTCAGACCTAATTCAGACTTTTTCTAATACAATCAAAAATAGCAAAGTATCGGTTTCTTAAAAACTCGTGCGGATATTTAGGATAAAAACCTGATGAAGGTTCGAAACGTTTTTTTTAATGTATTAAAAATAAAGTCTGTTTTAGGTTAATATTTTTTTTAATTATTTCATAAATCAGACGTAACATTAGATCTTCAGATAATTATGTTTGTTGTACTTAAATAAATTTGGAGAAACATTTATCCGTTTGCAGTCGGAGTAAGAATCACGTCAACGGTACGTAATTCGGCATTAAATGCTTCCTTTTGGTCTGTACATTTTCATCTCTGGGTGAAGGTCACGGATACACCTGTTCCGACCAAGGTCACCTTGTTCCTCAACAACATATGGCCAGTATTAAGAAGAGAGCTGCTTAACAATTAATTTTTTCAGTTCGTTTTAATGACTCCTTATTGGCCTTAGTGACTAATCGCCAGACAATTAAAGCATCTCGGTGGTCTATTTATTATCCTTTACAGCTGTTATGAGTGCATACTGATTTCTATTTGTACGAATGAAGTTGATTTACGAAAGAAATTTATATTACATATCATACTGAGCCAAAATACGGTAATACGCTTATTAAAAGTAATTCCAGGGACTAGATTCCCTTGAATATTTTAGTTTTACCAAATAGGTCTCATATTTTGTAATGTACTATATAAACAGCGCAATCTATATTTTATTAAACATGTTTTCAATTTAATTGACTTATATTTAATTATACCACATACATACCGATTTAACGTCTGATTTAATTCATAATCTTTTTGTTTTGGTTAACAGGCTACTTGAGGATGATCCTGAAACAGGCAACTCCCCTTTAATAGCATAGGAAGAGAATTGAAAAAGGGGGGATGCGGAAGGTAGAGCAAGGTAGCCAAGGGTTAACTAGGGCCCCCGGGCTATGGTTTAAGGATCCTACCCGGTGTTTCACCTAAAGAGATGCAGGGAAAACCATAGAAAACCTGCATCAGGTAGGTCGGGCAATGACCTTAATTTCAAGATAAAAATTCACAAAATAAAATTGACTGTGAGCGGCACAACGCATCGGTTTTATATAGTGAAGCGTGTGTTCCGCACTCCAGAGATAAACATTTTGTACAATTTTTAAGTATTTAAAATGTATTGTTAATTTTAAGAAATCATTAAATTTACAAGTCATTTCACACTAAACAGACCAAATAGATGGATCAAATACCTTATTATTTTAAATGAAATTAAGCATTCCAACACAGAATGAAACTTAAGGCAAAGATCTAAAACCACTTTAAGTACAGAAAATCCATAAAAATAATATATATTTCTGAATACATTAATATATCAAGTTTTTATAAATTATTTTAAATTGTAGAAAATTAAAGATGTGATTGTGGTAAATGGTTTTCTGTAATACTTCTAAAATTAGGTTCTAGGTGAGTGCCTGGGTATTTATTTATGTTAGGCCATAAAACGGATTAATTGGACAATAATTTCTTGGTCAACCCGAGGTTTAATTTTAATAAATCCTTGCGGGATTAACAAGGATGATGACTGACCGAACATAAATCGAGTATAGATTTGTCCCATTACATTAAATAAGCACGGCACCTCAAGAGTCTAAAATCCCTTTGCAGTAAGACAGTAAAAAACATTCCCGGTATTTCAATTGATTTAAATTTTATCGGTACCCTATAGGGTGTTCAAAATGAACCCTGCACATTAAATAAATAAATTAATAGTGAATTTCTCTTAGGGGGTATAAATATATTTCCGGTACCTAAAGGTGTGAAAAACATCTATGGCTAATGTTAAATTTTGGATATAAAGTATATGACACATATATTTGAAATTTTTTGAGCTTATTGAATAGAATCTTGTACCTTGTTTAATATAGGGGAGTTTGAATATTTGTATTTCCTAATATATAAGAGAATACTTTTAATGTAGTTAAATTTTTCTTGATTATTGAAAAGGAATGAAGATATAATTTTTAAATAATTGTAAGAATTAAAAATCATGTTGTGAATACGGTAAGGAAATACTGAAATTTTCATATAGCTTCTAGTTTGGATGGCGTAAGTGAATCGACAGAGAAAGTAATGTATTATGACAAGTTTTACAAATTAACGTGTGATATCTATTATCTATTGGAATTTCACATGATAAAGTAGTCATTCCTCGAATCTAATAGCGGAAGCGGATGGAACATATTCCGAAAATTTGTGTGAATCGCGTGACATCTTTTGTCTGCCTTCATTGCTCTGAACGGGTGGATGTAATGAACATAAATCTTCAAAGGGTTGACAAAACATTCTCTAGGGTGAAATTTAGAACTCACCAAAATGTCATCGCAATGGGATGCATGGTACGGGAACGCATGCGGGATAAACATACAAGAAAAAAATAATAAATTAATTTTTTTAACAGGTACTTCTCATTAAAAAATTGTTAATGGGACTAAATCATGCCTCAATTTATATTCAGAAAAGCCTAAATCTGTGGCCAACTTGATGTATTTTTGCGAATACCTTACGATTTCAAACTTTTTATGATTTGAAACTCTTAATTTACAAAAGAAATTTTACAATATTGTAGATTATTTTTATGAACTACTGTTTAATTAAAGTATATTTTAATTCTTTTCTGTTAAATCATTTATTTATCTCCAACGATGTAATTAACAACATTTTAGATTCCATTCTAGAGTAATTTTTTTTTGTAACGTGAAAATATATTATACGAAAATAATGACTTCCTATTCTTAATAAATGTGTTTTAAAAATTGGAACGCCGTACGGTTAATGAATTAAACGAGATGCCTTAATGACACCGGTCTCAATTTACAAGAAAATTGCTTTCTTTTAAGTTCCACATTAATTTCCCCGTCGTTTGACACCTAATTTCGCACGAGCTCTGTTGGGAAAATTAATTATAATTCGATATTTTCACATGTTCAAATTTAAATTGTGTTTATGCTCAACTATTTTTAATGAAAATCACGCGTAATATTTCATTCCCGAGTCATCGGCTTCTTTTAACTTCTACTGGAAACACACAGATATGCGTGACAGTCACATACACAGAAGTCAGAAACGTTTTTATTATTTAATATGTTGTTACCATAAGTGCTCATGAATCCTTTTAATTTCGCCATATTTGATTATAATTTATCTTTGAGGGTAAAATCATGTGAAACAAATGAGACATTTAAAAATGCTTGACTAGATATATGCACATGAAATTCAGTTACGTACGGGAAAAAAAGAGAATGAATTATATGATAACATACTATATCCAAAGGTTTAGTAGAAGTCACCGATTTGTCACATAGGTACTTTGGCGAGGTTATTAATGTGGTTTCCTAAATCTGGCGCAACTGTATCTATTATTTGGATTAATTGGCGGACGTGGCTGGTCAGCTTTTCTTTCAGGAAGCCGCCGGGGCATTAAGCCTTAATAACAGGTTCCAGATCTCAGTCGTGCTTTCGCAATTAGCTGACGCGGAACGTACATAAGTCAATATAAGAATACTAATCAGCCTCGGTCAGACGAATTTAGACCCGTTTCTTTCCTCTGAATGCACGATATCACCAGTGGTCCAGAGCAACGGCTCGTTAAATGGAAGACCGTGAGCACGATACGGGCTTTATCTTCCATAAAAAGGTAATAATCTTCCATCAACCTATCACTACACGTGTTTAACCCCCACAATACAAAGTAAGTTACTGCCCTCTTGGAACATGGGACGTCTTCCCAGTTAATAGTCGTAAATACTAGTTAGAAATATTTTGAATCCTTTAATAATATTTTTATAATAGTAAGACATATTGCACGACCATTTCCCGACATTTTTTATGATTATAAATTATTAGTTATAAAACTTCTATTTAGTAGGATAATGATTCTGTACATATTGGAACCATCTTCAGACTATGGCAGTGTTGACTGGTGCATATTATGTGCTACAGGACATGAATTAATTTAAGAAGAATTATTTGTTTCTTAATTTTAAGAAACATTACAATAATAGTATTTTAACACTTTAAACTTCCATCGCGATTCCTCCCGCAAAACATATGTTCTAAAATTCTTTATTAAACAAACTGAGTGTAATGAGAAATGCGCACGTGACGATTTTCCTTAGAACCTCCTGCCCGTCCAAGAACTAACAATTGCATGCTACAAAAGTTCAGCACCGGGCCGTGCGTGCTGCGCATCATCAGGATACATTTTTTAACTTTTTTGACGAATTAATAAAACGATTTACGGACTTCTTGGGTTTTTTGACTTTTATTTTTTTTTAATTTATCAATTAACAATCAGATTATACACAATATTTAAGCTAATTTTATAATATGCACAATGTCTATAAGTTGCTTGTACTGATGTGGAAGGTCCAATAACGCCATCTCAGTTTTTATAGAAGTCTATTGGCCAGTATCACTTCAGACTTCGGTTGTGCAGAAGCTGTAGACAGGATTGGTATGACGTTAGCGAATTTTATCTTTGATGACGTCTTCAACATACAGAATGTTTAGGTCGGTATGTAAGCTGAATTTGGATACATACCAGGGAGCGTTTGTTAAGGTGCGGAAGATCTTCGACTATACTCGTTGCATAATAGCAATGTGAGACTTTGCTGCACATCCACAGAGTTTTACTCCGTAAGTCCCTGTAGGTTTCATCACTGATTTATGCATAAGTAGTTTTCTATTGATAGTTTTGATTTGCGTTAAATCAACCCAGTAAATCCTTTAGTTTTTAAGTCAATTAGCTTTCTCTTTTCATTTATATGTTCCCTTTATTTAAGCTTGGTGTCTAAGTGAAGACCAAGATATTTTACTGCTTCTGCTTTTGGAATTCCTCTTGATTGAGTCGAACTGTAGGCAAATGTTCTTTTTTAGGGTAAATGCTATATGTGATGACATTGATTCATTTACTCTGATTTTCCTTCTCTTCTTCCAGGTCTCAATTATTAATAGTCGTTCTTGAAGATTCTGTTATGCGGTGTCAGCGTCTGTATATCGACAGTATTGCTGTATCATCAGCCAAGGTACTTGTGTGTATTTCTATTTCGGTTGGTAAGTCGGATATGTACAAGACTTTTATTAGAGGGCCAAGGATGCTACCTTGTGGAACTCATCTTGTGAATTTTAACTATAAAAACGCAAAAAAAAGCTGTATAATATGTATACTACAATTACTTATAAAAATGAAAGATTACTTACAGAATCAAGAAATTTAAGAAGATAAAAATTTTGGCGCCCATGTCACACGAGGGTAGAGGCCGAAATGACAGTTAAAATCAACAGCTAATAAGAATGTTTAAATTCACCAGATGAGGTTCCAAAATAAAAATAGCGTATTGTAAGACCTAATATTAATAAATTTTATGTGTTCTGGCTCATTGGCCGTTTTACTATTTATTAATTCCAAACAGTCAGATCATGTAACTCCGCCCGAAGATGATGACATTGATGACGGTCATTGAAACGTCGCGGCTAAAGAACGTCGTTACCCGAGTGGAAACCCGAGAACTATTCTTCCAACAGCTACACCGGGAAAGTCTTCCATCTTTAATTATGTAACTAATTATATTTTCCAAAACGTTGTCAATTATAATAACTTATATAAGTGAATCCGATGTTTTTCTCGAGGTAGTCCGAGCACTTGTAGTCCTTGTCATGTTTCCGAGAATCAGAACTGCATTCATTTTGCAAATTAGTCTGTACTGCGCATTAACGTGTCGGCATCGTTTGCAAAACAATTCCTTTTGTCGAACCTTAGAATATATGCCGGTTAAAACTTTTCTTTGTTGTTATTTGTGAAAAATGAATAGTTTTCCATCATGAGGTAAGGGAAATAATGTTAACGAATATTGGTTTTGTACGCAGAACTTTAACCGTCAAAGCTATATCGATAGATGGAGTTAAATTCATTACATTTAGAAATTAAGCTTTAAACATTTTTTTCATATTTATTCCTTTAAAATCTAATTATAAGGTAGCACATTAGCGCTTGCTTAAATTTACATAACTCTTTATTTTAGTGCACGGAAGCCCATTGTACGGGCAATAAATCAAAACAATGAACAATGCTTTGACATCCTTTACTCAGGGAGGTACTTTACTGGTGTGGTTACTGATTATTCCAAGAATTATCTTCGGTCTGGTTGTCCCGTTGCCTCAGTCTTCCTTATTCCAATGAAGCTAGAAGGAAGATGAAAGCATGACGCAAAGTGCCGTTCCCGTAATTCGTACACGTTTTGTGAATAAACCGATATTAGTGACAATTTAATGAAACAAGATTATGGATAATAAAGATAATGCCTACGGATTGAGACCAAATTAAGTACAATTAAATATTTTGACGGAATGGCTACTTTTGTGCTGGGTGGTTCAAGTAAGAGGATGTATTAAATTCTTTAAGCACACATTGAGGGAAATAAAATTAACTAAATCAATTTAAAACATTATCTGATTATTATTTTTTGTTTCGAATTATTAGAGATAGCTCACGTAAACTATTACGTTTAATGTCATTAATACAACAGTTCACTTTTCTTTGCTCCAGACTCGTAATCTGACTCGGTTGCCTATGTATCGACATCCCAAATCATTAGAGCTAGCAAATAATTTATCACATGAGTTGTTTTCTCCTTGATGTTATATATATAATATGCATAAAAGCCCAATTAGATGAACATGCTGGATTTTTCACATGATTTTACGTTATGTTTCTAGAGACATCTAAGAATTCACGGATGGATTTAAGTGCCTCATAACGCGTTGATTGGTATTTACACACTTTGATTATAAGCTGTGATTTAAAAAGAAACTACGAATTTTCTAATTTCTGTAAATATTTTTCTTTAAGTAACGGTATAACTGTGGTTTGGTGTTTACTCACCAGTGTTGAAATCTCACCAGAATTGAAATCTGATTGTAATAATTGTGTTCCAACACCAACACTTCGTACCTAATTCCATAATCGGTTGGACAAGGGTTTGTCTAGCAATCGGTTTGTATCCCTGAAGCAAGAAAATGATTGGACCGTTCCCATCCAGGAAAAATTTATTGGTTGCTTCTTGTCATATAGTTAGTAGGAACGAGCGAGAGGGAACGTAATTGATTGAGTCGCTTCGCTTGAGAGCGAGGTGTGGACCAGGTGAATGGGAGTGTCCGAGGCGAGCTGAGGAGATCCTCCAAGGTCACGTAACCGCCAATTTCTCAGTTCCGTGAACCAAAACGACAAAAGCCAATCGCTTTGTTGTTGTGAGCTGCGGCCTTGGTTGTCGGCTGCCGCAAATTGGATTCCCACACAACTTCGCCCAACGATCATTTGCATAAGTCAATCGGGAGGGAAGAGACTGGCCTGTAACGTCATTCAGTGTAGCAGTGCAGTAACAACGTGCCACCCCTGTAGTGACAGATCAAATCATGATGCAAATGGTGGATCGATTTCGTAGACTCTTCGTGTGATAATGAATAGCGAGACCAACAAACGTGAAAACCGCCTTTACGAATCAGGGAAAAGGTTCAATCAAATACGGACAATTGCCTGTTTCTATTTTGATTTTTATAGGTGCTTACTGAGTGAATGTAGCACTAATTTCGAATATTGTAACGCACGCCAGAACTTTTTGAAATGTATTTCTTGAATACTTGCTCAGCAAGCGAAATGTCTGTCTTATATGGCAAATACCAAATTGCGGTTCGTGATATTTTAAAGTTCTGTGCTACATCACCCCAAGGAACAATTTTTACGAGTATAATTCCACTTACGTAAAATATTAATGATACTACAACATCTACACTACTGATAAAACTCCACGACCCGTAATATGCTACACATGTAATTTCGTCTACTTAACGTAAAATAGAAATTATTTTCTAAAATTGTTAAAATATAAAAGCAAATTGGCTCAAATTCCTAACACATAAGAATTTTTATTTCTTACATAGGCATAATAAAGGAATTTAATTTTTAGGTTAGAAACCATATATAATGATAATATTGTATGAAGGATCGTCTCAGAATTATGAACGTCTTCGAAATGTTTTTCATTTTAAATAACTTTTGATTTAATAAACCACAAGTCCATATACAGTATCCTTTTTATTAATTCGTCAAAAACTTTTAAGGCTGTAGTCTGATCAAGTCGCCTGTGTGTGTCAGCACGCTCTGCCGATTCTGTGCATTTTGTTAAATCCTGGACCTACATGCAGGTGAATAGGAAATCTTGCACATGCGCATTCCTCATTGTTGTTGATGTGGTATTCAGTCCTAAGACTGGTTTCATGCAACCCTTCATGCTAACCTATCGTGCGCAAGCCTTTTCATATCCTTATAACTAGCACACCCAAAATCCTCCCTAATCTGTTTAGCGTATTCCATCCTTGCCCTCCCTCTTCTATTCTTACCCCCACACATTTCTCTCTAATGCAAACTTTTCAAGACATTATGTCGTGTCTTAAAACGTGGCCTATTAATCTAGCCCTTGTCTTAGTCAACGTCCTCCATATTGTTCGCTTTTCCCCTATTCTGTTTAGAATTTCCTCGTTTGTGATTCGATCCACCCCATCTGATTTTCAGCATTCGCCTATAGCACCACATTTCAAAGGCTTCTATTCTTTTCCTGTCCGCAACTCCTATCGTCCACGTTTCGCACCCATATAACGCCACGCTCCATACAAACATTTTTGCAAAGATTTCCTAATATTCACAATTATATTACCCGTAAGTAAATCCCACATTTTTCGCGAAAGCCTTTCTTGCCTGTGCTATCCTACTTTTTATGTCTACTATACTTCTACCATCCCTAGTTATTAAGCTTCCCAAGTAGCAGAATTCCTTAACTTCCGTCAAAATATCCCTTCCTAATGTAACACCCTTTGTTATTTAACTGTTTTCCATACTTACCTTGGTTTACCCTCTATTAATCCTCACATTGAACTCTTTCTCCAGGACTACGTTCATGCCATTTATTATGGTTTCCAAGTCTTCTTCTGATTCTCCTAATACTACAATATAGTCGGCAAAGCGTAAGGTTTTTATTTCTTTTTCTTGCAGTATGATGTCATTATAGGCAGGATTCTCGTGCTATAAAGAATATACCCACACGCATGTGGGACGAGCGCGCTGGAAGGCGGGCAGTTAAAATCTTCGAAATCGAAGCAGAAATTCACACTCTTAAAATACTATTATTTAAAAGTTTCTTAAAATTACGGAACAAATAATTCCTTCTGTAGCACATAAGCACCAGCCTCCACCGAGGTGTGTTCAGCGGCAAAGGCCCCAACAAGGCAGGTGAGCTCGATTGCCAGGTTGATCAGAGCTGGTACAACCGGATGCCTACTAGGGCATGTAGTACGACTGTATTTTACTTGTCGGGTACAGGTTACAGTTCTACGAGAATAACTCTGTGTTTCAATGTATGGTACTGATACCAGTATTATGTATGTCAATATTAATCACACGAGTTATTTTGTTTCAAACTTTGATTATTTTGAGACACTAAGATCACCATTATTGGCTCAATATTTAGCAGTCAGTTAATCATTTTACTGAAGTTTCAATAAGCACAAATTTTTTATTTGCATATTTGAATGAGAATTAAATTGGGACTGGAAAGGGTAAAAATTAAGCCAATTAGGATTACAGAATAATACCACTATGACGACGGATGTTGAGTATGCGGCCAATGACAAGAATTAAGATAACTTAAAAATTATATTGAAATTATCAGCACAACGTTTTCGACACCACGTTACTTATAACAGGAAATCATCTCTGTATGGATTATTTGAGTTGACTAACAATAATTTTCTTTTGTTAATTTTCCCTGTTCTGTAACGAACCTCGTAACCAAATACCCTGGCGATTATCTTTATGTCTTACCAGCTAACCACAAATTAACATCTAATTATATACTAACCTCGCGATTCCTCCTTTCTGGTAATGTCGATTGTCCGTTTTTTCTTAAGGTTGTACAACTCCTTTCTGGAACAGAAATGATATTGCTCGGTTAAGTTTCGTTACACATGCCCGAGCTTCGGATACGGTCTATTGATATTTACAGTTTACTTCAACTATGTTGGAAAAACAAGTATTACAGGGGGAATGGCTATTTAACATTAATTGTTTCATCAAAAGGAAACTTTAGGCCAGAATGAACTGAAATAAGCTCTTCCGGGCCTTACAGATTTCTTGATCTATATCTGGTTATAGGGGAAGAGAAAATATAAAATATGCATGAGCACATGCTAAATGACTGAGATTGAACAGGCTGGATATCATACCAGTAACATGTTACTCAGCTGTGCAGCCTACGTAAGAAACAATCAGCACAATTTCCATTCAGATGATGTATTTTTGTTATTACTCTAAACGCTGACTAACTTTGCGTCTTGGCGCTTAATCCACATTATTACTTTTCGGAAATGCGGTAAAACCAGTTTGTAATTTCCCATTAAAGTTTGGCTCGTGATATTAATTCAATAACGTGCCCCCCTCCAAATGAAGCACGTAATGAGCTGGAGGCAAACGCCATTAGTTCCCGTTTTCCAATTCCACGTCACCGTGTTCAACTAGGAAGTGCCCTCTGTAATTCAAGTCCAGTGACGAACTACGGTCCTCGCCAAACTAGGCCGTACGAATGAAATCGGAAAGATAATGCCGTTACTGTGCACTGGTCGACATCAATTATTATATATTTTATTTACCAATTGGCCACCTGCTTGTACCTAATCATACAAGTGTTATCTGTGTGTACTGACAAAGAGTCTTTAACGGCATTATCTGATATTAGGACTCCTCATCAGAATTTCGTTGAAAAGGCTTTGTGCAAATTCTAAAATCTGTAATGAAGAGTTACGGAAGCGGATCCTCTCACATCACAACACGTACTTTGTGCTTCATGAAACTTAAATTCCATTTGGACTACATTTCTTTCCAAGTAGAGCAGAATTATTTACTTTTTCCGAGTGTAATATACATTTTTGTTTGAATACAAATTATTTTTGTAATTTCATTTTATAATGGTTTAAAAATATATATATATATAACGAAATTATATTATGGACTAACGTTTTGATAGTAAATAAAAACCAGTATATGAGGAGTATTCAAGAAGCAGTGGTAACTTTCTTTCTTGGAAATATTTTTATTTCTTCGTTTACATTAGTATTGGGTTAAGTGAACAAAGGGTTCCCGTGCGACCATGTATCGGAACTTGCTTCATTACGGTTTTTCGAACCAACATAAACTACCAGGTTGTAATCCTTTTTCAAAAAACTGAATTATAATAAATTTATATAAAATATGCATATATGTAAACGTATCAGACTTGAGAACCTGCAGTTACAGAAACCCTCCCATGGCTGTTCTCTCGCCTCACTCGCGACCATGGGAATACGAACCTTTGCAAAGCTACCATGGACCCCAAATGGAATTTTGAGTGTGTTGAATTTGATTCTTGCTCGTCGTGTTACGAAATTCATAGATCACTTAATGGTACAGTACGGGAAAATAAACTCGCGCCTCTAGAAAGATATATCTAGACTTTTAATCAATCGCCTATTTACTATTAACTCCATTAAGACTCCAAAACAAGTTTACTTTTACTTTATATGTAAGTCACACACCTAAGAAAATGAAATAGCACTTAAGAGCACGTTATACGAGCAATTATTACACAATAAAACACGATTAGACGATATTTGTCGAGAGCGTACTACAGTGGACTTTGACCCCACAATTTTAGACATCCGTCCGGACATCAAAATGAAATACATGTTTTCTATTAGATATAATCCTCATATTTCTAATGGTGTCAACTAGAAAACGATATCTGGTGCTCCCTGAACGAATTATACCCTGAAAAAGCTCATTTTTGTCGTTTTTTTCTTTGGAGTCAGATTAGCTGCACCAAATTTGCCAAAGTATACTGTCTACAAAAGTGTAAAACGTATGTAAAACGTATGTAAAATGTAATGTAAAAGAAGCTTTATTTTTGAATATTATGAAAAAAAGATGCTATTTTTCTCAATCTTCCTATATTACTTTGTCTCTAGAATTTACATTGGTGTAAGACGAATACGAAATTTACAGTTATAATAAAAGGCATTTTTTCGGTGAATTGAATGATAAAATAGTTCGCGAGATTCCGTTTTAGTTATAGACATGGATAACGATTTTTAGAAGAATGACAGGACCCTATTCCCGTAGATGTGCATCTCTTAATCTAGACGGAAACCCCAAAAACGACCAGTCAAATTAAACTGATTTTACACTTTCTTTTTCAATTTATTTTGAAAATATTATAAGAATTATTTCTTTAATTTGTCAACAATTAATAAAAACTCAGCGGTAATTGTTAAACTGATTGCAACAAGATTCCTTTCAGGAAAAAATAACAGTGAAATAATTATATATTTCATACAGCACCAATAAATGATTGAACTGAACATACGTAAAAGCTATAGATATACGATTTAAATCGGCTAGACATTATATAAATTTATATTGTTTTATTTTCTTTCGAATTATTGAGCCGACATAAATACCCTTTTCTTTGTAATGTTGCTGAATAAGTAGCACTATTAGCAATATAGGCAATGTTTTCGAAATATTAAGAGATTCAGGTTCACACGAGTTAAACAATGTAACACAAAATCCATCGCCTATTCTTGTGCACAGAGGTGTGAAATTTATTCGACTAAAATCAAGTTATTAATAATTTATTTTTGTTTTCCTTCCACCAGAATCCTGTAGCCTCAATAAACTGAATTATTTGCTTGGAAAACTATTCATTACTTCTTGTATGTTTGTCTTTTTTTCCAGAATTTGTCATGAGCGTAGTCTTGATGAGAATTCGAAAAATTACGAATCCTTGGAAATGGATAATCTAACGTAATGTGGTGTGCTCATAGTCATAAACAAAAATGTCGTGTAAATAATTTTAAAAATATTTTATTTCTAAATGAAACCAAAGCAAATTTATTCTGGTATCAGTATCATACCATTTTTGAAAATTAAAATGGATAACAAATACAAATAAGGAGCATAAAAAGAAATTGTATGCTTCAGGAGTGAGTAAACTAAAACATGAAGGTACCCACGACGAATTCTGAAAAGAAGGACAAAATTACAAGTTTTAAAAAATAGTTCACTTCAAGTCTCTAGGATATAGGATTCTGGCGCAAGAAAATTTTGATGAATTGCTTGATTGTCTAATATTTGTCACACCTCTGTACTTTGTAATCTAAGAAATAGCCACTATATTAAAGCAATAAAGGAAAGTGAGATGTTTAATGCGGCTGTAGCCTGCGACAGTCTTGGCATTTATAGAGTAGTTCTAAACTCACCGACACATGCGTCTTAACGTAAAGAACTTTACGCTATATTTAGGAAATTACAAAAAACGTTTTTTACCGATGGATAATGTTAATACATGAGTTTACGAAAATAAAAAATAACGAATGTTCGTTTTAAAATTTCTTCGGTCGTCTCCCTGTGTTTTCTGAAAAAAATTACAAAAACGCGAAATAATCGTACATGCGCGTCATCTCGCAAAGACCGTTAATTTGGCTTCGGGTTCGATAGTAAAACTTATTGCTTATCGAAACGGTCAAGACATTTCAGTCAAAACTATTGGAACAAAACTTATAATTGTATGGAAACGAACAAGTTGAAAATAATAAATATGCTCTGTGCAGTTGTCAAAATTACAATCTCGTAAATATGGCAAAGGCACTGAAAAAATTGCATGAAACTTTTAATATAAATTCCAAAGGAGGTGAAAAGTTTAAAGCTGTGACGAATGGTGTATAAAAATACTGAATTTTGTGAACAGATGCTAAAGGATAGCCAGATATCACGTACATATCCCTCAGCTGCCTGGTTATAGAATAAAGGTAATACGTACATACAAGCGTCAGTTCAAATATATAGTCACGCGAAAGTGTAACAAGATCTAGGTTTTACACGCTCCAGTGAGGCTGTCATTCGAAATTGAGCTCTATGATAACCCAGGAACTTGAGAATTGCAAGGTCCATTGAGACTCAATTCCGATTGTGTCCAATTTTGATAAAATTAAGCACAATTAATTTCAAACATACTGTAGAGTGCACTGCCATCTCCTCCTGCATCATATTAAAATTAAACACTCAATTTCTTACGAGGAGAAACCAAGAATGTATTTAATGAGCCAAAACGTTTAGAGGCATATATGTGAACAACAGAAAAAGTGTGAAAAAGATTAGGCAGAGTCCGTTATACGAAGCCTAAACATTGGGGACAGGAAGGGTTCAGAATTACCGCCTAATCACCATAAGTAATTTAAAATTAATTTCGAGATAGTATCGGGGCTGTCTATCTTGACTTCATTAACAATGGGGAAAACTACCTGTGGCGAGAGAAAGTCCAATCAATGGAGGCCTCGATAGCATCTGCACAAGCGCAGTGAGGTCCGACTTAACGGTGCGAGGGTTCAACGCACCACGCACTCAACACTGGTGAGGCACGTGCCCTTTACCGTCACCATCAAGTGGTCCTCTCTCACTCAATGAGACATTCAATTCCGAACAATGCTATTACCAGCTTCACCAAACCTTCCAGTCAGAACAAATACATTTTTCATGCAGTTACTAAAAGAATGATGAACATCATAAAATACCTCTTAGAACTGCAAACATTTCTCCCGACAAAATCTTACGGGAAATTCATTCAGTATCACTGCTCAAGACGTCCCAAAATTACTGGTTGATACACAGTTTCTGCTGTCCAGAAAATAATTACTAGAATGAGTATGAAATTTCCCTACTCCGCTCACAGATGACAACTTCTGTGCCTCATCGTTACGTTGAGGAAATAATATTCGATACTTTTCGGCACAGCTCCAATTTAAAAAGTTCAAGAAAGTCAGAGGTGGAAAACTTTCAATAACGTCGCATTAATTATGTTAGCTTTTATCATCCCTCGCTTAAGAACCTATATAGAACGATGTAGGGAAATTGCTGGGTTTACACTAGATAGCAATCTGCTTTGGTGTAGTGGTCAATGTCATAGCCTCGCATTAGAATGGTCCTGGTTTGAATGTTTGTGTGTCATTACCATGGTCAAGACATACGGGGTAATACTGGAGGAGAATTAATACGCTGACCACGTGCCACATCACGACAAAAATCCAGAATGTGTATTGAATGGTGACAGTCGGGTAGTAGTCTAGGTAGCTCGCGGTTCTCTCAGCCCAAATCTTCAATCGTTGAATAAGTTTAGAAACTGTAAAGAGTGGAAAGATAAATGAAATAACACCATAATACGCCACCCGCACGCGTGTTGCTTCTGCGTGTTTCGGTCCAAGAGCTTCTACTAGTAATCTGAAACGAGACACCAGACCAGTTGCCTACAATTGACATAATACTTCTGGTGTCATTATTTTAAAAAAATCATAATTTTATACTAATGTTTAGGGAATTTTTCGATATTACTTCGGTTCTGAGAAACAGGATTCGTAAATGCCTTTTCTTCGTTTTTCGGAGGTTATTACGTAAATCAGCTAAGACCAGAAGAGGAAAAGAGAGCTGGGCCCTTCGTGTTGGGCTTTTGTGAACTGCCTCAGAGAAAGCTCTTCCGTGCCAGATGGTCTGCCGAGTTTCGCAAGGTTATTATTTCTGCAGCAACGTCAATGAGAAACAGAGTCAAAAGTCATCGTTACGAGAGCGAGAACCCAGCTCTGCGTATGGCGCAACTGAAAGCCTAGATTGGGGCTCTTCAGAACGGATCCCCGACCTTGGGACGGTAACCACCACCTTCTTTACATACCTGTCAGACCCGTTACACGACAATCTAGGCGCGAAATAGCACCTACTAAACGATAGAAAACGGCGTCGACTACGTACCCTCGGAACACTTTCACTGCTATTCATCTTACTAAGTAATAGGTTCACATACAACATTTGTGAGTCCACTAACCACCACAACAACATAATATGGCTTCATTTTGCGTACAAAACTTCCATTACATTAATCCCTAAAATCGGAAACCTCACTTCCATATTTCTGCAGTCAATTAAATGATCTCAGCATTTTTAAGCATCTATAATTAAAAGACATACTAAGGTGGCACAGACAGTAGATACTATTCACAGTTTTTAAAATTATTTAGGAATATTAGAACAGTAATATGTGAATAGCTCCATATTTTTTATGTTGATACATTTTTCCCAGTGATATTCACTAGTTTCGATAGCCATTCCCCGAAAAAGCAAACAGAAGCAAACAAGTGGTCCGACTAGTCTAAATTAACACACTCCTAAATAGTCTTCCTCCAATTTGCTATATCTGTAACAATATTATCTTTTTCTATGGAGTACGTGATCAACTCTTGCAGAAAATTTCTCCATTACAGACGCCGTATCCTCGGAGACGAGAACCCGGAACAGATTAACCAATCGCTGGAGTACCAAGAAAGAATAATCAAGTTTCTAAAAGGAATTAATTGTTATGATGTAATATATTCCGTTTTTATATATAGCCATCAACCGCAGTGTCAACTTCTCCATTTTCGGTAAATCTTTTACCACCCAGCCATATGGAAAGAAAAAATAATCCAAGGTAACTAAATCTGGTGAATAGGGTAAGGAGGCAATTCGAACTTAAACTAATTGATTTGGCCATCGCGATAATGCAAGTGTGTACTGGTGAATTATCGTGATGAAAGAACAGTTTTCTTGATATCATTACTCAAACGCTGCAAGAATTTCGCATAATGCTGACCGTTGATTTTTTTCCTTTTTAAAAATAATCAACGAAAATAATTCCAAGCGCATTCCAAAAATTTGCCAACAGAACTGTCTTCGCCTTCATGGGAACCGATTGTTTTCTTTCAGTCCATTGTTTTGACTGTTGCTTTGTCTCAGATAGCAAGTGACTGGACCATTTTTCTTCCATGGTCATGAGTCGACCAAGAGTCTCAGATTGATTGCTGTGAAACATCAGTAAGATATGATGTTCCATTTTAAGCAGACGCGGCACCCGTCTTGCTTTCTTATGTCCAAAGTTTCAGTTAATTTGCTTTGCACAGCACTTTTTGAATTGCCTACACTGTCTCCTAGCTCGCGCACTTAGATTCGACGGTCATCCAATATTATATTGTATATTATCGCCATAATTTCTGGCGAGGTCACTTCATCAGATCGTACGACCTCGTTTAAAAGCTGCTGACACTCATTATTTTACTGTAGTAAACGAATGAACAAATTCCCTCTGAGTATAATCTAGCTCGGCTTTGACAATGGTTAAACTGAGACCTTTCGAATGAAAGTATTGTATCACATAACGATGATTAATTACTTCCACTTTTACGAATTTGCTGAGAGCGTTCAGTATTAATGGCTGTGAAACAAAACTAAACAATAGAGTGTCGTCAAACTACAGATTTCAGCTTTATTTAAACCACTTTTGTTTTCCAAAACACCATGAATGCGTTAGGTCGGGTAATTCTAGGGATACTTACTCTCGTATGTCACTAGGAAGGCGTCTAACTCACTCCATTTGTGATGAGAACTTTAATAAATGGTACAATAAGAACTTAGCAATTGGAGTGTAAATCCCTTGCGCATACTGGACACGAATAACTAGGAACCCACATAGCAACGTTCCTATATAATCGCTTGAACGTAGAGGAACGCTGCAAAACAAACAAAACTGATTTCTGAATATGGATACGAGAAAGTAAGGGAGTTATAATGAGAATAATTTTCAATGTGTGTTGGGAACAGGGACCAACATACACGTCTATAAGATCTGAGCTACATCCTAAACAGAAAGATATCGGATTTAATACAGCACCTGCAATATATTTTGATACATTCCGTCTTACTTGTCATGATACAGAGATAAAATAAACATATGGAGTGATATGTGTAAGAACAGAAGAGGGAGGTCAAGGATGGAATACGCTAAGATGATTAGGTAAGATTTGTTGGGTGCTGGTTACGAGGAAATGTAAAGGCTTTCGCAAAATTGGTAAGCAAGGATGGTTGCATCAGACTGAATAACACAACAACAACAACAACATGGAGTGATAATGAAACAGTGCAATTGGTTCAGCAATTTATTAATTAACATTAATTCATTACTCCTGTACAGAATAATTTTAAAAATTATTTGTGGTGTACTATACTATAAAAATTTACATTCATTTATACCGATGTTATAGTGAAAAAAAAATTTAGCGGATGATTTATCTAACGTCTTTGTGTCTGTAATTTAGGAGGTATAGGATTTTCCTGGGTAATTATCCGGAGCGACTTGAATTCTTTTATGAATGTTTACTTGTGAAGTGACTGTAGACGTAGAGAAGCTGGAGCGTGACGCACGTACGCTGCCAGACGTCAAGGCTTAGTCACTAAGAGTGACCTTAGATAGAACCTGAGTCACTGCATCGGCCAAGCAAGGGAAAGCGACAGATACTGTGCACGCCGGTGCTTATATTGCTGACTTTACTATGTGCACACATTCCCACTTATATAGGTTTCCATAAAAGTGGATTTCGTCTTTACTGCTACAATTGTTTGTCACCTTTCTGATTTCTATACCCACGATCCCTTGATATTTTAGTATAACTGCGTTACTATACCCGTTCAATAATTTTTGGATGTGCTCTGAAAGCGGTTATGCAAAATTGAAATGAGTTAGCAGATGGCGTAGAATATATGGGATTATCATAGACTTCGACAAAATACTTTGCTAAAGAACCTCATGATATCCTATTTGATAAATTAAAATAAAGCAAGGTTAGTTAAAAGAGTGGTTCTATGGGCATAGAAAATTTTAAGCGGCTGATCGTAAAAAGTGAATATCGGAAAACAATTTTCGTATTTATAAATTGTTATCTCCGGAGTTCCTCAAGGTTCTGTAATCAGGCCATTACTGTTTCTAATTTATTACCAAAGAATTTCCAAACAATGTAAAATCTTGGGTCAGGCTTTTAGGACTCACGCAAATAACGAAGTAATTGTATTTCTTGGGCCGTGCTCGAAAATTGGACGACTCGCTCTCGGATTACTCGGACTCCAAGCCGCGGGTCCTACCTTCGAGCAACCCTGCGGTTCTACTTCGTCAGAAATAACAACGTGTGCGGTGATCACGATGAAGAAATCATTTTCAAAATTTAACGTTCTTCGTAATCGCGAAATTACATACATCAGTGGCTTAAACATTTACCACAATAGCACATATCGTCTTTGTATTTCTTGTATTTCATTTTCCTGTGCTATAACATCGGTGCATTCAGAACATTCTCATAGTGATAATATCGATCAGTATCGATATATTGAACCTAGCTGGCATATCTTTCAGGTGAATAGCAAGTAGGACCTTAAACTATAGTCCAGGGGTCTTTATCGACCCTTGGCTGCCTTCCTCTACCTTTAGTATCCCCACTTTCAAAATCCATTCCTAATCTATTAAAGGGAAGTTGCTACTTTCTGGAGCATCCTCATGCAACCTGTCATCCGCCCAGGCCTCAAAAATTGTTTTAAGATTTTTTGTGTGTATGTTTTTTTCATTCAACCCTTCCCAACTTTATTCTTTATGTATTTTGTTGATTTGGAATTTATTTTTGTGTACTATATTTGATTAAAATTCATGCAAGTTACTACCGCCAACGCAGAAAATTTTCCGTGCTTCTTGTGCCTGGTGGCACCCACCTTTTCCTTGCAAAATATTCTATAAAAGCAATCTGTCGGGATCCTCGAATTGGCATAGAATTCACGGTTTAATAATGTGGAGTTATCTGTAGAGCTATATTCCTTATAATATTAACACTTCTTCTTCCTTGGCTCTACAGCCCATTGACGACCTTGGCCTACCGGATCGGCTGCGGACTGTCATCTTACACGATACATTCCTAATTTTGAGTGATACGTGGTCAGCGTATCGATTTTCCAACAGTCTCAATCTCAGTTTGCGTGACAATATTAAAAGATATAAGTATGAAAGAAATAGTTTATTATCTAAATAATTATAATCCGAGGTGACTAAACTGCCTAGGGATTTATTGGGAAAACGGATAATCAGAAAGTTTCTATGCACAGTTTCCATGTGTGAATGTTTTCTGTAAATGGCTCAGATCCTTTTGAAATTTATGTCGGAGGCAAGGATTCGATAACGAAAATACGCGGGCTTTTATAAAGCTTAAAAAGATGTGTATAATATTCTCGGCTCTTTAAGGACGCACTAGTCATCTTGAGTAAAATATAGCGTACATATTGGATACATATCAATTAAGTTAGGGTGGGATATGTTAGAAAAACGACGACAAAATTTACGTCTCGGGGCTCTTTTTAAAGCGTACGCAGGCCAACAATCCTGGGAAGATATTGCATCAAAGTTTTTAGAAGTAAATTATTTCAGTAGAAGGGATCATCATTGTAAAATTGGGCAGTGTAGCTTTAAAACTGACGTTGGGAAATTTCATTTTTAAATCGGACTGTAAGGGATTGGAACAATTTACCTGCAGAAGTTTTCGAAACATTCCCTGCCAATAGCAACGTGTTTCAGGGAAGAATTAGGAAGTGTAGTGAAGTGCAAGTGTAGTGAAGTGTAGTGTAGTGCGACGAAACAATATATGAATAATGGGTACTTTTTATCCTTTTTGGTTAGGATTTAATTTAATTTATATTATATTAGTGTAATTATTATTTGTAACATATTTTATTTCTAAGTTTATTTTTTTTAACTGCCACCGAGTGCAACTCAATTGCAGTATTAATAAATTCAAATTCAAGTTAAAGAAAAGTTATTTAAAAAAGTAACGCAGTACATGTTATTCGAAACTGCAAGAGTTTTCACTTAAAAGGTTATTACAAAGTATTTATATATAATATTCTACATTTGTCAAGCTTTCCCGAATAAAAAATTATTAAACATTAATTGAAATTTGTTAGTAATTTTTTAATTGTGTAATTTATTTGCGTTTAATTATCTTTTATTTTAAAGTGCACTAATTTTTAAAATTTGTAAATTATTACAAATACAGCATTAAACTCATGTCTGTATATAAACACATCGAGATATTTTCTTTTTGTTGAACGAATAAGAGAAGTCTGGTTTGATTTCATTATATACGTAAGAAAGATATAAATTCATAATATTTATTTTACGTCTGTTGTTTATTATAAATAAAAACAAAGCAATAGCAGGTAGTTAATTAAAAAATCACTTTGAAATAACTACGCTCCGGTATCCATTTTTACCTTCTTCCGGTTGTAGCCGAGGAAACCAAACAAGACGAACTGAACGTATGTAATTTCATAGCATTTTTCAATAGCTGAATCCTATTAGAACGGCCTGTTTACGTTTTCATGAAACCGTTCTGAATATTTTTCCCGTCATTTCCCTAACGGGACCAGCGAGATGAACAGTGATTACCAACATTCGGCGCAGTCTGGATGTCTGAAATGGAGTGGCGTATAATTGCCTGTCGGAGCAGGGTCATGCAGCACGCATCCAGGGAGAAAGGTTCCTAACTAGGTCAGGCCATTGCTACAATCATGTTACACAACAAAGGCACAAACCAAGTTAAAAAAAACTAACAATTTTCTCTGAAATTTTTAAAAAAGATTTCAATTATTATTTTATTATTATATCTGTAAACTGCACATCCCAACAAAAGAATAATGTGACTGATACTGTAACTTAGACTATTCATCTTTTACTGGTGGTCGCCTTCAAAGAACGATAAGTCAACAATATCCTGAACAGGTTTCCGCCTTAGCCTGTGTATCACTTTCCGTGATATTGTGCAGGAACTCTTCAGTGACATTCTGTAAGTCTCCGTTTCCGATTCTTTTCACGACAAACCTGAAGTTAACGTTCTGCTCAATTTTCGTTTCCGACATTACCCTGAAAAGGCTAAGTTTACGGTTATATTCAACTTACTCACTGAGTCTAACAGTCGAGTTAAAACGTGTCACCGGCTAAAAGAAACGGTGAAGCGAATTACACAGTATATTTTATGATATCGGTAGATTTATTGCATTGCATTGGGAAATGCCCGGTGGCAATGTTTAAATCAACAGGACATCTAAGAGGAGTAAAATTAAACTTCAGAAAGATAATCCAACTGGCAGTTGTACGTATAGACTTAGATTATTTACTAAATAGAAAAGAGAAAAAGGCGGTGAATAAATACGAGCAGGCGGCAGGCATGGTAGGCGACTGCCTACGCCGGCAAACTTCTAGGTGCGGCAAAATCGCCTGAGCTAGAGCCCAGAAAATAAAATGAAAACAAACACGACTCACAACAACTAAACTTAGTTATTTGAATCTGACTGTAAATTCAAATACAACGGCAATTAACAGACTATTGGGCATTCCTATATTTTGAGATAAACCTAAGACCAAGTTTAACAAGATTGTTAAAATGTAACACAAATAGACAGGCATCGGAGTTCTACATGTTAACTATGAGAAGCGTCGGCAACGCAGACAGGATTCAAAAACAGTCAAATTTAAAGGTGTATTCCTCTGCGCTTCGTTACTTGCTGTCACAAACTAACTCTGTGTGTAAACACCGCACTTGAAACAAGAATGCTAAACTTAACAAATTCTGCGGAATGAACCTTAATAGGGTTAAGCCTCTTAATAAATTCACTATAGTTCTTCTTTAATTGTAGTGGTAATGTAGTCGCTGTGTTAAATGTCCCAAAACTGTGTGTAAATTTCTATGAAATATAGAAATTTGTTAATACCAATAGAATTAAATTTCATTCTCTCTATTCAATGGCTAGCTTTGCTGCCTCACAACTCAGGGGTTCCGGTTTCAAATCCTGGATGTTTGTGCTGTCATGGTAGGCAAGACCGGGTTTGCGACTGCTGAAGAACCGATACGCCGACCACGTGTCACTCCAAATTCGGAATGTGTCATGCAAGATGACAGTCCGCGGTCGACTCAGTAGGCCCAGGACCTGAATGGGCTGTAGAGCCAAATAAAGAGATTCTCTATTCCAGTCACTCAACGAAATACAGACGTTTTCAATAATTTAACAAAACAGTACTAAGCGTATAGCGAAAAATCACGGGTTCTATGGTTAAACTGAGTAATTTATTCCATTTATTGTATTAACAATCATAACTTAAAACATTTTTTAATATAAGCAGGATTTAACTGGCTTACATTTGGAGGACTGTACTGTTCATAGCAACGGTGGGCAACCCCCGGCCCGCGGGCCACATCCGGTCCTCGTGAAAGATTTATCCGGATCATCACAACATTTCTTTTGCTCATATTAATACGGCCCGCCACGTCGTACCGACGAAATGTTTCCGAAAGGTAAATATCCAGGTCTAATTAATTTTATATGTAAAATGATGTCTCTTCTTGTTACTTATTGTTAAGTATCGGTACTAATTTGGAAAGCTCCTTAAGCGAAGCAAAAATATCACTTTCACCAAATATTAAATTCTTGCAATAGAAGGGCAAACCTAAGTTTCTCATTAGTGTTATATATACGTTATATGTAATACCAACCGTATGTATAATTACATATCTGTACTTCTTCTTTTTAAATAAATACTACTTCTATTTTTGTTTTGGCTCCTGGCCACAGACATTTTTGTTTACGGCCCCCTACAAAAGAAAAGGTTGACCATCCCTGATTTACAGTTTTGGGTGCCAGATTCTTGACTTCTTATACTCCTTTCGTCGCTGTGTACAGCTGACAACAGTTGCGTAACTATATTACTGGCTCATTGTAAAAATCTCGAAAGCATGTACACCATTGCTGATTTCTCTGACATTAACGTTTTAGAACTTTCTGACTAAATAGGCCTAGTTTCTTTATTTTATTAGTATATAATTATTTAATATTGAATAAAATTTGACAATTGCTTTAATAATTTTGCTACCGCTGCTCACTTCTGATATTACCAGAAAAAAATTAATCTAAAATTAGAAATAATAAATGATTATTAATGAATCATTCCTACTCAAAATGATATTAAATTGGTTATGCAATGAACTGAGTAACAAACTAGATCTGAAAGTAGTTACTCGCATTTTAGCAGAAAATAGACTTCAAAATATAATATTTAAACTTAGGTTAACACATTATATATGCTATCTTCTTTTCATTTTAAATATATATTTAAATTATCTCTGAAAATAATACGTAGTAGTGTTAATTCGTAAGTTCATATTAAGAAGTGTGAAATTAAAAAGTTAAATTTTGGATTTTCAATAAAACAAATTTACGTAAACCCCTATACCTATTGTCTTAATTCTATTACTTTTTTTAACGAAGTACTTTTCTGTATCTGTTTATTTTTGTGCTTATAAGCGGCATTTTTGGCGAAAAAACATTAGGACCGGCACTAAGTAGTTATAGGAATACATACATGATGTATCTCAAATGAAGGGGAAAAATATAACTTTTTATCATATTGCTTATATTGAGAGACGGTAATTACATTCATCTTGATTCAAAATGGATCCCATCTGGTGACATTCTAAACTGGGAGAATGTCCAAAGGAGCCGATAAATGGAAATATACATAATAAAAAAGATGTATGTTTGTATGTCTGTAATTCTCTGTGTATATTTAAAATGCGTGAACAATTTGCAACAAAATTTGGTACACATATTTCTAATAGCTAGAGAAAACCACTGGTCGGGTGTGAAACCTCTAGCATAGACGTGAAAGGAGTTACAATTTAAATAATATATACATACGTATTTAACAACACGTTTAAGTTTATGAGGTCACGAACCATTCACGCACAGAATGTAGATAAGCCATATTTAAAAAATAAATATGGTGTCCAAGCCCCAGTGTGCCAACCTCCCAGTATGTAAATTAATATACATTCTGAAAACTAAAAACACGTGGATGATGAGAAACAAAGATTTTCTTAAATACGTAAAATCATTGTAAATAAATAGTTTTGTTATCAATTACACAATGGTTACACTTGGTTGGAATTACATCTGTATTTTTTTGAACGAAACGAGAAACACTCTTATTCAAATCTGGTGTTGAGTGAGCATCATGTCAACGGAAATTGTATCGGATTAAGTGCTTACGTAACTGTAACGAGCTTTATTTGGAGATGCCTCCATAATTACGAATAATAACTAAAAAATATTTTTTCGTGCATTAGTCATCATTAGTATCTACAATTGGATAAACAGAAATTAATTTCGGGTTGACGGAACGACTTAACTACATTTTTAAAGTTCAGTAGGATATAATCCCGTTAATAAGAATAGAGAGTATTGAGAAGGACTTTCTAGATAGACCTGACAACTTAAGTGTTCAACAACAGACGTTTTCTGTGCCGATTAATCACATTAAATACTGTGCCCGGCTAATACTAATTGTACCTGGGCAGTGCTGGGAAGTGAGTGAAAGCAGTGATTGGTAATAAGCTATGAGAGATTGATGTCCAAGAAAATATCCACGTAAATATTTAGAACCTTGTTGATGTTTTCCATTTGCGTGTCGCCTAATTATTTTTGGACAAAACTTGTTACAATATCGCTGCTCGAGTCATTCGGACTTTCAGGAGATCTTTAAGCAGCAACACTCAAAAAAGTTTCTCGGACATATCGGGATAATTTTTAAATAGATCATGAGATTTAAGGAGAGAGAGAGGAAGGAGGAGAGGAGGGAAGGGGGGAGGAGAGAAGGGGAGAGAGGAAGGAGGAGAGAGGGAGGAGAGGGAGAGAAGGAGGAGGGGGAGGGAGAGAAGGAGGGAGGGAGAGAGAGAGGAGAGGAGAGAGAGGGAGAGAGAGAAGGGAGAGAGAGAGGAGAGATGAGGAGGGGAGAGGGAGAGAGGGGAGGGGAGAGGGGAGGGAGAGGAGGAAGAGGGAGGAGGAGAGGGGAGAGGGGAGGAGAGGAGGAAGATGGAGAGAGGGGAGAGAGGAGGAGGGAGAGAGGAGGAGAGGAAGAGGAGGAGAGAGAGGAGGAGGAAGAGGGAGAGGAGAAGGGAGAGGGGAGGGAGGAGGAGGAAGGAGGAGGAGAGAGGAGAGGAAGGAGAGGGGAGGAGAGGAGAGAGGAGAGAGGAGAGGAGAGAGGAGAAGAGGAGAGGAGAAGAGGAGGGGAAGAGGAGAGAGGAGAGGAGAAGAGGAGAGGAGAGGAGAGAGAGGAGAGGAAGAGGGGAGGAGAGAGAGGGAGAGGAGGGGAGAGAGGGAGAGGGGAGGAGAGGGAGAGGAGAGGAGAGAGAGAGGGAGAGAGAGAGAGAGAAGGGGAGGAGAGGGAAGAGGGAGGGAGAGGAGGAGGAGAGGAGAGGGGAAGGGAGGGAGGAGAGAAGAGTAGGAGAGGAGGGAGGGAGAGAGGAGAGGGAGGAGAAGGAGGAGAGAGAGGGAGAGGAGAGGGAGGATAGAGAGGGGAAGGAGAGGAGGAGGAGAGAGGGAGGAGAGGAAGAGGAGGGAGAGAGGAGGGAGGGGAGAGAGGAGGAGGAGAGAAGGGAGAGGAGAAGGAGGAAGGAGGGAGAGGAGGAGAGAGGGAAGAGGAGAGAGGGAGGAGGAGAGGAAGGAGGAGGAGGGAGGAGAGAGAGGAAGAGGAGGAGAAGAGGAGGAGAGGGGAGGGAGAGGAAGAGGGAGAGAGGAGGAGGGAGAGGGAGAGGGAGAGGAGGAGAAGGAGGGAGAGAGGAGAGAGGAGAGAAGAGAGGAGGAGGGGGGAAGAGAGGGAGGAGAGGGAGGAGAGGAGAGGAAGGGAGAGGAGGAGAGGGAGGAGGGGAGGGAGAGGAGGGAGAAGAGGAGGAGGAGAGGAGAGAGGGGAGAGGAGATAGGAGAGGAGAGGAAGAGGAGGGAGGAAGAGGGAGAGGAGAGGGAGGAGGGAGAGGAGGGAGGAGGGAGAAGGAGGGAGAGGAAGAGAGGGAGAGGAGAGGAGGGGGAGAGAGAGGAGAGGAGGGAGAGGAGAGAGGGAGGAGGAGGGAGAGGAAGGAGAGAGGGAGAGGAGGAGAGGAGAGGAGAGGGAGGGAGAGAGGAGGAGAGAGAGAGAGAGGAGAGGGAGAAGGAGGAAGGAGGAGAGAGAGAGGGAGGAGAGGAGGAGAGGAGAAGGGAGGAGAGGAGAGAGGGAGAGAGAGGAGAGGAGAGGGAGAAGGAGGAGGAGAGAGGGAGGAGAGAGGAGAGAGGAGAGGGAAGGAGGAGGAGAGAGGGAGAGGAGAGGGAGAGAGGGAGAAGGAGGAGAGGGAGAGAGAGAAGAGGAGGGGAGAAGGAGGAAGGAGGAGGAGAGGAGGAGAGGGAGAGGAGAGGGAGGAGAGAGGAGGAGAGAGGGAGAGGGGAGGAGAGAGGAGAGGAGGAGGAGAGGAGGAGATAGGAGAGGGGAGAGGAGAAGGAGGAGGAGGAGGGGAGGAGGGAGAGGAGGAGAAGAGAGGAGAGAGGAGGGAGGAGAGAGGAGGAGAGAAGAGGAGAGAGGAGGAGAGGGAGAGAGGGAGGGGAGAGAGAGGGAGGAGGGAGAGGAGGGAGAGAGGAGAGGAGGAGAGGAGAGAGGAGGAGGGAGAGGGGAGAGGGAGAGGAGGAGGAGAGGAGAGGGAGGAGGAGAGGAGAGGGAGAGAGAGGGGGAGAAGGAGGAGGAGAGAGAGGAGGAGGAGAGGAGGGGAGAGAGGAGAGAGGAGAGGAGAAGGAGGGGAGAGGAGGAGAGGAGAGGGAGGAGGAAGAGAGAGGAGGAGGGAGGAGGAGAGGGAGAGAGAGGGGAGGAGAGGGAGGAGAGGGAGGAGAGAGGAGAGGGAGAGAGGAGAGGAGGGGAGAGAGAGGAGAGAGGGGAGAGGAGGAGAGAGGAGAGGAGGGAGAGGAGAGGGAGGAGGGAGAGGAGAGGGAGGAGAGGAGAGGAGGAGAGAGAGGAGAAGGAGAGGGGAGGGAGAGAAGGAGAGGAGAGAGGGGAGAGGAGGGAGAGGAGAGGAGAGGAGAGAGGAGGAGAGGAGGGAGAGAGGAGAGGGAGGAGGGAGGAGAGAGGAGAGGGAGAAGAGGAGGGAGAGGAGAGAGGGAGAGAGGAGGGAGAGAAGAGGGAGGAGAGAGGGAGGAGAGAGGGAGGAGAGAGGGAGGAGAGAGGGAGGGAGAGAGGAGGAGAGAGGGAGGAGAGAGGGAGGAGAGGTGGTGGAGAGGGGAGGGGAGAGAGAGGGAGGAGAGGAGGAGAGGGAGGAGGAGAGAGGGAGAGAGAGGAGGGAGAGAGGAGAGAGGGAGAGAGGAAGAGGAGGAAGGAGAGGGAGGAAGGAGGGAGAGAGGAGAAGAGAGGGAGAGGAGAGGGAGGGAGAGGGGAGAGGAGAGGAGGGAGGAGGGGAGAGAGGAGAAGGAGAGAGGAGGGAGAGAGGAGGGAGAGGTTGATTATATAAGTTCACAAAGTGTTACTTTCTAGACATAATTATTAACACTTTTCCTTGTATAAACTAATATTTAACTTAATTTTAACAATACTTCAATATATAGACAATGGCTTAATATATAGTAATCATTCGTAAAGTCTTTTCTTCAAAGCTATTCCACTTTTTATATCTTTGTTACAATCTCTTATACCGTTTACATTAATCATCTGGAATTTAAATCAATAGTTTATTTTATAAAATATCCTATTCATAACAATTTTCCTATATAATATGTACACTCCTATACACTTTTTATTTTTACCATCTTATTCCATCCTGTATGAATTTTCATCCCAACTTTTATCAGTGTCACACCTTATTTCACTCATAATTCATATATTTTCTTCAACCGTATTTTCCCATAACTTTTTCATATATACCCTTTACTGTTCCAATCTCATTTTTCTCATTCGTAATCCTATATTCTTTATCCAGCATATAAGTATCTTCCAGAATTCTCCTCTTCAATGCATTACTCTCCTTATGCACTATTTTGACTTTTTTCAAATTTATTTCCTGATTTTCTCATTTGCAATGTTTGGATCACTCTGCCACGCATATCGCGTGCACCTTTTTTCAAATTCCCTTTATGGAGTTTCAATCTATTCTCCAAGCTCATGCTCGCAGTCTCCTCTAGGCACTTCATATACCAGTTCTTTTTCTGCTCTCCTTTTTATTCTATTTTATCTTTCATTGCGTTTATCATGGAATAGCATTTAAGAAAAGACTTTATGATGTAGATGAGTTTTGAATATATGATTTTAATATGTTGACATGTTCAAAATGTATGAATGAGTTTATATAAAAAATTAGAGATTAGGACGAATGATTATGATATGTTAAGCCATTGTCTATATATATATAAATTTTTATTAACATTAAGTTTGTATAAAGAAATTATAATTTGTTTTGTAACTAAGAAAATACTGTAATTTAATTTATGTTTCATATGGAAATGGCGAGTAAACCGAAAGCTACTTTGTGAAGAAGGTGAATAAAGACTGTACAAAAATCGTGAGGGTTTATAAATTAATTTGTTATAATATTTCAAATAATAGAAAACAGTCGTTACTAATGTCAAGAAACTGTAAATATTTTCGGGACTTGGTCTCAAATATGTTTCGATATTTGAGAAACTGTGGCTTAATAACAATATTACCTTAAAATGTTAAGCAAAGTTATTTAAAACCCCAGGTCAAGTTAGGTCGAAATCAGAACATATGTAGTTAATTTTTTCTGCGTTACATTCGTAACATGAATTGTAAAAATGGTAGCATGAACCCGTATTTCTGTTGGTGTTTTTTTTTCAGCGTACGTTATGACGGCGTTCTCTACGGTAGGTTTCCGTTGAAATCTGAAGATTTGTGGTGGAGAGCGGCGCGGCGGCAGTCTGTGAGGAGACAGGTTCTCACCGCCTATAAAGTGCAGCCTTAATTAATGGATTCGCCTAACTGTATTCTGCATCTCCGAGGGACAGCTAAACAAGATTGATTCCGCCATTAATTATAACTGATTAGATCTGCTATGTTTTACGGTCGCCGGCTCATGTACTGTTAGATGGCTGGCCGGCACTTTTGCTGGACATCGAGTTGTCTGTCAAGTCCTCGAGATCAACTTGTAATGCTTAAATCTATGCGCGAAAGGTGATGATGAAGAGGGCAGTGTTCAGCATAATCTTCCCGGAGTTCAGCATTAAAGACTATCATTTGCGATACTAACTCATAATAATAGCTTTCTCCCATCCCCACTAGGTGACCCTTAGTATCCGTCCAAAGTCATGCACTCACTGTTATATTTTTGCTTAACAACAGCAAACTCCTCTCCCGTCATTCAGGAAAGCGAGAGACAAGTATCCAAGTGCCCCACCTACGTTATGCAGGTTTTCTAAGGTTTACCCTGTATCTCTTTTAAGTGAATACCGGTAGACTATACCCTGGTAGCACTAATCAACGATTATCTGCTCCCTCCCGCATCCCCCGTTTCAAATTTCCTTCCTATGCTACAAAGTGGAGCTTCCTGTTTCTGTATCACCCCCAAGCAACCTGTCACCTAAAAGAAGCACCATAATAAAATAAATTTATCAATGTTGTACACTTCATATTTGAAAGGTAGAAGGTGTTTTAAAACTTTTCAATTCAATAATGGATAACAGTGTTCCAAGAATAAACTAACATTTACAAAACATAAAATATTGGTTTTCAAAATCAGTTAATTTTATTAGTTTTGACCTCTTTTTTATGATTGCTATTAAAAGAACAGTCACTAGTGAATAAAAATATCTCATCAATAAGTTAGCGCTCCTTTCGAAATGCAACCCGTCTGACGCCGGTGTTATACACATCAAAGTCAGATCTGATTTGATGTCATAAACGTTAGACACGCCCGTAACACACTCTTCAAGAGTTAATCTGCTTAACCTTGAATGTTAAGTATAATTCTAAACTTTTGCAACACAGGTCACCTCTTTATTGAAATATTTCTTAAACGTAGCAGTATTGACAACGGTTCGAAATTTCGCACGATAGAAGCGTGGTTTATAATATTAACAGTAGCTGTCTCGGGCAGTTTCGCCAATAATGTTATTATATATTAGCTTTGCCCGCGACTTCGTTCGCGCTGAAATAGCACTTTTTATTATGCCCTAAAGACTGAAATACGGTATCATTTATTTATGATCACTTCACGGTAAACCTTATAACTCGCAGTAGATTTTGAACATGCGCCGTATACAACAATAGATGGAGTGAAAAAGCTCACCTTGCCTCTCTCTTACTCATGCTGCCAAAATTACGCTTATAATAACACAGTCAGTGGAGTGAATGGTATAGGACTTTTAACTCGCAGTCAGTTTTTACGCCGCCTTTCGGGCTGCAATTCAATGGATTTATAAATATTTATATTAATATCTTCAGAACTCTGCAAGGTATCCTCCCTCCCGCATCCCCCGTTTCAAATTTATATCCCTGAAATTTTCGGAACATAAACAGATCAAGAGTTGACGAGGCAGTTGATGCGACTTTAAAAATAAAAAAGATTGAGTATAGGCAACCCACAATCACTTTTTGGATATTCCAATGCACGCAAACCAAGAAACCTTCCCGTGGAATTAATATTTATATTAAAATTTATTAATATCATTATCAAAATTAAATATTCACGAATATTTAAGCTAAATTGTTTTTAAACCCTCAAATTTTCATTGAAATCCGACAAGCCGTTTCGGAGTCTATTCGAGACAAACATACGGACAGATACTTCAATTTTATTTATTAGTATAGCTGAGTCAGAATTTATGGGGCTTACCGTCGAGGATGCCTCGTTCTCTATCTCTGATTCCAACGTTTTCACATGCCGAAAAACTTTCGTCTCTTTTGGGACGTGTATGTTCTGTGGTCGCAGCCCATGGGCATACGGGTAAGAATTGCCCACTGATATCATTGCATCAGTCGGCCA
This sequence comes from Eucriotettix oculatus, assembly GCA_034510155.1. NCBI lineage: Eukaryota > Metazoa > Arthropoda > Insecta > Orthoptera > Tetrigidae > Eucriotettix > Eucriotettix oculatus. The sequence continues at coordinate 146,610,595 of CM067377.1, forward strand.
GCTGCCTCCTAAAACTGGTGGAGGTACGAAGACCCCAAAGTTAACGCTTCCCCCGTCATTTGAAAGGGCATGAGATTACCGAATGACAGGGTAGGATTCTTATACTATAGCCCGGGGGCAGTAGTTAACCCTTGACTATCTTGCTCTTCCTCCCACATCCCCCTTTTCAATTTCTGTCCGATTATATTAAATGGGACTTGCCTGTTGTATGACCACCCCCATGTAGACTGTTTCTCCTACTCCCAAAAGAAGAAAATTACCTTTTACTGTATAGTCATGAATAAACTTCGGAATAAATTTTACTTTTCATACACCATACGAGTTGGCTTTCTGCAGGGTGCTCATAAAAGAACGTTAAAAGTTAATAGTATCAAATGAAAACGTTGTTGAGTGTTGTTTCAAGATAACCATTAACAACATTAAGACGATCACGTGTGCGAGAGTCAAAAGCAACTGTTTGTTGTTATTTGTCGCCCTTTTTGAGAGGGCGAGATAACGTCGCCAGGTGACACTCACATTCACGCCGACAAACCACTAACTTCAAGGATCGTTTTCCAAAATTACACTGTTCATTACTAATGTTTCCTTTTTGACTGTACTAAAGATCGTGTATTATTCATATTTAAAGAGTCTCAGCTTCCAGTACTTCCAACATGTTAACCAACGTGTGGGGAGTATTGGAATTCAGGTTAAATGTGTGTTTTATAAGTAAAGGTGCACAAATTGGACATTTGTAAGAAAAACTACGTATCCTTATTTACCTACAATTTAATGTACGATTTTTTGCAAATATTTTAAATTAAACCAATATTAAATACCATTATAACTGAGACATTTTTAGCGGACGCTCTATACATTTGGAGTAAACCGCAAGTTCAGTTAATTCATAGCACCCTCAACTTTCATTGCATTAATTTTTCTGAGTCGGTGTCCATCATGCCTCAATTTGCTTTTTTTAATAAATTATGGATTAAAGCATGAAATAAAACTATAGTTTTAATCAACCCATTGGCAGCCTTTCTCACCCTTTCTCATCGCCCTTCTCAAATTCATTTTCCTATGTTACTAAAGACGAACTGCCATTAATTGAATCACTGTCATGTAGCCCTTCACTATAAAAAAAATAGCAACAACTAAGAGTTAAGTATGTTGATTAAGTAATAAGCTCATCATTCGTCAAAATTGTGTAAGAAAAATGCATTTAAACAATTGAGAGTGATAATGGATCACTAAGATATATTATCCCTAACTTTTCATTTATATTGGTAGCGTTTCATTAATTTTAAGGTTGATTTGCTGACACTAACAGACGCGGATTATGGAGAATAATTGTTAAAGCAGCAATAAAAACTTTAGCGAAGAATACGAATGGAAACATTCCTTTGTGCAGACACTAGACTCGAGCACGTGGCTGAAACGATGAAGGTCCTGCTGGTTTCGACCAGAATGATTGTCAGGACTACCACAAAGAAAACGTGGAGATTTGCAATTTTTTGCCAAGCTGACGAACAAGGCTTTCTAAATCTATTGAATTTCTCCGTTTGCTCTTTTTCTAAGTTCCTTCGAACGGAGAACTCGACCAGAACCCAGAGTCCCAATCGGAGTCAAGGTCGTGAGATCTTTCACGGTACCTAAGCTTCAGCAACTGAGAAGGTCACTATACTTCCACACTCGACAAAATTTTCCGAATATACCTCCGAATCAGTTTAATATGTAATTATAAATCGTTCTATTCTGTACGGGGTGGATGATACCTTGACGATGACAATCGAGCACACCACCTTCAGCCAGAATAGGAGGAACAGGAGGTAATGAAATGTAATGGAAGAGAGAACAACCAGAGTAAATTACTTATAACCGTTCGAAATGACCTCGTCGAAGTTTCGGAATACTAAATGAAAGTATAATAACGACAGAACAGAAGTCTGAAATAACTTATTTAGAGTTTTAATTGATTATTACTATAGTTCACAACTATTTTATTTTTATCATGTTGCCAAAGTCCGCACCTCTTTACTTGATCCCATCTTGACGAGGTCACTAATTGCGAACATCTTCTAAGCACCGTTTGGTTACGTCCAGAGAATAAGAATGGCGAGTCGTACTCCATCCAAAATTAGATATAAAATTTAGCTAATTGTTTAGATAATCGTTACAGTATCCACGGTTCAGGCGCAATATAAATTAACAATAAAAATCGTCAAATATAAGTTAAACGTGATAATGAAAGTTAATTGTAGTGCCCGGTAGGGTGGGTGCCAATGACAGCCGTGTAATCGTGTTAGGAGTCCATTCTGCTCCATGACGACGCAATTTCACCCGAACCTTGTTGCCAAGACTCAGTCTACACGGTATCAGCACCGTTAAAAGACAGTATATGATCCAGTAGCACACATTTGCCCAGATCGCTTAACGGCATCATCGAATGAATAAAAATTTATATTTGTACATCAACAGTCGCGTACAAAGTCGAAATGAAAGACACATTGTTGATAGCACTATGCCCATAAGGCACATAAATGAAACAATCACGTACAAAATAGAAATAAAAGTAAGTTGTTGAAAATTAAAATTACCAAACTTGAAGATTTCGTTAATTTATAATATTACTAATAATAATCTGAATATTCAAACATTTCGAAACAATTAACAATATTGATAATATTGAGATAAACCGCATATTAAATCAGTTGAATTAATTTGATTACGAATATTAATAATTATACCAATAAATAAAATTGAAGTGTCTGACTATCCATCTGTATGTCTCAGATAGGCTTCAAAACGGCTCAACGGATTGCAATGAAAATTTGAGGTTTTAAAAAAAGGATATTTAGCTTAAATATACCTGCATATTTTATTTCGTTATATTTCAGAAGATATTAACACAATATAATTTAAATATTAATTCTACGGGAAGATTTCTTCGCATACGTGCGTTAGAATCTCCAAATATGAATGCGGAGACCCTATACTCTTGATCTGTTTATGCTTCGAAACAGGTTAACGGATTTCCATGAAAATTTAAGGGATTGAAAGAGGAATTTTAAGTTAAACCCGGTGTTTCACCTAAAGAAATGCAGGGAAAACCCTAGAAAACCTGCGTCAGGTAGGTCGGACATTGAAGACTGCCCTTCCGAATGACGGGAGACGAGGATCGCAGCATTCCCTTCTTCGTGTCTCAACCAGTTCCAGGTGTCTCGGCATGTGAGAACTTGAGAAAATCCAGAGAGTACGAGGCATTCCCGGCATAGTCAGAAGGGTCTGAAACGTGTTAAAGCGAGACCTGTTCAATACCAACTTTTTGCCCTAAACCGATCATAAATAAATTATACCGTACTTTTTATGTATTCAATGAATTCAACTTTAACAAAATTCTGTTCCTGTTGTTTCGATTTTAGGGCAAAAAAAAACCTTTTCCACGCGAACGAAGTCGCGGGAATTGCTAGTCATTAATAATATTCTGCTACTGATTTTGACTATCTAACATTAACTCAGAATATCGCATAATTTCATTTACATTTATCCGTTTATGTGGAGCGAGGAACCAGGCCGTAATTCGATATAGTTTTAGAACAAATAAAGCATTATCTGTATTCGGACTTCTAAAAGCCAAATATTTTCAAGGCCGGTTCCTACAGTCACGCTTTGTAATTATTTGTATTTCCATCCACATGCCTTGTCATCTGGCGTTGTTTAGTGGCGAGTGATATCGTTACCCCACCCAACGTACAGTACAATACTGCTTGTCCCTGGAGGCACTACTTCAAGGTGGGTGGACTGGTAAAATCTGGAGGCCCATAAAATGAAGGGAGCCAATTCTAGTCCGCCTCTCTACGTCGTTGTTTCCTTCCAATGAACAGTTTTCTGCTCCATATATGTACACTCGTTAATATAAATGTAAAATACTTCCTGCATTCACCCGGCAACACGTAAAATTGTATTTAATGGTAAAAAGTGTAACAATATAAAATTATTACACAGACGATTCTTTAATGGCAGTGAGATGAATACATATGCAGGAATACCGTGTATTTTTGCGAATACCGTGTCGGCACCAACATCAATAAGGTTGCAAGATCTTATAAAAAATGTAGTCTTTAATCGTGAGTTTAATTTTTTAATTAAAATAATTCATCACTCAAAAATTTTCAAAAGCTTTATGTCTTAAGTTATATAATAAAAAAATTAAGAACGCTTATTTATCTCTTTGTGTGCACTCTATACAGATTTAAACGCGTGGAAATATTGAAACATAACTAGGTACACATATCCTTAAAACCCCTAGGAAAAAACTGTGGGGAGGCGGAGGGTAGAAACTCCTAGCACATAAATGGAAGGAATTGCAGTTAAAAATATATTCAGATGATTCAGCTCGCGAAAATCTGTAACGACGCCATGCATTGAGCCACACAATGCAGTGAAATACAACATACCTTAAACCTTGTAATAGGTTTACATCCTACGCTCAGATTTAATTAATTATATTCTGCAAAGTATAAAAAGCGTGTTGTAACATATGGTACTGTGGACATTTTATGCTCCAGGAGCGTCCTTGACTCGGTTAAGGTACCGTCGGTCATCATCCCCTTTAATTTTAAGATAGCCCCAATCGGAATAGGTTAGTGTGTGCCCATAAAGGGATTAATACCTCAAAATATGTGCTGGTCTCGATTGCGTTGAATAAGAGATTCATTCTTATTCTGGGCTTAAATACCCGGACAACACCGGACACCTAGCTAGTAAATAATATAACCGGAGGCTGTTGGTAAAGTTTTATTGCTACGTAGACATAATGTAGAACTACCCTTGTATATAGTGTATAGAAATATATACTTAAATAGACATCAATTCATATTTTCAAGACAACTATTGCACACTTTTGCTTAAGCACATTTTTGTTATTTTAAATTTTATTTACAAATGATTTGAATTTAAGACAACAATAAGAGCAGGATTTTTAAAATCGAATACATAGTGGCTAAATTCCGGGTCATCGCCGGACACCCAGATAGCACCTAACTTCCCGTTCTCTGACTCGTGAAATCATTAAGAAGCCAACATAATAAAACATGAGAAGAAAAAGAAGACAATTTCTAAAGGTGTGGATAAATCTGCAGCAAATTGGAACGTCACCCATTATTGACTGATATTATTTTCTCTGATCTCTTCTGGTTCTGTATTTTAGAAAACGACGTTAATGTTGCTAGTAAAAGCACTTACTAAGGACTTTCATCACGATAAGGTTCTTCACTTGTATGTTGGAGAACACTTCCTTTTCTGGTGATTATTTCCACTGCGTGATATGATCATTTTTTTCCATTATTCACAAGTAATTGTCATATAAAATTTAAAAAAATAACTATCCTCTAAATTTAATTATAATTGCCGTGGAGGTAATGGACCATGAATGCATGAGCTCAGTACGTACAGCCAGGCTAGAGATCAACTTCGCACAGTAATATATTTACATCCATCCTTCGGAGGTGCCGCCAATTTCGTTACCTTAGCCATTCACCTCCGAGGTCTTCGTCCAGGTTGCGAGGGCATCGGATCTAAAGGTCCAAACAATCGCTTGTTACTCCGGCAAATGGCGCATGCCAGTATTATTACACGCTACAGCAGACATTGCCACTAACAATCCAACTAGATCCGAATCATCAAGTACGGAACCCAAAGATAACGCTCTCTTGAACAATAAGATTGAAGGGAATATGTTAAGTTCATCGATAAAAGTGTGGAAAATATTAATTATCATAAATGGAAATCTGGCCGTTCGATGAATAGGAATAGTAGGATATTGCGGAACGCATTTTGTGATGTTGAGCCAATAATTGCAGGAGCTCTGTTTGTCGTTTAAGTTTTACCTTATAATTAGGATCAAACAAATATTCTCGCAGACCAATAGGAAAGCATGGATAGAACTAGAAATAATATAAAAATGATTGTTGAAAGGCATAAATATAAAAACGCGAGAGATGCTAATGGTAAAGAGCAGTACAGACGCTTGAAGAATGAAATAGATAGAAAGTGCAAATCAGCCAAAGAGGCTTGGCTACAAGAGAAATGCAAAGCGGTTGAAGAATTCATAGTGATCAGCTTCTAGGAAAATCAAATAAACAATCGGCGTGAGGAAAAATATTAGCAAAAACATCAGGAGAGCAGTTGGGCAGCCAATTATGGATAAAGAAGAAAGGTGGAAGGAATATCTAGAAGTGCTGTATCAAGGTGAAAATCTAGATCAGTCAGTAATAGAAGAAGAAGAGGAGGTGGATGATAAAGAGTTGGGAAACAAAATTGTAAGGTCAGAGTTTAACAGGGTGCTGAAATACCTGAGTTATGGTAAAGTCCCAGGAGTCGATAACATTCCAGCAGAGTTCATAAGAAGAAGCAATATCACGGCTGTTCGGGATTTTTTGCGAAATCCACGAAACAGGAAGAAGAGCAGAAGATTTTAGTAAAACATAATTACACCCATACCGAAAAAAAACTGGGGCTGATAGATGCCAACAGCACAGGACAATTAGTTTAGATGTAAAATATTAACTGAAATAGTATATAGGAGAATGGAACGTCAAGTAGAATGCAACAACTTAGGAGAAGATCAGTCAAGGTAACTCATCCGTAAAATGTAATACGTAATATGTATAGGATGTGTTAAATAGACGTTGTCGCAGTCTCAGTTTCCTTTTGTATGAATACAATTAATGTTTTTAATAATGATACTAGCGTTCTGGCAGTCCGTTGAAGGGAAACTTCCTCCTCAAACAGCTAATAAATCAAAATTAAGGAATTTAACATGAACAACTTTTTTTATCGAAAATAATATACATAATATGCATACAATATTATAACAAAACCTCATAATTCTTCTGATTTACATCATTTAAGTTTGAAATTAGTGTGGTAATGTTTTGATTCGGAATTCATTAATAAGTCTTGAATGAGTTGGGAACAACCATTCTGGTCGGAAACCGTGGATTATTGGAACGTGTACTTGTGTATGCACAGATGATTTTACATCTTACCGTGTGGATCTTGAATTAAATTTTAAATGATGTAAATTAGACGTATTGTTCTATATGATATTTAATAATTATGAATTTTTATATAGATTTTGCCACAAAAAATTATTTTTGTTCAAGACGATGATTATTGTTTTAACCGTAAGATTCTTCAATTACCAAATTTTTAATAAATACTTCCGTTTAGTACAAGTGTTTGATTCTTAAAAGATAAACCAGGGGAGAGAGAATTGTGGAAATTAAACTAAATAATCAAGCTTACATAAAATTAAAACTCTAAAGAATAACTAATCTTTTTTGTACATTTAGACCACTACTTGCTTTCTTTAATTACTTAAGAATATTAGTAATATTATTTATTTATTTATTTTAACTGAATTAATGAATAACAATCATTTTATTAATTTGTTTTAATGTAATATTTATATATATTTTTTATTGTTGTAATGTAGTGAAGAAATTACCTGATGAAGTCTCAAAGTTGGTGAATAAATGACGCTGAGCCTTTCTGCAAATAACTGGGAATAATTTTGATATGTAAAACATTGTAGCATATTTCCAGGTTGGTTCTAACCGACTGAATTGACGACGCATAGTTTGCGTTGAACATCAGCAAAGGTGATTGGACCGCTTTGCGCGGATGACGTCACCTTGTTTGGTATGACATCATACACCTGTCCGAACACGTCGTGTCCGGGGCATCGAAACGTTGCATCACGGCAAACAAGGTCAAGCAGACAATAACATTAAAGCTAGGTCCACACTGGGTGGTACGTGTGTTCTCAAATCACTCTACAGCATTATATGAATTTCTATATACTAAATGTTGACTAAAGAATGGCTTGTTTAGATGATACCAGCACTATTTTAATATGGAAAACGTCTAGAAACAGAGAAATGGGGACAAATAGATAAAAAAACCAGTTTAATTCGTAATTTCAGGACTTTAAAGGAAACAACAAATATATCGAAAAATTAATGTTAATTTAATGAAATATTAATAGCTGTACAAAAAATTAATGGAGTGTGACATGAATTTACATAAAATCTGCCATTTAATTTGTAAAAATAAAGAATTAGTAGCTATATTGGTTTTCCTCAGAGGATTGTAGAGTTTTGAAAGATATTCCTTAGGAACATTCTTTTGGTAACAGGCAACATGAGAGTGTTGCGAAAAAAGTGTAACAGCCCCCCCAAAAATTTCACCTTCTACAGCCATTTACTTTTTATGAACAGTTCTTTCACAAATATGATAATATGTAGGGAAGTAATTTATCAGTTCAACATTAATTGTTTATCCGATTTCTTTTAAAAAACCAGAACTTTCGACTTTTCAGTCATCGTCATTCTACAAACACTTATTAAATTCAAATAATACAGTTCAATGATATAGTACAACATTCCGACTTCAGCATAATGCCGTAATAACCCGGTACTACTTTATCTATGCAAATGACGATAACTTTTGTATGGGAAATGATAATATGCCAGTGTCACAGCCGTACAAAAACAATATATATTTAGTAAGTTGAGGCTTTCCCGGTGTAGTTGATGCAGAAATAGTTCTCGGGTTTCCACTTGGGTGGAGGTGCGATGAAAACGCGACGTTTCGACGACCAAGTGCTCTGTCGTCATCCTCAGCCAGAAGATGGCGACAGAGCACTTGGTCGTCGAAACGTCGCGTTTTCATCGCGGCTGCATCCGAGTGGAAACCCGAGAACTATTTCTGCAACACATATTTAGAATTGAAAACCTGTAATGGATTTGCTATTAGTGTTTTGAGAATTTCTTGTTGTCAGCCCAAACATTTCTTCCTTCCAAAGCCACTCGCTCCCCCCTCCAAAGCCTCTTCTCTAAGAAACTCCGCTCGAACCCCCAAAGACGTCATTACGCCATGCTCTCCAAAGATAATTTCTCTTGTGTTCTTCCTAGATTACTACAATGCGTCATAAAAGTATCAGAGAGAAAATTAAATATATACCTTTTTTGGAAAGAGACTACATGAGGGTGATCCTGAAGTCGGAAACTCCGCTTTAAAAGCATAGGAAATGAATTAAATTGGGGAGACGTGGCCCTTCCCGGTGGTTCACCAAAAAGAGATGCAGGGAAAACTCTAGAAAACCTGCTTCAGGTAGATCAGACATTTTATTTAATACTTTATAAAAATTCGAGACTATCTGATGATTCGCCTAGAAGAGATGCAGGGAAACCCAGAAAACTTTAATCAGAGATTAAAAGAGATGCAGGGAAAACTCTAGAAAACCTGCTTCAGGTAGATCAGACATTTTATTTAATACTTTATAAAAATTCGAGACTATCTGATGATTCGCCTAGAAGAGATGCAGGGAAACCCAGAAAACTTTAATCAGATATGTCGGACTATTGGGTAGTATTTTCATGCCCTTCCGAAGGACAGAAGAGGTGTTTTTCTGTGGAGTCGCAGCATTCCCACAGGTATTTGGAGAGGAGGGGGGAGTATCAGGCAACATGAAAGTGATCAGGAAACAGACATCTTCCTATTAATATGATAGGAAGGGAATTGAAAAGAGTGGATGTAGAAAGTTAAAGCCAAGGGTTGACTAGCCAGCCCCCCCCTTCCCCCCGCTATAGTTAAAGGATCCTACTCGGTGATTCATGCACGGAAACGCCTAGAAAACCTGCATGAGGTTGATCGGGCAATTTTCAACTAATACTTTATAAAAATCCAGACTAAACTAACTGCGGGGACAAGATTATGATTATAAAAATGTCTACCCACCGCCAACATGATCATAGCTGAACATTCAGACCAGCTAGAAAATATTATTATAATTTGAAAGGGGCATTTTAAGATTAAATACGTTGACCGGACAGAAACTATTCTTGGTCAGAGATAGGTTAGCCAAAAGTTCCATAGAAATCAATTCGTGTCGGGACAATGGTTGAGAAAACGTGTCAATAAATATAAGGTTGCCGGCACATCAGTCACGTCAACTTTCCACTGATCCACTTTCACTCTCCTTGGGCAATGTATGGATGAACCTTTCTCCATGAAACTACAAATAATACTGATATTCTTGTAAGATAAATAAATCAGAAATTTATAATGTAAAGGAACCGCGCTAAAAGATGACCGAGAAATAATCCAGAACAATGTGGTTAACATTTGAAGTGAAAATGGTCGACGTCCACTCAGAACAGCTAATCCCTTAAGCCCTAAAGCACGAAGTATCCTTAATGAGTTAGTAATTTACTTGGGATGTGTTTTAATTCGGGTAGTTGGGCATCTAACTGCACTGTATATTGGCTTGACGGACATCTAAGTAGTGACGCCCATCTTTGACACTGGCTGGTGGCGACAAAATACGTAGGTTAAATCCTAATAGATTTTATCGCGATTATGAGCCTGATGTGTGGAGGTCGTGAGGCACGCACATTACTCCTCGGGTGGAAAAAGAAAATCTCCGCACCCGGTTCTAGTTAATCCTTTACCACGCAGCCCTGTCGGTTTCCGAGGACCATTAATCCGGTTACGCAGCACCTGGAGGAAAGTTGCCGACACAATTACTTGTGCCGTCGGAGAAAGTGAAGCGATTTGCATGTGAAACGGCGACATTATCATAAATTCTGCAGCTTCACATCCCGCCCACGAGGGCGCGGTTCCTCGGCAGAGAAAACGTACCACTTCGTACCCAAACTAACGCTCCAGACTCGATAGCAATGCAGTAGAGAGTCACTCAGTTAATAATGAATAACCCCTCTCCCCCCACCTCCAGTCTTGAATAACGCACATGAAAAACTACTACTAGTGACAAAAACATATTTTTGATGTAGGCAACGAAAGAAATACTTCCTTTTGAGTCAATAACACATCTCGTAAATGTCAGTAAACTGCACAAGTTCCTTATTTTGAAACAGAAATAATTTTTTCAATATGTTATACGTTGTAATACGGTTATAGACTTAATAATGAATCATCCACAAACTTGAATTTGCCTTTAGACAAGCACTAGTATCAAAATAAAAACCTTTCAAAGTTATGGAAACTTTATAAATATAAATGTAATTTATTATTTGGATTTTTAAAATCAATCCTGAGCAAGAAAACTAAACGCATAAAACGTTTCACTGTTTCACATGAACTAAGGATGACATGTATTTGTAATTCGCTGGATTCCCGGTGTTGCACTGGTATATATTTGTATTAACCCAGAACGATATCGAATTCGACAATAATTTATTATCTTTTTAGTTTATTTTAACGTCCCACTAACAATTAAAGTCATTAGGTACTACCATTCGATTATCTTGCATTCAGTGACTTTTATAACAAGATGCTAAACGACTATAGTTGTAAAGCCATTTGTGCGTATCTTTTCTAATAGCTTGTTATGAGCCAGGGACGTGAACAGTAACTTTATGGTTGTTCCCGAATGGGCGAGTTCCCCCTCTCTGATCTGGTGAGCAGACGGAATAATCTCTTTATCAACACGTGATCATATCAGCATGGAGAGTTTCGTAACCTTTTCACACCCCATTACCTATCTAAGTCGATGGAACGTTAATTCCATCATAACCGATGTGTTAGCGCACTGTACCTTAATCCATTTGAGAAATATACCTTATGTATCTCCTCGTAAAAAATTGTCTCTGAGGCTAAATCAGCCGATAACTTTAATAACTCACGAGCCACCATTCCATACAAAGAATTTGCGGGGAAAAATATTTGGATTTTGAACACAGTGTATCAATTGCGGTAAACTAAAATTTCAAACCTTTGCGAAAAGTCCAGACCGCTGTTCCGGTAAGATGGAAACTACATCCTGAAGTCAAAGCCAGGCCAGCTGCAGTGCAATTAAAGACGGTCGTGAGGGGAACAACTCGTGATGAAGACCTGGTCGGGGAAGGCTATCATCAGACAAGTCCTCTGGTCAAGAACCAACGCAATTCACAAAAAGAGAATGTGCGTTTCGCAAACTGAAAATTTTATTTAAGAGCAACCTCATGTCAAAAATAAAACTGACATGGCACCGCGTGTGAGGACCATCCGTCTGATTAGACTTTTTCCAGCACATCCTTTCTCTAAAGTTATATCAAAAGTTTCCCACTGATCGTTAGGTCAATTTTTAATATTTTTCTTACTTTTGTATGGAGTATCAATTTTTAATGGTAAGAATCCCCGAATTACTTGTATTGAAATTTATTACAATATATTCAAAATTTTATTTCTCGATACTTGTGCGATGTTATCGCTTTATGATTCCTATATTCCTCAATATTAAGGCATTTTGATTCTGAATATAAATTTATTTATTCTTTTCAGATACATAGACTTTCCTCTATTTTATCGAGAAAAACTTTTCTTTTCGAATTCATCATTTTACTCTCGTATTTTTAACCAAGCACCTATATTTCAAGCGAGTGGAACCGGTCGAAATTTTTCCATTCCGATGTTCTAAATTATAATATTTTTTGTGAAGCCTGGCTTAGTATCTGCTCATACAACCAACTCATTTTCCAAAATAATCTGCTTTGTGTCAAGAAAATTAAACTACCGCAACCCTCGTTATGCGTTTTAAAGGGAGATGTTAACGACGTGCTTATGTGGAAAGTCAACGATTATGCAGTTGCTCGTATTGAAGCTTAATTTGGACGCGGTTGCGGAATAAATTAAAATTTTAACACTCTTCAATTTGGGACAAAAATAGCGAAACGTATTATTTATATTAATTAAGTCATATATGCGGAGAAAATATTCTAAAATTCTTAGTTGACATCATTTACTTTCATTTCTTTGAGAAGAGAGCGGTGTGTAATTAATTTTAGAAAATGTTAGGTTCAGTTTGTTTTTTTGTTAGGAAATATTTCATTGAGAGGACAAGTTGTAACAATCGGCGTTACACTTAACTTGAAAATAATATGATTTTAATTAAAAATTCTGTTGAAGCAAACGAACATAATTAAACTCTTTTTAAAGATACGATAATTTAAAACACTAATTTTAAAAAGTTGTTATGAGCAAGACGGTTAGCGCTGGGGTCATACTGAAAAATGTTACGGCGTAAATTAAACCCCACTCCGGAAAATACGTCGAGATTCAAGGTGTAGAGCTGTTGTGCCAATTCTTGGTGATTATGGACTTAATCTGTGTAAATCCAGGTAAAAATGTTAAGTTGCGTCTTCCGGCACCCGAAAAAATAATCGTTTAGGATTCCCATCTCTCTCAGGACTTTACCGTCAAGCGGAAGTAAATCCCCCTTAAAAGTTTTAATACTATTATTAAGTTGCATCAACAGCTAAAGCCATTAGCGACTACTTTCCTATTTTAGGGGATCTTATTTTCATAGGGTTACTAGATTATTGAACAGAAAGAAGCACACAAACACCCAATCCCTTGCCAAGAATCGAACACGAGACCTCTGTGGCACGAGGCAGTGACTGTAGTCACAAGACAACAGAGGCCGGTCCCTTATACTTGTTTGCCAAAAGCGCGACGTTTTTCCAGGACTGAAAGCCAAATTTACCGTTTATAGGGTTAGTGGTCTTTTAGGGAATGTCGTTAAAGCGGACAGCGACTTTCAAAGTATGAAAAACAGATGTAATAGTGATCTCCCAATTTTTTATAAATTCAGTTTATATTGCTCGAGTTTCACAGGTCTTCAAATACCGTAACGCGTGAATTTCCTTTTGAACAAATTTTATACTATCTGCCCGGGTAATTATTTATACCATCCGGTAAAATTATTAAATTCTCAAGGACTTTGAAACTCCAGTATTGTCAGGCATCGCGGATTATTTTGTGTTTTTGCATTAAATATTTTCGTCCACCCCACTCTACAACTAAAATCTGTACAAGAGAAATTAGTAGAGAGGCCATTGTTGATCGCAGTATTAGTAAAATACGTCACAGACTAATTAATCTAGGATAAACGTTATCCTGTTCAGGTGCAGGCCGAGGCACGGAGAAGAAAATTCTGCGCTCTTATAGCAAACTCTTCTCACATCTTCGGAAGAGCGTTGGACCATTACCAAAACCCCGACCTACCTGATGTACATTTTGGCACGATTTGTCCTACATCACTTTTAGGCGAATGCCAAGTAGGATGCTTAAAACTATAACCCTACTTAACCCATAGATTCCTTGCGCTCCCTTTTGAACCCTCCCTTTAAATTCCCTTCCTACCCTATTAAAGGGAAGTTAGCACCTAATGGATACTTTTTTGTAGCCTGTCACAATTATGTATGTAACAACAATGACCAAAGACTTGAAGCCGTGTTTTATTTCTTTTAGTTTTGTATCTAATGATATAATAGAGGTAATTCAGAAAATTCCGTTCCAAGGTTTACGTATTGAATGAAAATAAACAACACAAATGAATCTCAATTGATCATAATTAGTCCTTGACTGTCAACTTCCTTGAATCGTTCGCACAGCAAGGGACTAATTCTGCGATTCTCCTTTAATCGTAAGTCACTTTTATTATTTTTTTTATAAAATATAACTGACACATTCCATAATTTTCCACTCAAATTAGGTGAAACTCTAATAATATTCATGTCAGGATGGGCGGAAAAGAGTTTCAAACAAAATCCTCGGAAATTCAAGTGTGACTCACCATAGCCGTATATTGTTGAGCTTGTAATCATATCTATATGTTTAAAGTAAAATCAAATAACACATGGAATAACAATATATCATTCAGCCTTGTATGGTGCAGGGGCCTAGAAAAGGAAACGCGCTTCCACTTCTCTAATTGTTCCATAATCAAATTTGTATATAGAAGGTTATTGTACGTCACACTTGGTTAAAATAATCTCATTAAAAATGGAGGATAAGAAACAAACTAATTTGAGTTCCATAATCTACTCCTTAATGTTATGGTAGTAAACTAGGTAGACAATACAAACTGTTGTAGCACTCGAAATGATTGGAAACACTATATGACGTTTACAAACGTGTGAATAAACCTTGTCGAAACTGCGCGTACGTTTTCAGACGTTATCTTAAACAACGTAAAGGAGGCGTAGAATACCGTTACATGTTCGTCACGTCTTTCCGACGCTCAGAGGTTTACAGTAGAATAATATTTCCGCGAAAACAGCTACACTCGACGGCAACGGGGACTCCATATTAGTGTCGACAACAGAGCCAGTTACTTCGACTTCACTAAAGAAAGGTAGCATTCAGAGATGAAAAATGTCAATACAAATGGTTTTGAAATACATTTATTATTAATCTGACACTAAATAGTCATCACCCAAGTGTTTAAGTGTAATGACTGAGAGAAAGGTTATTCACAGGAAATAACAACACAAATCACCACAATTTCAATTTTGTCAAGTTTAATTGAATTGTTGACAGAAGAAGGGTATTGTATGAATATTGAATTGAATTACGAACGTGTAATTTTAGGGGACATTGTAAATTCAAATGCAATGCGACATTAGTAATTAGACATTTCTTTAATATACTTTTTTTCACTTCTAAATGGTTTTACTCGTTCTCTTCAACAAAACCACCTCAACCTGATCATACTTGCTGGTTATTGGAATTATTTAATAACATTCATCAAATACTGAATTGTGATTTTAATGTGTATGTAATTATGTATGTAACACCTAAATATTTTTAGCTTACAAAAATTTGTAACAGTCTTGCTAATATGTGATGTACCTTTGTTTCTTTTGAAAGTCTAGTTTGTTCCTGTACTTAGGACAGGTGATAAATAAAAATAGTAAATCCCAAAAGGAACTGAATTCCAGTTCATAGTCGAGATCCTTCACCAAAGAGGTGACTATCGTGAACAGTTGTTTGGATCATCAGAGCATGTAACTGCGAGTCCCTCAGCTAAGGTCAAAAGTCCTACCTCTTTCTCTCGTTTAGACCGTGGGGAAAGTCAGTCGTTGTATCCTCTCCCTGGGCAAAACGCAACTCCTATAGAAAGTAATTTCAACTACCCATCCCAATTACAACAGGACGTAACACGGTTCTTCATTGTCCCTTGCTGGCGCAATGCCCGGTTATTTCATGGCGGGGGAAGTTCACAGCTCGAGGCACGTCCGGAGAAAAGTGAATGGTTAGGAGTTAAAAGCTAAACGCATAAAAAACAAAATCTCCGCCTCCCGAATCTCCACGGACAGCGGGCATGGGACCGCAGGTTAATACGTTCACAATATAATAATATATAATACAAAAATAGAAAGTAATCTAATTAGTTACAGTTTCCTTAATATTTTATTTTACTATCCTGTATAATGAAACGTGTCATACGCCTTTCATTATACGGTACTCGAAAATTTATTTTCAAAATATTCCAATATTTGTGTATGAGATGTGGAAGACGGAGTGTTTCTCGTTTAAGATAATATTTTTCATTTAAAAAGAGTCTAACAATCGAATTCAAAGTACATTTTGTTGTATCATAAATTATAATTACGATTAGAGGACATTCAGTCATGGGCATTTGTGAATAACAACAACATCATGAAGATTTAAAAAATCATCTGGTTTCTGCAAAAAGGTTAGACAATGATTTAGAAGCGTCTGCTTTTCGCTGCGTTGGTTAACATTCACCATGTCTAAAACGTGCTGGTTAGATAATATTATTAATTAATTATATTATCCTTCACCTTAGCAATTAGGATACAGGACTTCACTACAGAAATTAAGAACTTCAATATAATCATGCACGGAATGTGCCTAAGTAGAGTACGAATTTCTTAAATTTATTCATGTTTAACGCAGTGAACTATTAAGGGATAATCCCATAGGATATCTACAGTTGGACGGTTCAAACACCAACCGCTGTAAAAAAAATATTCAAGATCCCCGTGCTTGTCTTCCTAGGCATTGAAGAAACTGAGATGATCTCAGAGGGAACTAGTCACGTTGTTGCGATGGATCTGTAACAATTATAGGTAACCTGTTTTCCGTGGATTAGACAATGGATTGCATTTTCAAATCATGTTACTCATAAATATAATCCATCGATTCATTTACTGAGCGTAATATATTGATTACTTTTTCCTCATTCGGAGCATTTGTAAGATAATCATTGTTACCCTTTGTCTGCTGCTCTAGCAAATATATCACTTTTAGCGTTTCTGCATCAATGAAAACTTGAGGCACATGTGCAGTGAGGGTCACAGGTGTAAGTAATCCAGAGCGTGCGGTTGAGGTGTTCAGGAAGGAAAGCAGGGACCGTGGAGGCGGGGGCGTGGTCGGTCTTAATAACGCAATATTACCGCGCGGTTGCTAAAACTAATAGGGAGTTGGAGGGAGAGAAAGAGCCGGAGTATAAATTCCTGGGCGCGCAACTCTGCAATTACAGCATCGCATCAGCTGGACCACGGAGTAACGCCCCCGCACGGGTCAAGGGCGGAAGGAAGAAGCGGTCCGTGGGTTACTCGGGTCTCTTTCAAGGGACTTGTGTTCTTCATTAACATACAACTCTCGAATAAATAACCAAACAAAACTTCTAATTATATTATTTGAAACCGTTCAATTGATATGCATGATACTAAAATAAATATAGCCATCGGGTCTTTTCATTTCAATAACAATAACGTTATTACTCTCATTTTAAACTGGCTTATCATAAAGATATACTACAAAAGCCCCATGCATATAATAAGTAGAATGAACTGTTTTCATACTTTGATATTCCCAAACAATCACACGAAATATTATAATAACTAGACTTGAAAAATAAGTTCCGTAACCAAAATTGTTGTCAGCTACTTTACCTTAGGGCATTAAAAACTTATTCTTTTGTTCCTCGATAGTCCCAGCTTTCTGTAGGTAGGCTTTTTCAATAATCTTAATTTTAGTAGGCAACGCCTGACTAAAAATTTATTTGATCCAGCTTGCTTACCTTATGTCGTGATGACACACTGACTAGTCTACTTAAGGGGCGTGTTAAAATTAGTACATTTTTCCCGGAAACCATTAGATACTACACTGAAATTTTAGTAACTTATTTTTAACCTCATGGCGTGAAAGCAAAGTAAATTATTTGTTATAAATACAAAATTTCTAAAATTTTCCATAGAAATATATATTGATATATAAACTAATAATTATAGTATATCATTCATTCTGCTATCAGACGAATACAGGGTTAAAAATAAGCTGTAAAAATTTCAGGGCTGTCTCTGTAACGGTTTCCGAGAAACAAGCACCTAAAATCACTATTATAACATTATAAAGATAGTGACTTCCAAATCCATTTAGACAATTTGGACTGAAAGCGTCAATTTTACCGACAATAATGATCACTGTCCCAATGATCAAGGCGCGATAGCGAGAACATTTACTAATTGTGTGATAAAAATACCGCTTTAGTGAAATTGGAAATTCCTTCGTTTATTTGGTAGAATAAACTTCTGAATATAATTTGGTCGTTTGCTAAACATATATCAAATATTATTGAAGCTAGTTCAATTTTATTTTGCTTTTCACTGAAGTTGAGTTCTAATTCACATAGAGTTGACTCATTCGGTTCGTTGGGTATATGTAGGTTCAAAGTTTGTGCCTGATCTTATTTGAATTCAGAAGTCGGTTCCTGCTCGAATATCGAAAATTATATTTAATCTACGGCCATGTTGTTGACAGTAAATTAGCCCACTTCTCAAACATTTAGGACGGCATCTCGACCTTGTCTTCGAAATTCAACCATGCAGGCCTTCTGTTGATTTTCATCATCACAAAACCACTGATTGTTTTAAAGGTATCACTGAGGTGGTTTCTCCATTCTTTCTCTTCCCCTACGTCCAGTGACGCTGTAACATCGGGGACTTACGATTTCATTCAGTGCGTTGACTTCAAAGTCATTCCTGTTGAAATAATACTGAGAAACTGACACTGATCTGGGGCCACAGTAATTGGAGGTTTCTAAAAAAGGGGGTTTTCAGGAAGAATAACGCGGGAATCCAGCTGATCTTCATTGTGGAGCTGATTCATAAGTCAGGCGCCGACCGGGCCAGATTTGTCACGGTGACGCACTCGAAGCCAACCATCGGGAGCGGAATCGTGCGTATGTCATGCAATGATATGAGTTCTGATGTGAGTAATGGCACCCTGCGTGTCTGATTTGAGCGACGTTGCCGATTGAGTGGGCGGTGTTGCCGATGTCGGTCACGGCGTGCGACCTTCTTTTGTTCCTTTGGGTCCGGCGCCAGCATTCCCCGGAATGCGCGCCATCTCGCTTTCGATTTACTGCTCCGACGCAAAACTGGTACCGAGCTCCTCGCCCCATTGCTCCCATAAATTCCCTCCAAGATGACCGACAATTGTTTCCATCAGGTGTTCTAGCGATGCCAAGTGAAAATAAAGACGTCAAAAAATATAGGAAACAAAATAGCTGAGAAGAAAGAAGGGTGACAAAATAGAGGTAAGGGAATTGATTTTGTAAAAAGTGAGAAAACCATTTTAAAACTTTTGAAACTCTTAAGAAATCCAATATGACACGAATAAATGTGAAAGCACAAACATGGTAGAAAATATACTAATTATTACATTCCAATTTTCTCAATTTCATATCCAAAATAATTTTTGCCAACTCTCTCTAACCACTCATTTTACACGTCTATTTTATTTTATAACCCACTTTTGCCTTATGTTTTGACATTATGCAAGACTTAACTGATAATCCGGCATTAAGAAGCCGGGTGAATGCTATAGATTAAATCCTCTTATTCCGTATTCACACAAAGGCCCATCAAGTACATAAGTTCCTTCAGACTCTTTTATAGGCTGACCGGCCACCCTATATGCAAAGAGGGCTGCATAATATACGTATTCATATTTAATTTTATCATTAAGCTACTCTTGGAGTAAATGATTCCTTTGTACTCAAGTACGTTTAACCATGGAGCTACAAATTTACCGCTCTTATTTTTTTTAGACCGCAAATTAAAATTTGTTCGGATCGTTCGAAGTACAAGTTATAAACAATAACTTATACGTCAAATATAAAACACGTCAGGCTTGTTTTACGTTACATATCATGCGCTGTGTAAGTACAAAGGAATAGTGTGCATGTAGTCAATTTATTTCGGAAATTGAGGAGCGTCAGTGGACACTATCTTCCAACAAGGCAGTTTCTAATTTTTTTTTAATTTAGAGATGAAAGTAGTACGATGGTAACCCTTGAAAATAATAGCGTAAAGATAAATTAACTTTTTAGATACTCGAAAACCGCCATATCGTCATAGGACACAAAATTTTTAACTTAAATTTTACTTTCTCCGAGTATTTTTAATTTGTATGTTTTGTGATAACAATACTGGAGGCGAAACGTGCATTTCGCGTGTGACACCTTTTGATGGGACGAGGCATTTACTTCCATAAAAAACAGTGGTCGAAGAAACATAAGGGTGGCGGCCTCCTGTTGTCTAGTGGCTAGTATCGCTGCCTCACAACCCAGAGGTCCCGGGTTCGAATCCTGGCATGTGCTTGGACATTTGTGATGTGATGTTTAAGAAACCATTGTTTGATACCCCTAAATGGATACAAGTTAACCTAACCGTGCACAGTCGCTAATAACGTAGCAGTTGAACGCACACGAAAAAAACAAAACATAAGGGCCAAATGTGTGTTGCGTGTTGCATTCAGATTGCGGGGGTTCACTTTTCCAGACTATCAGTAAATTAGTTACACAGATTGTATAATCGTTTTTCCTGCACTAGGCTGGGAGCAGAATTTTAGAATTATTTCAGAGGGAGAATTTACTTTTTCTCAGATATCTTCATATCACGCCTAATAATGTTACGAATGTAATTTGAATAGCCCTTATGATGTCTGCGTTCCATATTTCATGGTGTTAATTAATTGCTTCGTCAAGGTCATTTATAAAATATGTAAATAGTGGTGACCTAATTAAAATTTCCTGTGGCACACTCAAAGTTATTTCTAATGTATTTGAAGGCACCGAGACTAAACGACTTAAGTCTTGATTTAATTAATCGTTCGTTGATCAAAAGTATATGACGAAGAACTGTCATTTTCTTGAAATGTAAGTAACGATTACGTGAACTTGATATACGCTTCAATTCTTGATCATTTTTTTACGGTGAGGGTATCCCGTAGTTACAGCTCACATTTAACAGCATAGAAAGGGATTCATAGGGGGGGGGGTACGGAAGGAAGAGAGAAATATAGTGCATCTTGAGATATTGTGTAAGGATTCGCTTAAAAGTTATATAGGGCAAACCCTACAATACCTGAAGGTCGCTGTTGGGATTCAACATTCCCTTCCCCGTGCATCGGCCTTTTTAGGACGCATTTACCGGATTATTCTAATAGAAATTAACGATAGCTCTTATCGTGTAATCAAGGTCTGTGATCACGAAGGATACTTCCCTCAAAAGAGACCAAGTTTCAAATACCTGAAACTTGTTCCCTCAGGCTTCACTTGTCTTGCGTGTCCATTGAGTAACGTCCCAATTAATTCCTCCATCTACTTATATAAATGTTAATCACAGGTAATTTCGAATAACTCATTTTAGGAAATAATGAGCAATTTTTAAATTACTGACGTAATTTTGAAATAGTTGAGTGAAGTGCATGTTAATGGTTGCATCTCATACCGCACATGAAGTTTTAATTAACTATACTTCTAACTTTTTAATTATAATAAATTGGCAAACGCTCGCATTTGTTTCATCCCTACTAAATAAAATGAATGTATACAGCAGCAAGAGATGAGAGAAAACAAAGAAGAATGAGCACAATGAATCGGAATATGAAGCAGGAAAAGTTTTCTGAAGACTTAAGGAATATTTAGTTAAGATGTGGAGGAGCACAAATAACTATTCACCACTATCATTCGTCTTCGCTCCTTCAGTAAGCGGCGTGCACCTGATCGCAGACTCCCTGCGTCTGGAGCAATGACACTGCGGCGCGTGTAGCTTATGCTCTCCCACGGTGCTCTTAACGGGACGCAAAACCAAACTGCTCTCTCTCTCTCTCCCTTTCCCCATCTCCCTCACTCTCTGCTTGTGTGTGTGTTTGATACAAGAGATGTTAATATCTGGAAATCCAAACATAAAGTGTGTCACATTGTATTATAAAAGCTTACTATACTGTATTATGGCCAGATAAGTTGATAAAAATATGGCACATAATTGTTTTTAATTCATTTTACCAATGAGCTTATACAAACTAATTTGCATAGTTTCCTGAGATTCATGAGGCAATTTAGAAAGTAGTATGCTTCAATTGAAGCTCATTGATAGCTTACATCTAATTCAGAAGAAAGACAGGTTTGTAAAAATGTCGACCGGACCAGGGACTCTAACCCCGGTAGTCTACATCCTTTGACTTTAATTCCATGCACCAATCTACACAATATCCGTTCTTCACTTGTTCCTGGATTAGGTCGGGAAGAGTGTGATTATTAAATTGTAAGTGAGCGTGGCTTAGGTTACAGGAATGGAGGGATGTCGAACTGGTCCCTGGACGTCGTCTCGGATTAGCTCAGTGGCAGAGTGCCTACTCGGAAAGATGGAGGTCCGGGGTTATAGTCCCTGGTCCGATCGACGTTTTTCAATTATTATCTTTCTTGTAAATTAGCTGTAAGCTATCAATGATCTTCTACTTCCTTTCACAATAATATTAAACTTTTGTAAACTGTAGTATACTTCGTAGCGTCACATTAAAATTTAGAACTAATAAAAAAAATTAAAAATACAGTATTCATTAACTAAAATATTCCTCTACTGTTTCGAGACCCGGTAAAGCGACTCCTTATGACCGATTTATAATATAGCTGGTGAAAATTTCTATTATCTAAATGCTGTACTTTCACTTAATTAAATCTTCTAAATTTATTATTGAAACATGTTGATCAAATAGACTGTATGATGAAGTAGAATCAGACGAAAACCAAAGCAGTCTCAAATGTATTTATTGTATTTGCAACATTTGATCTAGTTTTCGACTTTTTATCATATTCATCAAGCTAAAACATCATACAATAGTAGTTGACTTGTATACGAACATATATCATATAATAGTAGTTGACATAATATACCTGCAATTAATTGAATGTTACATAATTCGATGCCCAACTGTGAGACAAAGGAAATATTTATAAAATTTTCAATCAGATCTATTTGGATGTTTCATTAATTAACGCCCAACTGTTGGACAGTAATGGTTGAAAAGACATAATTTGTCTTTCAATAGCATTTATAATATATTTATATAATGGTGCCTATTACAATACTATATATATATAACCTTAATATTCGTAAACACTAAACTACAAAACAAATCTCACCTTATCACGTTCATTACTCGGGAATGAAATTATATACTAAGTAGTCTTTCGTCAAGTAACATTAATGAAAGAAGACCTATTTTAAATTGTGTATTACTCGCTACAAGCATTTATAATACGCTCGGTAACTCCCTAGTTGTATTTCTACAAATATCCTGAATACAATAAACGTAATATCTCAAACACATACATATATTTAAATTTATTTTACTCAACGCAATTTAAAAAAAATGTGATGTTTGTCTTGATAGTCTGTTTAAGACTGAGTGATTGTTTTGCTACACAAACTCAACAGTACATTACTTGTTAGTTACGTTTGTTAAAATTGTTTATTTTGATTGCTCATAAATCTATGTAATCATTAATATCTTAATATTGTGCTTATCTTGAGACAAGTTCTGTTTCGACTTTGAGGGTTAATATATAATACAGAACTTAGTTGTGACAACTCTCTAGCCACAAATAGTACTCGTATTTAGAAAAGTGTATTCCATTTTATATAGAATTATTTAATTGGCTTACGTTCTAAAATTTTGTATCTCCCCAATATCCGCCCGTTTCCTGAGACTTCTGATTTTTCACAAAATATATACACGGATCCTTTTAGCATACGTGTAGGAACAAGCCAGTAATCATCCCCAGCCCACTGTCTTCCGGGAAATGTCCATAATGGCGCCTGTGATAACATTGGAATGTTAATGGTTGCTTAAGCTCACTGGACTGAATGGGAAGAACGGTATCGGCTTCTGTTGTTCTCGTTAACAGGCTGAATGCCGCAGCCACGGAAAATATTGCTATTCTATAGCTGCAAGTGATTCATGAAGCTATTCTAAGACTGACTTACATACTTACAAGAAATTGCTGCAATTCAGTACTACGCACGGCATGGTCATGCTATTGTGTATAAATAAAATCATACTTTATTTTATTTATACATAATTAAAGAATGTTCAAGCAGAGTGTAGTAGTAAATTGCAGCCACACATTGCAGGTGTTTAGCCAGCCTTAAAAAGGCACCTAGATCAATTTTTTCTTCTATAATTTCTGTTAGAGGTATATGTTTGGTTTTATGTAGTGGCTTTACCTCATCAGCGTGATGATTCTGTGCAGCATGTACCTAAGCAGTTTCTGTGGGAGATGAAAGAATTTGATTATGAGTTTCGGAGATATTTTTTATCTTGACCAAGTCGTTGAATCCAATTGCATTTACGATTTGTCGATGATAACGCACTTCTGTGAATCTTTTATGCCACATCCGCCTCCATACTGTGTAAGGGAACAAACTCAATAAGTGAATCGCAAGAGAATGGTGTAGCTTTTCTCAATCGAGTTTATTTTGTCGCTCTGATGAGTAATTAAGCATTGACAATAATCATTCCATTAACAAAACTTACTAAACTTATATATATATATATATATGACGGTATTGCTTATATTTTAGTCGTATATCAGCCTTTAATTGTTATGTTATCCCAACCTACTCGGGTTTTACTCATAAAACTGAAATTACCATTCATAATTATGCCGGTTGTTTTTTAATTATTTGTAACGAAATCATGAGACAGAAAAGAAAAGATAATTTTTATATATAAAAGTATTACAAATATAAATAAGTAAACAAACTGCATGAGTTATTAGAGAGAGAATGTTTTTCTTCTAAATGTAATTCTCGTGTTTCAATAATTTTCTACAGCTAGATCCATCATCGTCTTCGGGAACGATGACTAGATGACGATGGCGGAGCCTGCCGTATAAACGTTGTTTTCTTAACTATTGACCCAATAATTATATATATATATATATATATATATATGTGTGTGTGTGTGTGTGTGTGTGTGTGATATCGAAGGATCTCACCTCCATGTTGTGGATAAGGTAGAAACGAAGCAATATGAGAGAGAAAATTATATATTAATTTAAATTGTAATATACTGGATGAACAGTAACTTTCAGATGTTGTTTAGGAATGCATTCTAAATATTTTCATTCGGTTTGCTTCAGCAATCACCTTTGTTTCTTAAGAACCTTCACAACAGTAAATGAGTCTGTAATGTGCAATAACTGAATCGTACGGCACGCAGAAAAGAGTAATGCAAAAACCCTGATACCAAACACGTACGCTTTATTACAATGTGTTTCAATTTGTATAGTCAGTAAACGAATCCATAACTGCTCCCTTGCAGATATTATTCAAAATATCGACCACCAAGATCAGGGTAGAGTCTATAGTAACTCTCAAAAACTCAGGAGTTTAGCGTACTGCTTCCGCGGCTGTGATAATCCTAGCAACAAGGACGTGAGACTATCGAATGGAGTCTCGTAAACTAGTCTCTTCCCATGCCCCCATTTTTAACTAAACCCGTTAGGGAAAAATTCTTTATTTGTCACGTGCTATACCGTATTCTGACAGAATGGTATTTAAGAGGTATCCCAGAACAACCTCTAAAGTTTTTTTGATGGAGTACTGATTTACCGAGCATATTTAGGCATAAACCACAGACAACATCGTGGAACAACAAGGTCAATTCTCTTTTCATTAATAAAATGTATTCTATTATCGACTTACATTCGATAATAAATTTTATCAACGCACGATTGTATTTCATTAATTCACAGTTTAATATATTAAAATTAGGGAAGAAAATTCTGAAGGTCTGCAAAGTATTTTTTGTGTGTGCGTAATATATTTTTTGACGGCAAGCGCTACAACATTCTTCGGACAATAGAACGGACCCTTTTTCGCACAATAGCGGAAACATCTTTTACTGACGTGTCAGTGTTTCAAATGAATAGCAGTTCCGTTTTAAATTCAAAAAAGTTTACTCCTGTGAAGTTGGAAGCAACGCGTCACTAATTGGAAAAAGCTATTGCGTGAAGAAACGAAAAACATGTACATTTGTTCACATCCGGTGGCTTTTTTTCTATTGGTTGCATATTTGTAAATTCCAACCAATGGATCTATTCAAAAATGCAGCTGATTGGCTATTACAAAAGAGAAGAGGAGAATTCGGAGCCCTACGAGGCGAAATGGAAAGAAATTTTGTGCAGCGACATTCACAAAACTACTGGCCACGGGCGAGGGCAGCGTTGAAGTTCTGAAGAGATGTAAATTGTTTTTAGAAGTTTCGACTATTTCCGGCCCATGGTGTGTCCCATGCGGTCAGTTCACACCGACGCAGAGTCAACGAGAAGCGGGTCATCTTAACCTCCGCCTTGGATGAACTTCAACCCGAAGCAGACCGTCACTAGAGAAAACAGCAATTCGTTGACATAACATTTCTAAAGTTCACATTACCAGTTCTACTTGCGATGGAAAATTTGCTTCAATTTTGTTCACCCCACAGGAGACATGTTATTAAAGAGTTTCAATGTATTCATTTTATTCAGTTATCTTGTTGTTTGCATATCAAATTTTAATTTTATTGTGATTAAATTCGAAATCATTAATTAATTTTTTCTCTTTTGGACTCTACACATTATCTCTTTTGACCAATAAAAGTAAAATAATGTATTAAAATATAAATTTTTAAATAGCTTAGAAATCTTGACTCTAATATATTATATAATTTATATTATTTATTATAAATATTATTAATAAGTAAATTGAACCTTTTTTAGTACAATTCACTGCCCAACTGTGGGGCTTTATAAAATTAAATAAGTAAGTTTAAATAAAAAATTAACTGTTTGTATTAAAATAGTGAATTTTAGATTCAACGAACGATGAACACTAATAAATTAATAATTCGATTGAGACTCTGTCTGCTCATAAATAAAACTTTAAAACAACCGCATCGTGTACTTATCGCGCAATACTATTTGGCGTGTCATTCCAAATGAATCTAACAAGTATGTAAGCGACGTGACATTTATTTAATGAATTGATAATTAAAAATAGGTTTAGCGATATACTGCGCTAGTTGTTTAAAATATTATTAAACGCCTAATTTTGGGTTGATGAAAATGCTTATTATCTATAGATATAGATGGTAAAGTACAAAGTAGAAGCAGAGTTGCTACAATATTTACTAAGAAGTACCTCGGAGAAGTACTACATGTTATTATCACGAGTATTTCACTTGTATTTTCTACTGTGGTTGGATGAAATTTGAGACGACCTCCAGTTAACTGTTGGAAGGAACACAAGGAAGTGTTGTCGGAACACGGGACTTTCTCCGCACTTAGCCTAACACGATCAGAGGTCACCGAACTTTCCAGTCACTGCAGAGAATACTGCATTAGTATTACACACAACTCACTGTAATGGCCACGTGTGGCCGCATTATTAACATTACTCGTGAAAAGAGTTGGACATGACGTTTCCAGTGTGAGAGAACTTGCCTGGACATTTTGAACGCTCCATGAAATAAGTGCACTTTAAAACATTCGCGAACAATAGAAATTACAAGCGAGCGGGAAACATTAGAAGGCGGCCAGAATAGAGAACGCATTGTATATTGCACGCAGTGAGAATATACAACGTGAAATTTATGCAGCTGGCAAACAGTTCAACGGAAATAATTTCATACTTTACAACAAATATGAAGAATCTATTTTTGCCTACACATTTAACTATAATCGCCGACATAATCAAGAGATGAGCATAGAATAATAGCATTGCTTTATGACACGTAAATAAGGCAAATGTCTATGAACAATGCCTTTGACGCTCATAATTTCCGTAAGAATAGACTGGTTAATAAACATGTCGTTTCACTGATTGGCTCATTGATCGCCTTCGGTAAAATTGAGACGTCAAAAACGTCGCGTATATTAAGCCACAGCCACATAGTTAAAATCCGGTGAACAACTCTATTAACAGATCCCCTGGGAAGATTGCGTCGTTCATCATTCACAGCATCACAATCACAGATCTCCGTATTCAAATTTAAATACTAATAGAATACTTCTAATCGAATTAAAGTTTAATATTTAGCCCTTATCAATGAATTCCTGCTAAATGCATGAGACAAACATAACAATTCATCATTCAATTTACATACTTTTATTTACGTTAGTATTCCATTTACGAATATAAAACACGAGACGTTTCTTCCGTAAATTATTATTTTATCCTGCACTCCAAATAGTCGTAAGTGAACAACATGATTAATAATTCTTTAACATAACAAACTATGATAATACTATCGAAAATTTCATGGCAAAGAAAAAGCTTAAATTATTAAAAATGACCAATTATTAGGTTCCAAAATTGACTTTTAAACTGGTTGAATGTTGGAACTACAAATTAAGTGTCAGCCTACGTAGGGTAAAACGTTATCGATTATTTATTAACTACAAAGCTAAACCAATGGAAACGATCCTATTTATTTGTGAGCACGAAACGTCGATATTCTGCCAACCAGAATCAGTTTTTCCAATTTGTTTTCCTGATTTTATTTTTTGTTGTATCAATTGTTAAGCCAATTAAAACGGCTTTCTTCTTAATATTAGAGGGACTCATCTTTCGTTTAGCTGTAAGAGTTTCACAGTATGGAAAGTCACAAATACAAACCCGTTGATGCCAGGAAAATGACCCCAAAACCACTGTAAATTTGGCAGTTGGGAGAGAATCATCAAAGGAGCATTATGTCAGTTAGGAAAGAATCTTCAAAGAAGGAGGAAAGCAGTTGGGAAAGAATCTTCGAAGAAGTAAGATGGTGGAGTGGAGATGATGGAGAAAACAGTCATTCAGAAATTAACTTAGAAGTAGCCAGGTGGAGAGAAGATAAAGTATAGAGAATTAGTGAGTCTGGAGTGGCATTATCAATAAGGAGAAAGACAGAGGAGATGAGATAGAGGATAGGGTCTGGCTCGAGTCTTGGAGCGGATAGTGTGGGAATTTGACAACAAGACTCATTAAGTGAGTCTGGCCGTCGTGACAAGAGACGCGGCAACTATTAATTTTGTTGGCGTAAGCGAAGAAAAGAAGACTGACGATAGGGTGAAGTGGCTTCGCCCGTCAAAGTAATCGCGGAACCAGAATTCTTGGAAGGAAGAGCCAAGTACGAGGACGGGAACTCCGAGGAACCAGACCCAGGTAACCCAGCCAGAGCCAATGAAGGAAGCAGCTTCCTCACAAACGCGGAAGTACGGCTAACAGGTGTGTCAGTGTCAATGTCAAAAATGCGTAATGACCCTGTTCATCCTGCGCTAATCCTCACATTCAGGACCCTTATTAGATTGAGTCTCTTGCTGAGCTAGTTGCGGCATGTTAATAAACTTAAAATTTGTATTTAAATATTTATTTTACTGTTAAAGTAATAAATTTGTACTAATTTTAATTTTAAAAATTTACTTTTCCCCCGTCCCATTAAAACATAAGTAAATTTTCACTGCCAAAATCTTCTTCCGCAAAATTTCAATATCTACACACATTTCTAACTTTCTGACGTTTTTAATGTGGCTGCTTCACTTTCTTTCTTGTGTGTGCTGCTATTTTCTTAACTTTTCTTAATCTCTCTCTCTCTCTCTCTCTCTCTCTCTCACACACACACACACACACACACAAACACACGCCGCGCGCATATTATCTGCCTATCATTGGTGTAGTAGTAGACTTCGTCTCCCTAAATCTGTTTACTTCATCCACATTTTGTCCTACATACAAACTCAGGATGGTTGTCAGGGGTTTTAAAACCATTGGAAACTCAAATCGCATACTATGTGTGGTCTGGGTTCGATTCCCGGCCCTGTCGATAGTTTCAATCGTAATTTGTTTATCCACTTTTATTAACTTTGGAGCCGATCACGATTGAAAGTTTTTTTTCTATTCTTGATTCGACCTTATGGAACCGATTTAATTTAATTCAGTACAAAACCCCCTTCCTCTTCCACACACAACTTTGTGGGATCTTCAAAAAATGGTATATTTTTGCCAAGTTATGGCCACAATTATTGGTTAATTTCATTCCATGGTGATGCTAATTAGCCTAAATTGTCAGCTAGACTCCCGACTCCAAATTTTTGACGATACTAAATATCTATTAAAACATGTATATACGTTATTATATACAACTCCTAATTAAATTGATTTTCCATTTGTCCATTTTCAACATTATATTGGCATATTACCATAGGAAATTAAGTTTCAAAATTAATGTAAATATCCCCTGCATAGCAGAAAATCATAACAAACACTGGTGAAAGAAAAAAAAAGTTTCAAAGCACTCACCACTTATCCGGAAGCAGCTATCCTTGGCGATCGTCAGCGATTAAAATCTGCAATTAAAGTAATATTAAAACTGTTATAAAGTCAATTGAATGTATTTTGAATCAATGTATCAAGATAATATAAGAGTTAACTACGAGAAATAGTAAATTTTGTGGAAGAGTTTAAATTTGTTAAACCTTAATTCTTTGTGTTTTTCTGATATTGAATTTAATGAGTGGACTAGTTTAAAATTTTTCAAAAAGTGTGGGTCGATGTTGAAATGGAATAAAACAGGCTGTGATGTGATTCATTAACAATTCTTTATTATTTGAAAGGCCCACGTATGCCCTTTCAAATAAAAAATAATTTAGTTAATACCTCACACATAGCTCGTTTATCCCATTTCAACATCAACCCGCCCTTTTTGAAAAATACTATATTTTAAAATAATATATTATTTTTCGCCCACCAAGGATCCTTAGATTGAGGTTCATGTTCTATGTTTGTATTTTATTAATAAATGTGTTCAATTAAAAATTTCTTTGATCTCATCATTTACCTAAACATAATTTCTCACTGCCCCCTTACGTATATATACTGATCAAATTATGAAGCTGTAATGTTGATAGTGTATGTAACCTATTAATTTAATTATAACAAATTCAGAACATTATGTCTGTGATACAAGTTCCCAAAATTCATGATTCACGCGATTGTTAATTTAAAAAATAATTTTCGAATTGTCCTGTATTACTTTTCGTGTTCAATAATCACTTTTCAATTTAAGTTGCACGAGGATTAATAAATGCTTGTTAATATGAAATAGGCCTATTTCTCGTAAATGAATTTGATGTATTAGTAAGGAAGTAAACTCTTCAGATATAATTATTAATAACCGTAAGGGTACAAGTTTTTAGAGAATAAGTAAATAAAAATTACTAACTACTGCCTGATTAAATCCCGGATATAGCAAATAACTGTTTCAAGTGTACAGTAATGTATTTAACAAAAAAACGACTGATCCAGAAGAAATGTAACTCGTTGCGCCTAATGTTGGATGCATTAAGAAGGAATGCTGACGAATTCATTTTTTTAAATATGACGCAGTATACAGGATGTACGCTCAACACCTTGAAAAGAGACTAATTGTAGAGATAAATACATTGTAAATTGTGGTGGGTTACAATACGTTCATTGAATAGATTCTTCGTTTCCTTTAAAGTATTATTCATAAAATATAACCCAATCTTCTTTATTTTGGCAAAGAATTACAGTTTAGAAATAAGGTAGGAAATATATATCATGTTCTGTTTAAGTTTTCATTAATTTAATTGTCAAAACCTAAATAAAATATTTTTATTCCAATATCAATATTTCGCAAAATAAAAGAAACAAAATTACTTTGTGGATAATATGTCGACATCTGACGCTACTATTTTTCCCATTAATTTATTGAGGCCCGGTTACGGGGCTCGAACCTAGTAGTCTGCGGGAGGTCGGTTTCCGTGTAACGGATTTGGACTTAATTTACGTTTAGTACCGTCGAAAATATTACATGTTAAACTTCCTGTACTCAAAGTAGACGCTATAAAAGTGAAATTTATAAACTCTCTAATTGACAAGGCAGCGCACTTGTGTCTTTTTTTATTGGTATGAGACCAACTTTCTGGCACTGCGAACTGCTTCCATCCTGGCAGGTTTATCACGCGGATGGATTTAATTTGTTTTATTCTGATTGAGTCCCTTCCTGAGATTGCTAATGAACTTGACATGAAATATTCCGACCCAAAGGAATTGCTTATTATCGTATGCTGATGTTCTTGAGTTATGTGTGTAACAACCACGGTACTCTGTACTCCATCGTTTGAAGTAAATCATACTTATAGATATTTGCTGGGCAGTCATCCTCAATAGGTAACGTGCTTGCTCGGACATCCAGTCTTCCGACCAGAGATGAATTTCGATACTAAATTTGGTTGTGGAAATCATTCCTTCATTCCTTTCTGGGTTTACACGGTCAAATAATCTGCACAATAAAGCTTGCACAAGCCAGTTTTCACAAATAAATCGTGTGTAAACGCAAGAATGAAGTTTGCGTAAGCAAACTTTAATCTTGAGTAAAATCTGTCCCATGCATAAAATCTGTTTGTGGTTGGTGTATTGACATAAGCGTATAAACGATACTCAAGTCTCAGCTCCAACCTTACGTATGCGTATTGGTGAAGGTGACGTTTGGCTATCTGTTCCCTAGACCTTATCACAACACATCCTTCCTAATCTGCTAGCCCTTTCCATCCTTGCCCTCCGTCTACTGTTCTTACCTCATATACTTCCCTCTAATACTAATTGGACAAGACCATCATGTCTCAAAACGTGGTCTTCTCTATTTCTCCTAAGAATTTCCTGGTTAGTAACTCATCCATCCTCCCGATTTTCAGTAATCTCCTGCAGCACCACATTTCAAAAGATTATATTATTTTCCATTCTGCGACTCTTACCATCCACGTTTCGCTCCCATATAACGCCACAATTCCATACCAACACTTTTATCAATGATTTCCTAACATTCACACTTATATTACCCGTAATTAAATTCCTCCTTTTTACTGATATCGAGAAAGAAAGCTTATACGTAACCTCTACAGAAGACAGGCAGCAGTAATTAGAATAGAAGATCAAGAAAAGAAAGCAGAAATCAAGAAAGGAGTAAGACAAGGATGCAGTCTGTCGCCCGTGTTGTTTAACTTATATATAGAACAGGCGATGAAGGACGTTAAAAGGAATCATACAGCAAAGAGAATAAATAAAAGCCCTAAGCAATGCTGATGATAGTGTGTTGTTAGGGGAATCAGAAGTAGATTTTGAAACCATAATAAATGGCATGAACGTAATGCTAGGGACATGATGATTAGTAGAAGTGTAGTATGGGAAATAGTGTAATAGCATAGGAAGTTAGATTAAGAAGGAATATTTTGAATGAAGTTAAAGAATTCTGCATAAAGAGCACAGAAAAGGAAGGTTTGCGTTGTTGTTGTGGTATTGAGTCCTTAAACTGGTCCATGCTAACCTATCTTGCGCAAGACTTTTCATTTCATTATAACTAGCACAATTCAGATCCTCCCTAATCTTTTCTTGTCCTTCAATTTTGATATCTGCCGACTGCTTTGTAGAAGTTATGGATAACTCTGATCCGAACCATACACACCCTCAAATACACCAATTACAGTTTAACAACAACCGTGACATCCGTTGTCAAATACACAAGATTAATTTTTTTCTAGAACGTTCTAGATCTCAAGGCTTAGCACGTCGAAACCCATGGGTCGCTTCGTTACATTGCGTCATTCAAAGGTTTCGTCGGTTTCTTCTTTCTAGTTATTTTATTCCTGTCCTCTTCAGAATACTCAGTAGTTTGTTCCAGTTTACAATATAAAAGACTTTTTCTAAATCTGCAAATGCAATGAATGTAGACCTGTATTTTGTTATCCCGTCTTTTAAAATTCGACGCAGATTCAATATTGCCTCTCCTGTCCTTACATTATTCCCAATACCAAATTGACACATAATTTATGCCTTCATTGATTGGAGAATACCTTTGTATTATATTCTTTATACAAGCTTTCCCTCAATAAATATTGTTTAATAAACGTAATGTGTTATTTAATTCTTTGGAAATGTGACGCACGTTTGGATTTGGAAATACAAGTGGAAAGTTTTAAATATTCATAAATTCTTTCCCTGTTGCCAAAATATCTCAGCGTAACTGACAGCCGTTCATGGAGAGGATAATTGCACTTCTCACAACAGAGTCTGCTCTTGAAATCATTCATCCATACACAAATAGTTGCGAAAATCGTCAGACTCGTAATTCAGTTATTAGATTAGTATAAGAAAACAAATTCCTCATAGCAACTATAGTTTAGACCACTTCCTTTTCTTCGGCTTCAATTTCATACTTTTTGTATTATGCAAACGGCAGCCGTTGTAAGTATTAGTTGTTCATCAAAATTATCCATTTTTTTGAACAAGATAAAGTATAATTTTCACTTCACATATGTGGAAGCCAAACAGAACGTGTGAACAGTTCAGTTCATATGTACAAAGTGGCTTGCGCAAACTAGATTGTGCAAATTATTTGAGCGCGTAAACCCAGTCTTCAAGGTTTTATCGCCAAATTTGTAATTTTGTGAACTTTAATTGTGATCTCACGTAGAACGCTCTTTAGATCCTACCACGTTAATTTCCAAATCGTAAGGTTCCGTGAGTAACTGTCTGCATACATCTCTCAGAAAAACTGGGCATATCTATCAATTGAACTTACTCCTCACAGAGATTAAACACTGAGCTCCGACAGTTATTCTCCAAACTGCGTGGAAAGAACTAGGAAAGAACCGCTTGATCGTTGTGTGCTGTGGGAAAGCAACTCGGCCACAAAGGAAGCTGGCTCCATTCAGCCCGCAGGTCCACGGAATCCCATTGCTCGCCCGTCACGAAGCCCTCCAAGGAAGCCCGGGCTAATGGCCGATACAGCCGACGTGCCTCTAGCCCGTGCTCTTCAGGTCACGGTTGGCTTAGAACGACTTTGAGCTCGTTGTTCTTTGTTATGTCCACCTCTCAACAGCCAAACATCCGACAGGCATGTAGCCAACCATCTCTGGCAACGAAACTTTACTTCTGTCCCCCACTTTTCCAACGCTTTCAATTGTTGGTTCCAGTAGCCCAAATGAATCGGAGCGATTATGGACCTTCTTGGAAATCCATTTAATCACTCTCATGCAAAAAAATAAATAAAATCTCTTATTTGAAAACATCACAGTCATCAATTATTCTTTTTATTTAATTAATTATTTGTACTGCAGAATCTTTCGGTTTACATGTCATATTTATCAGTAAATTACTTTTAAAAACCAAAACAATTTTCTCCATATGCATCAATACATTATCAGTCGTTAGGTTTTAAAAAAACTCTAAATCTGTGTTTATAACATCCTTCTATAGCCATTGCTGTACGTCAAATGATACAACGAACTCATGGTCGCCATTTTTTCCCTATTATTATTTATATTTTTTATTCCAAATATCACTTATAATATTTTAACAA
Organism: Eucriotettix oculatus; assembly: GCA_034510155.1. Classification (NCBI taxonomy): domain Eukaryota; kingdom Metazoa; phylum Arthropoda; class Insecta; order Orthoptera; family Tetrigidae; genus Eucriotettix; species Eucriotettix oculatus. The sequence continues at coordinate 146,646,136 of CM067377.1, forward strand.
TCGTTATAATTACTTAGTGTGCAACTGTTAAAATTTTCACATAGCTAAATCTTTTATAAGGCGTCTTACTACTTTCTTTTCTGCATTAATTTCTTTTATTAAATGTATCCTATCGTTCATAATATACTAATAGACTAAGGATAACAAAGATCCTAAGGAATAAATTAAATGATAATTTATTTATACAACGAACTTAAAGGCAAAGTGGCGTACGGGTCTCCCCGCTCAACCATTTCTGGTTTTGATCAATTTTTTATAGCTGATATTACAAAGCCCGATATGGATATCTGCATAACTTCAGTCCGAAATATAGATTTCTGGCTAAGAAACGGGGTTTTCCATTTAAGCCAGTCGTTCAACAGAGTCGACGTCGTCCTAAAAGTACCATATTGCTGCATTTATTAAAGAACGGCAATGAAAATTCGTTTCTAAAGTACGAAAATAGATTAAAAAATAATAAATAAAAATTACAAAAATATTTTTCCTGGGCTCCATGGGTTCTTAAAGTTATCGAAAAAAAATTTCACCAATACTTTTTCTTCAGTTTTTCAAGGAGTCCTGCTGGGATAAATCAAGGAGGTACGACATTCGTATTTAATACTTCGCATTTCTATATGAGTGTCTATCAGTCACAGAATTTACAGATTTGCGGACAATATACTTTAAACGCTAAAAGTGAGCATTGTCAGATGGACAAATCGTTCATAGCGACACCGAATATCGTTTTGTAGTTGACACTATCGGAGTAAGATTTTATTTAAGTATCTTTTTGGTGTCTCGTACCATAGGCTCTAAAATTTCTGGTCAAAGTCCATTATGGTGTCCTGTCGACAAATATCGTCTCATCGTGATGCATTGGGCAAAAATATCTCAAAACGTGTTTTAAATGCTATTAGACTTTTGTAGTTGCATGACTTATTTTTAAACTGAAAGTAAATTTGTTTTAAGTATTTTCCTGGTTATTATTATTTCCATGAGGTGACCAGAAAGTCAATCTATTTCTTCTTAGAAGCACGATTTTCTTTTTCAGTGACGTAACATTAATGGCCTGCTATGAATTCCCTGACACAATGAGTAATAATCAAGTACAATACAAAATTCGTTGAGTTGTTCCACGTTTTCATCAGCTGAAATGTTTTGCTGATGCTAATTCAGACAGTCACGAAATGAGGTAAATTATAATGTTGGCTCATAGGCGTTGCTGATGAATCTGGTAAAAAAGGAAAAATATGCTTTTCTGGAACCCGGAAAGGTCCTGTTTCGAAGCCCATTAAAATATTGCCATATCGTGCAAATGCATAAAGTTTATCAAAACATCACGTTGTTCATTCATTTTTTAATTTGGCGTCAAGTTGGCAGCACCAAAGTCACCAAAGTATATTGTCCGCAAAGATGTTAATCCTCTTTCATGCGAGGTACAAAATATGAATTTCGTATCTATTTCACCTATCTCAGTAGGATTCCTTAAAAACCGAAAAAATTGGTGTCATTTTTTTTTCATTTCGGAAACTTTGGGAGCCAATGAAGACCAAGGATGATCTTTGTGTAAGTTTACTTTATTATTTTCATAGTCTACACAAGAATTTTACTTTAGAATCTAATTTTCTGGGTCAATTCTCTAACAATGGCTGCAATACTATAGCTCACACGTGGCTTTTTTGGTGCGACGTCGACTGACGAATGACTGACTTCAACGAGAAAGCCCGCATCTCAGACACACATATTTCGAAGTGAAATTATGCAGATGTTCATCTAAAGCGTCATAGTACGAGCTGTTAAAATTTCATCAAAATCGGAAATGATCACATGGGTTGGATTCCTAAATAGGCCACTTGACATGTAATGGCCCTGAAGGCAATCAGTATAATACGTTGAAATATATTAAATGCTCCTTATGTTTAATGATTTCTCAATATGTAGAGCCTAAACACTTTCCTCATATTTATTATCTTTCTTCCCGTGGATTTAGGAGTAAAGCCGTATTAATTATCGCTTTTTTCATTTCGGAATGGTGATACATCCTCGTTTTTAGACGTCTGTCTTACCAGCAATTTCTATCTTATCCTTCATGTTATTAGATTAATTTCCTACCTGCCTCAACACATTCTCTTTTCATATTTGCACATTTTTAAGGAAGGTTCTTATTATTAATAAGTCTATAACAATTAAAATTTCTTGTCCTTACTATTCTGTTACTGCAAACTTCTTACAGTTCCTGTGTGGGATTTAGGCCATTTGCATATTATTTTGTATCAGCAATGGCAAATGTTGAAAGTTTTTATACTGGCCTATAAAACCCTTTTCATTTATATATTTTCCCTGAAAGAGGTCCGAAATCTTTCTTGCACTCCCATTATTTTAGTTTGGATTTCCTTCAATATATTTCAAATAATTTCTTTAGCAAGATGTTGTAGAAAAGTTGTAAACAAACAGTCCAACATGATGGACAGGAGATATAAATTTTGTAAATAACCATTGTGTTTAGCAGATGATTATGGAACATCAGTTTCAAAAGCTACTGACTGCGTGCCTTTGAGGATGTTATAAATTTTAATAGAGACTGAAATAAAGATATTTTTAATCATTTTAGGAATTTTATACTTTTTAATACGGATGTTGTAACTAAACAAATGTATGATTACTCGTGATATGTTTGCTTTATATTATTCATAAATATATTTCCATATTTTAGACGAACATTACAAAATACATTGATCAAAAATTCGTACTGTAAAATGTCTTCGTTATTGTAATCTTTAGTGGGCCTGCGGTTCAGTCATACTGTTTTTTTGCTACAAATATTCAAAACTGTTTGTTCTGCGGTACAACATATAGTTCAGGCGAGTAAAAAATACGTACACATATTCGTAACTCATCACGTGGTTCATCCAACTGTCATTTCAGACTGCTAATATCAATCTCTCAAGTCACTTCTGACATTTCCTATTATTTAGTCCCCCATCATTTCTTGTTCCGAATGTGGTGTTATTGCAATATGAATACCTTAAGTTACGTAAAAAATAATTATTAACATTTTATTTACATTTTCACTTATTTAACAATTTATATTTTTCTTTATACAAAGTATATCCCGCTGTCTTGATGGGGGATTTTAAGAAAAATTAAACAAAAAACTAATTACCTTAAAGAAAAAGACATTTAACCATTCATAAGAAAGCTGACGAAATTTTAAACATCTAACGTAAGTCCAAAAAAATAAACTTTTCGTATTGAAAACTGATCCCAAGCAACAGGTGTGCGTTATTAAATAGGAGGATGGAACGTCTAATATAATGTGAGTTAGGAGAAGATTAGTTTGGCTTTAGGAAGAATGTAGGGACAAGAGAAGATATTGAATTTGCGTCTAATTTTAGAAGACAGGATAAGAAAAAGCCAGCCTACGTTCATGGCATTGTAGATTTAGTGATGAACTGAACTGGGTCACATTATTCAGGATTTTGAAGAGCACAGGAATAAAATATCGAGGAAGGAGGATTAAACATAACCACTACAAAAGGCAGTCAGCAATAATTAGAATTCAAGATCGAGAAAAGAAAGCAATATCAAGAAAGGAGTAAGCAAAGGATGCACGCTGTTTAACTTATGTATAGAATAGGACATTTCTAAGACTTTCATCGTACTGAAAAATCATAATGATAAAAGCCTAAAATGATAAAAATGGATTACTTTTCAAAACTAAATAATAAATGTTCATAAATAATATCATTAGAATTATTGTTTTTAATAAAACTCGTAGTTAAATTTTTGTTTGCTCTAGTCATTTATAGGACAATAAGTTAATTTTGAAAATGGACTAAGTCAATTTGAAATTTAACAAAAGGCATTTTCGTATTAATTTACACAAATTTTAAAATTCATAATAAGTTTCCATTCAACAAGACTATAATGTATACCAATACATAAAATTGAAATGTCCGTCTATCTGTCTGTCTGTCCGTATGTCTGTCTCGAATAGGCTCCGAAACGGATTTCAATAAAAATTCAAGGGTTCAAAAGAACGAGATTTAATTTCAATATTCGTGCATATTTACTTTCAAAATGATGCAGAAATTTAATATAATATGAATATAAATATTATACTGGAAGATTTTTTGGAATAACCGCGCGAAAGCCTGCGTGTAAATCAACTGCGAGTTACAAGCCCTATTACGCGTTCCTATATTTTTTATCCCACTTACTATCTATTGTTGCTGCACGCTGAGAAAAAAATTAACTCCTTTGGATCGTCGATACGATGTATACATGAATTGGTTTTATTTCTCGAGTCGGGAAAATTTTAAAATTTAGTAATTGCTAACTTGAAAATAAAAAGGAAGCCATCGAGTTTGGCATCGAAAACGGTGTAATGCGTAGTACATTATGACCTTTAATAAGCGATTTAAGTAAAAATTTAACCATTAAGTGGGGGAAAATTTTTATTCTGCTAGAATACTGAAAATATATTTATTCGTGATATTGCACCGGGGGTATTTTTGATCCTCTTGAGATATTTAAGGCTCATATTGCGACTTTTTCGGTGTTGGTTAATAATGTACCCAGATAATATAAATAAAATATTCGGGCAGCGCCGGGTCCTCAGCTAGTATAAAAATATTTTTTAATTTATTCAAATACAATTCATAAATATTTAGAAGCAAAAATAAACATGACTTACACCATTTTCATAATTATGGGCACAATTAAATTCGCAAAAATTGTCAGCTTGGAGTAATGCAGCGCATAACTGAAAAAACTCACGAACAGCCACTGTTTCACACTACTGTTTTACCAAATTAATAATATTCCAGCACTTCCTTAAATATCTCAATAATTCCAGCTTATGACGGACGTTACAGGCACACATTCACACTCCGCTGAGACGGTTCACAGTTGAAATTGGCGGTTGGGAATTCCACGAGACGGTACGAGCCGCGCGCGTTGTCCTTGGCACTGTTCCAATGGCGTGACCTTGAACTTGGCCGCCGCTTTCATTAAGAGTTTCGGGGGCCATTCAAAACAGCGGGGCTCCCTCTCTCTGCTGCCAACCGTTCTTACAACCTCTCATTACGCGATCTTCACTAACAACGTAGCTTTTTTAACGCACACTAATAATAATAATTGGTCCTGAGATATGGCAACGGCCAGCGAAGTCTTTTTACGAGACAGACATTTCTTCCGATATAGTATGGAAGGTAGCTTGTATTTCTTAATTAAAAACCGTACGACCAAAGACTGCGAGAATCAGGATCACGTCAGAATCAGGTAACCAAATTAAGGTGATCTTCCAGACTATTAAACGTCAACTGATGAATCAACATTTGATACCGTAGCATGTGATGCATTTTGAAAAATCTTCCTCGGATAATATTCGTTTACGGTTACTGCAAGTAATTTATAATTTCATGTTCATCCCATTATCTCAATACCGGTCAACCTTCAGCAATTTGTTATTTCAGTGTCAGTTGTACAGCAACCTCTGAGCTTATTCTGCTGAGCACTGGAGCATATCTGATCTTGACAGGTCTTTGTACTTGGAAGTGAAGAGAAAGAAAAAGGGAAAAGGAGGTCAGGACGACATATTGGACACACCCATTTGTTTTCTCTCTCGAAAAAAAAAATACCAGTGGAAAGATTTCCACTGGTGAAACGGGTATAATCTTATCAGCAACTCCGAAGAGTGAACGCATCCGAAAAGCCTGATGACCCATTATGTGTGCCAAATGTGAAAGACGCAAATATGAGTTTTAAAATCGTAGCAAACGAATTCAATGTTAAGGAAATGTATAAGTGCGAGTGTGATATTAACGAGACGAAGTTGAATAAGTGTGCCAGACGTGAGAGAAGCCTCACCAATTATTTCGTAAAATAAGAAAGTAGTGTATATTTTCAAATCTTTTGTCCTACTAGGGAGGTACAGTTACAGAGGTATCATTCAGGACCATCAAAGTTCTGAATATTACAAAAATTCAATCAATAATTATTAAAATAGATTCAAGTACTTTATCTTTCACGAAAAAGAGGAATTTACTTACGGGTAATATAAGTGTGAATATTAGGAAATCGTTGCTAAAAATGTTTGTAATGGAATGTGGCGTTATATGCGTACAAAACGTTGGCGACAGGAGTTGCAAAAAGGAAAAGAATAGAAGCCTTTGAAATGTGGTGCTACAAGACGCTGCTGAAAATCAGAGGGGTCGATAGAATCACTAACGAGGAAGTTCTTAACAGAATAGGAGGCGAGCGATCAATATGGAGGACATTGGTAAGAGAAGGTATAGATTAATAGGCCACGTTTTAAGACACGAGGGTCTTGTAAAATTAACATTAGAGGGAAGTGTGTGGGGTAAGAACAGATGAGGGAGGCGAAGGATGGAATGCGGTACGCTTATTAGGGAGGATGTGAGGTGTGGAAGTTATTCGGATATCTAAAGGCTTGCACAAGATAGAGTCGCCATAACAAACTTTACCTTGATTAACTTAGTGACGAAAAATGTAAAAGTGAAAAAATTGTACGCTAAATTAATATTTCCAGATATCAACACATAAAGAAAATTAATTGAAATAAATAAGAATAGAAAAGTTACATCTTTATCAGCCAACTGTTATTTTTGAATGTTAAATTATTTTTATAAAACGAGAGCTTCATAGTCACAATAATTCTAAAATCACATTTTAAAATTCAAAATAATACAAATCAATTACAACGAACAGCATTCATATCTTCAAGTAATGCACCAGACAAATATCAGACAGTAAATTAAATAACCTTTGTATTTACAATTACCTCAACAGATTGTTATTTTACAATATTTTTGTATATGGTTATGTATAGTAAGCAATGTGTTAAAGAATTGCCGAAACACTACAAAAACTGATAGTCTGGCGTCAATGTGTCGTATTCGAAAGTAGATGTTATTTAAACCATGACACATCGGTCGATATAACATATATAACTATTTATTTTGATAATTTATCTTAAATATAAAATACGTAACGTAAAATACCTTCATTTTATATTAGGTAAAATAATGAGAAACGTCTATTAACTTAAAATATTACAACTTTTGGTGAAACTTTAAATTTCATGATTACAAAAATCATGTTGACAAAGATTTATCAATCCTTATAAAATCAACTTATTATTAATTCAACTTTGATAATATTTATATCTTCCGTTAAGAGAATTTTAAACTCAAACTTAGAGCTATATATATATTAATATAAACTCATAGACTCATTAGTATATTGTAGAAACGAAAGATCTGAAATCGAAGTACAACACCCTGACATTTTAAGAAAATTCTATTGCAAAGATTGGTTTGTCACAGTTTTTTTTAGAATCCTAAAACTAATTTCTTTCTTTCTGGAAGTTGTAATATTATAAGTTGATAGTCGTTACTTCTTATTGTAACTAACAGGGTTTACCAATAATAGAGGGTCCGTATTGAAATGTGTCTGAAATTCTTCTTTATTACGAAGGTCCACATGCAAATAAAAAAATTATTTCATTAATACCTCACACTCAGCTTATTTTATTCAATTTTAAAATGGACCCGCCCTTGTTGAAAACCCCTATATTAGTTAGATATTTTGTACTTTTATAATTTATCTTAAATAAATTATATCCACTACCGTTCTATTACGAATTAAATAACATCTATTGTAGAATACGACAATTTGACGACACTAGGCCTTCAACTGATTAATTCTTTAAAACACGATAAGTTCCTTACAAGTTATGTAAATTCATACATAAAATATTGTAACTAAGCAATCTGTTGAGATATTTATATCCAAAGGTTTTTTATTTCATTGTTTAACATTTGTCTGATGCAGTATGCGAAGATCTGACAGTTGACGATGTCACTGATCTGAATTGTTTTGAATTTTAACAGTTGATTTTTCAATAGTTATGGCTACAAACTTGAAAGCTCTCGTTTTGTGGAAAAAAATTAGTAATCAATTAATCATGGACTGATTATTTGTAATTTCAACTTCCTACATATCATCATGTTACATAAGTCGAATTCACCACTCACAATCTCAATAAATATAGTATGCAAGAAATAGTCATTCGTCCAAATAGGATTAGTAGTAGTCCCTTGCCCAATAATGAAACAGATGGTAGACCGGAACTCAATTTAGCAGGAACCTTTATTACGGCAACTTGGCAGTGTCAAAACTATTTTGAATTCATTAACGCAGGGAAACATATTGTGTTCAGGTCATGAGCGTTAAGAAACTCTTGCGTAAAAGTTATGAGTTGCTGAGTACAGGATGCGATGAGAATGCCTAGGAGCTGCCTGTATATCCCGTTTGTAATAATATAATGAATAATTTTAAAAAATTGTTAGTTTCTCCTCTCCAACGACTGTTCTTTCCTAACAACAGTACTCCCATCGACCTACTCCCTTCTTCTACTGCGCACCTAACAAGCCACGATAATTCTTGAAACCTATACCTCATGATCATTTTATATAATTACCTAAATATTTACTCTAACATCCAAAACTGAATTAATTTAAGTAAAAAATTATATAAGTGAAAGTTTCGAGTGCGATTGCCTGTTCTTTTTAACCGTTGAATAGGATATTAAAATATTTAATAATTTCTAGTTTCACAGACATTTTCTGTTAATCAATCTGATGAAATTTAATTAGTAAAGAAAATGTCGGCATCGTATAAATGTAATTATCTATTATGAATGCATGTCTGGTAATCATGTCGTATTATAGTTCATCATAACTAAATTTATATGATTATATGTAAGGAAGTTTTCGTAGTCTGAAATATGTACGAATGGTATTATAATCAACTTCGCTTTTCATTGTAACTGAATTTTTACGACTGATCGCGGACTGGTACCATAGTAACGAACCTATCCGTCATGTTTGCTATCTTAGGATCAAGATGTGATTTTGAGATATTTAATTACCATCACGTTCTTTTAATTGTAAGTTTTTGTGCGTTTTTTCGGGCGTGTAAATCTCAGTTTACTTCAGATTATTTGGAACGCCTCTTTTTTACGACGTGGGTCAAGGTCTGAGAATATAATTTCTCCAATCTATCTCAGCAGATCTCTCCCAATATTTCGTCTGCTGCTCTGCGGCGTCGATAACGGTCGCGTTTTCAGAGGAGTGGGAAAAGGCGCGTGAGTTCGTGGTGTATCCTCCTCCTCCCTGAAGAACACGTAGTCAGAGGCTCCGCAAAGGTATCGGCCAAATCTCGGAGGCCTTCACGAATCAAAGATTCAACTTCGCTGCTCCAACCAGTCTTTCAAAGTGAAACGTGCGAGTTATGAACACCGCCGGGGAAAAAAAATGGAACAAAACGGACTCACGTGCCGAAGACGCGTTTAGGCCCACTCGCGTAAGCCAAAACGATTAAAGCAAGCGTGTGATATACAAGACAAGGTTTGCGTCTCTTTGATCTGTACCACCCGTTTATATCCTCTCCATCGGTAATTTGCAATACCGGATGTGAAGTCACGAACCTGTCCCCGGTATGCCAGGCCCAGTAGAAAAACAGAACACGTTTTCGACTTGGAATTCAACGAGAAACTCTTCCGGTGCAGTTATGGTACAAGGAATAGTCGGTGTACTACACGCGAGAGGGACGAGTCTTACAACTAACCACACGTAGCGAAAAGTCAATTACAAGCACTCTGTATACTGCCTTAATCACAACCTGGAAGTGTCAGAAAAGTGGTGTCTGGCCTTCCTAATTACAATTCTCCGAAATATAAATAAAAAAGTTTCTATATTCTCACAAATTGTTTTGTTTGCATTCCACAAATTCATTTAAGTGAATTTGATGTCTTACATTCCTGAGCGCCTTTCTATGTTTCCTTATTACTTGAGTCACTTCAAACTGTTCCAATTCCTCGCTACAATCACGCCGCTTCTACGAATATGATTAGAAAACTGTTATTTCTTCTTGATATTTTGAGCTAACAGTTATGCATTAGATCCATATCTGAACATATCTATAATTAAAGAAAATAGGCCGCCAATAAGTTAATTATAATATTACAAATAAAGAAGGTAACGTTTCGTCTCGTCTTTGGTACCTCATCAGGCGAAAAAATAATCAAAATTATGTCATGTCTTCTTGGTGTAGAATTTGGATTCAAATTTTTATTAAAAATTCTTTAACATATTTGAAGAAAAATTAAAATTGTTATAATAACTTGTAGTCTATGTGGTACACGATTGCGTATCACACCGTAAACTAATCTATTTTTCCATGTAAACACTACTCCCAGAGACATCAAAAAGATATAGTTAAATTTTTTAAATTATAAATTTATGTAATTAATTTAATGTAAAAACTCTAATGTAAGTCGCTAACAGCCTGTTACTGTTGATGCGACTTTAAATAAACTCATCTAAAAGGTATATATTTCTAGTTATATATAAAATGTAAGAATTTAGATTCATCCTAGACGGAGTGGGGAACAATAATGCACGCGATTGATTAATAACGACGACGAATGACGAGTCATCTTCTTGACGAGAAGGGTAACATGAATGATTGCGTGTTGTTTCATTCGACGTGGCGAATTCAATTGGCCAGACTTGAAAAGTCCAGTTGCAATCAGGCGTGTTGACTCAAGACAGAGGTTTTGGTTAAGAATTGCAGGAGCCAACACTTTACACCGGCATGTCCGGAAATCCGAACTCAACAGACTGGTGTCATTCCAAAAGGAAGGGTCCATCACCGTACGCGAGAAGATACCCTGCTGAGAGATAACTCCAGAGTTCCACAGACAGCCATAAACAGAATGCATCACCCTCCTTTTTCACAAGGAAGGAGGAAAAATCATGCCTACTTCAAGTACGGGGTGAAATTTCACGCACAGGGGCGGAGCTTGGTGAACAAAATCAAATAACGTCTTGGGGTTTACTTACTGAGCTGTTGCTAGGCAATATAGAAAAAGCTACAGAGTTAGTCAATCATCCATTCTGACTCGTGCAGTTTTTACGCTTTTGGCGATATTCGTTGGGATGTCAAGAGCAGAAACGTCAACGGGGTTCCAGTACTAGCAGCTTTGAAGTTAACTAGCGTCAACTCGCGATCCCGGTGACGGCCATTGCAGCCAACAATAATACAACGAACCAGCGGATAGAAACTTCGAACGGTGACGTACAAATGTTCAATGTTTCTCGCCTCTGGTCAGTTCATATAGTGTTCTCGACATTGTAATATTCCCCACAAGTTACCCCTGAGAGAAAGTGTTCATGCTCTCGTCAGAAGCTGGCATAGGAAAAACTAAAAATAACTTTTAATTAAATGTTTTTATTAACTCAACTTGAGTAGATTCAAAATTTTTCCTTTTTTACAGAATTAGAATTTCAAAATTTTAATTCTTTGTGCAGCGCATCGTAATTTTCTACCAATATTAATTTATATCTAATTAAGTACCAAACTACATAGGAGATACCACACCTATATAATGATATCAGGCTTACTTTTCTTCTTCTTCTCTTCCTTGGCTCTGCATCCCATTACGGACCCTAGCTTACCGGGTCGACTGCGGACTGTCATATGACACATTCTGATTATGGAGTGATAAGTGGCCAGCGTATCAATTCTCCAGCAGTCTTAATGCCAGTCCCGTGACCATATTAGGCTTAAATTTAACATTTAAAAACAAAGATAAAAGGATTTCCCGGCGTATGTGCTGAAAACAAACATGGGGTTTCGTATGGGTACATCAGTGAGTACTGTGCGACGTTTCGGCAACCAACTTCATTGAGCAATGCAACAGTGCACAAAGGTATTCGGATGGCTGCCGGAGAACTCCTAAGTCAGAAAATTAAAAACACTATTTTACAAATCGAATATGATTTGTAATTTTTTAATTGAATTTTTGTATTTTAAGTCTATTTATTTCATTGTGACAAATGTAGATTGCAATGTATATGTGATACCATGGTCTGGAACGTAAGCGACCAAATAATTTTAATATGTGCATCTAAGTACTGTCTACATATAATTGATGACAATATATAAAATTTATTGTAACATTTTTAAATTTTCTTAACTTATTTTAAACGTGTTTTTTAAATTTTTAAATCAAAATATTTACACTCAGAGGATTTGATGAAGTTCCAAAGACGGGATGAAACGATGTTTTTTGTGTTTGATTTTATTTTATTAATTAACAGTACTTATTTTAGCAATTTACTGCTCTTCAATTTATGCTTTTATTTCAGCGGCGAATCAGACTCTCGATCATTATCAAGGAAAAAAGCAAATTGTCGGCTAATTATAAACTTTAATATATTCTACAGGTTCTGAAAGGCTGCTGTTTATGTTGCTCTGCCTGTAGATCCGAAACGTCGACCCTGCTAGCGATATGAATAAAGAAATACAATAATTGACTTAGACAAGAGGAACATGTTTGAAAATCGCCCGTGGGATCCACACGAAACCGTTACAGGCAGCTGCGGTCTGCTTATCATTGCAGTCTGACTAGTGTGCGGCCTGCTACATAATTCTGTTACGTACTTAAATTTTCGGAGAATACGCAGGGCATATGAATTCAGGTTTGTAAGTAATATTCATGAGGCGAAATTTCATAATGACTCAATCAATACATTCTCACCAAATTTTGGCAAAAATCCCACATGTCTTCCTCAGTTCTTTAACATATAACCACAAGAGTCTACCAATAACTGATAGAAACGAAACAAAATATGTTAAGTGCGTTTTTCCAATTTATTAATTTATTACTTCATATTTAAAACTTATATGAGTTTACAAACAAACTAATCGCATCCTCATACTAATTCAATAATAAATGAGAATATATGTAAATAACTATTTAAATTACACAACCATCAATTTATAAATCGCTGAATTTTTGGATGTTATATAAAAAGAACTTAATTATAAAAGTAAAATTAAGTCTAAAATTTTTGGGGGCTATCTAAACTCGAGAAGCTCCCTGTCAATATATAATTATCTGTCGATTAAAATGCGAACAGACAGCGAAAAAGGAACCGACGATAAAAGTTTATTCCCGTTTTCACAGCGGTTGGCCAACTAGTTGTTATTTGCGGGTGGCGGAAAAGACACTTGTTCATCAAATACGAAGGAAAGTATTTTCTTCCTCATTTTCAAACTAGAATAGTCGAAGGCATTTGTATAACTCTTCAAAGATTGATCTATTTTCTGTGGTATATATACATATATACATTCAGTCTATTTTTTATTTTTAAATAGTTAAGAAATTGCTCCATATCTTATGCGAACAATCAAAGAAAGAGTATTTTACGTTAATTTGTTACTGGCTCGTCACTAAACTGACAATATAATCCACAAAAACAGCATAAACTGAGGCTATTAACACGCCTAATATATAAAATTAAACTCGTTTATATACGTTTTTATAAAAATTAAGTTACGTAATGAATAGTAACCTTGAAACGAGGGTATCGCGAAATATAACATATCGTACATGAGTTGTGTTCAGCACTTATGCTAACCTATGTTGTGCAACCCTTTACATTTCCGCATAACTACCACATCCTCCCTAATCTGCTTAACGTATTTCATCCTTGACCTCCCTCTTTTGTTCTTACTCCACACACTTCCCCCTTATGCTAATTTTACAAGACCCTCATGTCTTAAAACGTGGCCTATTTTTCTATCCCTTCTCTTGGTCATCGTCCTTCATACTGTTCGCTCTTCCCCTATTCTGTTTAGAACTTCCTCGTTAGTGATTCTATCCATTCCACCAGATTGAATAATTTACGTTCCCGCGTGATACGAGTTGAAAATTCAGGAATAGTTTAATGAGGAGATAGTGCATGTTATATAGATTAAGCATTATGGTGATGTTGGGCAAGAAGTGTTCATCTCGTGTGATTACCGACCTTGTAGGCATTGGTGACCGCATCCTGGATGCGGCCCATTGAAAACTCCCCGTGCGGTTGTCTCCAACCCATCTTCCGTGCTTGTTTGCACCGTTTTTATCTGCAGCTTGCCGACTGTAACGTTAGACATGGTAACTTTTGGCCTGACAAGCAAGCACGTCGTTTCTTTTTACGTTCCAGTTGTTTCTCGACGCAACTGTAAACATTTTGTGAAACATTCCGCGAACCATACTCGGAAAAAATTCATATAATTTTGTTTATGTGTTAATGGTTATCCTCTATAACAAATTAGTGACATGGAAGTAAATGGTGGATGAAAATCAATTGAAAGATTTGCATACACAAACAGTTTCACATAGTTCTGTAAAATTGCAATGATGTTGGATGTTCACCAAAATTTATTATTTTTAAATGTTACCTCTCGTTTATATTGAAGGATCAAAGGACGATCATTGCAGCTAGGTTTAAATTTCTCATAGCCTTGTTAATAATTCTATCCATTAATTGGACTATGCAAAATGGTGAACGGTTAGGCGCCTAAGGAATGACTGCGGGAGTTTTCTCTCGCAGGCATTTCTCCCCAGAGTGATTACGGGGCTCACCTGGCTATGTTGGGAACACCTCGTACTCTCTCAGTTTTATTCAAAGTTCTCACATGCCGAGACACCTTCACCATTTTAGGAGGTATATGTACTGCGGTCGAAGACCTTGGGCATAAGGCAAGAGTTGTCCGCCGATCCCATTGCATCAGTAGACCATCTGCCTCTTAAAACTGGTGGAGACACGGAGAAGGGAATGCTGGAATGCTCTTCTCCCGTCATTCGCAAGGGCGTGGGAATAGTACCCAATGCCCGACCTACGTGATGCAGGTTTTCTAGGGTTTCCCTGCATCTCTTTAAGTGAAACACCGGGTAGGATCCTTAAACTATAGCCTGGGGGCCCTAGTCAACCCTCGGCTACCTTGCTCTACCTTCCATACCCTTTTTCAATTTTCTTCCTATGCTATTAAAGGGGAGTTGCCTGTTTCAGTATCATCCTCATGTAACCTGTTCCCACCTCCAAAAAAAAGGTGTCTTACGAAGATATCCCAGTATAAACGGAGCATTTCACGAACTGAAAGTCACGCTACACACATCCCTAGTAAGCATTTAAGTAAAGTATAACAGCTAAATAAATGAATTAAATGACTAGCTGAAGTACCCGACATTGCTCGGGTTGACGTAAATAATAAATCAGGAATGTAATTAAAGATACGTTTATTACAGTATTTGAGGGTACACTACAATCTATTTCTGTTGTCAAAAACAACCTCTTTTTAATCCTAATTTATGTGAATTGCGAAAATCGTCAATATTGTAGTTTTGTACTAAGAGGTTTCTATTTGACCCGTTTTCGGTGTTCTGAGAAGAAAAGGTCATATGATCGAAATTGTAGAGAATTAATTCCAATCGACTCTGCGTCCTCTGAATTTTTCTAAAATCCTCAATATTTGAACTACAGTGGCCTAAAGTTGGAGGGGTTCCAAAATTGAGTTTTTTATTGTGGGGTTGGTCCACCTTGAAAATATGTAAATATCTACTGATTGGTTTCGGTGAGACACTAGAATCTGCCCTTACTCGTTTCTTCAAGTTGAGTACTGACTTTCCTAGGGGCGGAAAACCACCGCAAAAATACCTTCAAAAATCGGAAAACCGGAGATTTGTTGACATTTTCACTTTTTTCACACATATACAGTATTTATACTGTTATTGAAGTTTATTTAATTTAATACTTTTACCTTTGATGATTGTCACTATCAAGTGCATATTATTTTATTTTATTTTACTAAATATTAAAATTTACCTGACGTGTAAAATGAAACTAATTTACGTATACATCGTATCGACGATCTAAAGAATTTTTTTATATCTCAGGGACTTAGCTCTCTGCCAACGATAGGTTAATTACGTTTTGTGAGCTGTTTCTTGAGTTGTACGGTGTGTTTCATGACATCGCGATTTCGCTAGAGTATTTCGTAAACGCAAAAAGCAATAAAAATTTATTTACTGCGGTTCAATTAAAAATAAAAGAAAAGAAAAATATTCTTCTATGTCGAGTCTCAATCTAATAGCATGATGACGTTATCCAACGTCACTGAGTTGCGTTTGCACTCTCCAAAAAACTCCATAAAGTCGACACTCAATGTAGGCTTCCTTCTGTCCAAAATTTTCACTAGATCAGTTTAGATGAAAACAAAACACATATTGTAGCCAAGAAGAAACGCGCCAAACATCATCACTTCAAATATATAAACTTACTTCAGTGAACACAGGGCTATGCACTGAAGCATAACCCGAGCATAATTGCGTAATTTATCGTAGCTGATTATGCTCGAGTAACGAAAATATCGGGAATTTATTTCGGTTGAAATAAAATTGTTTCCAGTGTATTGGAAGTTTATTTCCACGAATAATAAAAGTGTTAAAGGTTGTGCATTATTAGATTGCAATTTTTTGTTGTTGACGATAATAGAAAAATTCTCGCCAGTGGTTCCTAAAGGTAACGAAACTTGAAATTTAATCAATGTTACCTCCATTTAGTAGCAATGGTGTCCTTGCGGTAGCCAGTCGTAATTTATAAGCGAATTATTCATTTTTCGCAGAAAATAAAAATTATGTAATTTATATTTTATCCCAATTGAAAAACAGTCACAAATTGCAAAAATAAATTCTGATAAGTAGAGTTTAATTTTCATCAACAAACATGTTTTATAAAAAAATATAATTGTTCTGGCGTAATTTATGATGAAGACTGGAGTTATATCAGTCATTCTGACATTGTGGACGAACTAATATTTGAATTTGACTAATGGAAAAATAATAATGGCAGTGTTTTCGAAAGGTGCAAAAAATTCAAAATTAAGTAAATATGAAATAGTTTTCCTTTTACGCGTAGTGGCTGAAGAAAACCGACTGGAGAAGAAAATTAGCGTCGAAATGTTCATCTATATTAAAAAAACATTTGAATTCCTTCTCATATTAAAATTTGTGTGGTAACTAAGATTGTATAATTAATAATTACGTTTAATATATTTAGGAAAGAGCATTACAGTTGTAAGGTATGATTCATAACAACAATGGCAAAGATATGGACTTGGCAAACATGGGCAATCAAGAAAGCAAAAAAGGCTTTAGTAACGTTTTAATTGAACCAGTAGTTCAGGTTTATGAAAGGGCGTATAAATTGAATTTGTAGAAAGGAAGTCGTCCACGATTTTGGAGCGTGAATGAATGAAGAAGAGCCGTGCTGGGAATTGGTTAAAGAAGACTGTCAGTAATCTTACCTTTTTGAAGAAGGAAATCACGTTGCACTGTGGTTAAGGTTCTGAGGAGCGACTCGTGAGGATTTATCCCACTGTCATTGGAGTACAGTTAGGGCGACGAAATGTCACCTCCGGGATTCCCCTAAATGCCGATCCTCGGGAAGAGTTCGAGGCCTCATGCCGGATATACAGTCTCCTCCTCCTCCTCCTCTTTTTCTTCGTTCGTAAATCACGTCTCGCGAAATGTCGGGGACGCTTCATTAACAAACGGCCGCCAGAGCGCAACAACGCAACCAGCTGCAGGTAATAAACGCGACGGAACATTTCTCATCTCAAGTACAAGAACGTCTCTCAAACGCAGAGATCTTAAAAATATCTTCAGATGTAGAGTTAATGACAACTGTATTTTCTTAAATATCTTCTCAAATTAATGAGCCTAATTTCTTCAAGGAATTTATTAAAATTTTGTTAAAAGACTGATTTTTACCAAGCATGATAATTTTTTCCTATCTTAATCAGTCACGTTTTGGTTATAAATGTGACTGATTAGCATAGGGAAACATTACCACATTATTTTATCACCTTGTCTCACTCGTTTGGCGCAATGGGTTTATTAAAAAAGTACGAAACTAATCCTGACGGATTTAGAAAAAAATTCTAAAGCTCGCACGTAAGGGGGTTACCAACAATATCTACTTCAAGTAACAGAAGCATTAAAGACCAGTATAACAAACAAATACAATTATAAACAATACATAAAATTTTGAAGAGCGTAGGCATTTCGTTCAATGCTTGTGATCCTTGTCAATACTAAAACCGGACTTCAACAATATTAACAATGGCAGTAGCATTATATAATCACAAAGATATTACTGACAAAGTCTATTTAATAAACTATCATAAATAGTATTCATGAGTGAAGTATCTTGCTTAACATTTAAAGAAAATTTATTTGATTTAATATGAAGCTTTTCATAGATGAACCTTTTTCTATAATTTACCCCCTTTTCTGGGATAAAAGAATGATTAACAATAGTAATAGGAGAATGTTTAAAAGCCATAAATTTTACCGTATTTAATAACTACAGTACTCTTTTGGTATCAGAAATATGATTGAACAATAACTTTATGCCAACGATCACTTAGAGACAGTTTTTAAAAATTTTATTTTCTTAAAGATTCAAGAAATTTTTGCGTAAGAAGGTCGTGTTGTGGCAAGCCGCGAAAATCTTTAAGAGAATGTTGTGGTTCCGATTGTTTTCGTCCATTCTGATTTCAATATCCCAAAGCATTAACGTTAATACCTGGTTGTCTATTTATAACCCCCCCTCCTCCCCCGTGCCACACCGGCCCACCAAATCAAAGCAATAAGATGTCTGCCTGGGAAGAAAAGAATGAATTTGAAAAAAATAGGGACTACTACAAACTGATTTATTACAAAAATTATATCTCTATTTAAAATATCAACTCTAATATTAATTACTATATGAAACGAGTTAAATTAAAAATTATATCATATTGACAGATTTGTCAAAAAATATATATATTTAGGTTTAATAAAATTAGTGCTAGTAAATCAATCAGCGTTTGATATTCAAATAATTAAATCAAGTAGATTAGCGACCACTTTAGAGGCACAGTTTTTATTTGCATTTGATTTTTAACGACCTTTTGAGCAACATTTTTATGAGACATTTAAACTAAATATTACAAAAATTCAAAAAATTACTTCCAACTTAAGTTCAAACAATAACCATGGAACTAAATTTTAGAAGATGAGAATAGAAAAATCTCGGCCGGTCCGTGACTTAAAACTCAAACCTGAGACCTCCCGCTTTCCGGGCGGGTTGTCTACCACCTGCGCTAATCCGAGTGTACCACAGGAACTGCTTCGAGATGCCTTTGTATACCTGAAGCTTAGACACCCACCATTTCCTTAAACAAGTTTCTCACAGCCTAATTTTTAGAACATCAGTGAAAGAAGGATTTTCTGACAATTGATCAAAGGTTCATTATTTTAAATAAAAAACATACGAATTTATTCCAATTGAAGCTCAGGCAAAGGCCGTGAAACTGAATTTTAGAAGATCAGAATAGAAAAATTCGACAGGATCGGGTCTCGTCCATTCTTCTCTAATGTAAAAGAAAGAAGGATATCAAATTGTGACAATATTTGTTGTTTTCCTATATTTACGTAACCAAATTTCTGTTAATTTCCATAGACAGACAGCTATAATAAACAAAAGCGTCTTGTTTCAAGACGACATTTGCAGAATGAAAGTCGCGTTCGGCTACAAAGATACACTTGCATTTAATTCGATACTTGGTCCAGTCGAAATATTTTCTTATTATGATCCTTTATAAACACTAAATATTAAAAATACTACATCGTTGATGTGTCAAAATATTAAGAGTAAACAGGTTCTTAAATAATCCAAATTTGATTTCAAAAAGTAAATAAATTACAGAATTTTGGTACTCGTAAGTGTTTAACCACATTAATTTATAAAGAAATTGTAATTTTATTCAATTTAAATATATACTTTTTTGACTTACCCTATAATTATTATATTAGATATTAATAGATATATTATAATTAACTTTTTAAAGTCGCATTAACCTTGTGGTCATTTGTGACGGTCATACCTCTCCATCGTAATGTTGAACTGTTGGTTACAATTTGATAGGGAGGTTTTAGTCGGAAATAGAAACGATATTTTCTAAAATTAATTTTCTGGCATTGAGTAAAATAAATATATAAAATTATGTAAAAATAATAATTAACATTGGCCATATGTTAATTTAAATATTTTTCTTTATGATGAATGCTTATTAGTGTCTCAAAACTGATTAATATTTTTCTCATATAAATACAGTGGGTATGCTAATAATATACAAACGAATATGTAAACAAAGTATTTTGGTTAATGGTAACGGCACAAATGTGGTTTAGACTAACTTATTAAAATATGGAAATGAAAAGTTTCATCTCAAAGTTTCATGTCAGACTATCTACACACAAGTCACGTGTTAGAAAAAACTGTCCTATAATTGAGAAAATAGGATTTAAAACTGATTCCTGGAGGTATTTTCTGTTACCATGAAACGTTAAGTAGTTTTTTGAAGACGAATTTGTTTGCTGTATCTTCACTACGAAGTCCTAGGGAGATAGATTGAAAATAATAACAAGATTTACGTCTTGCTAAAAGTTTTTTTACATATTTCTCTGATTCTTATTTTCAACTAGCTAATCCCCACGACTTCGTTTGCGCCGAAACAGTTTTTATTTTGCCCTAAAAACGAAACAACAGGTACAGAATTTTGATAAAGTTGAATTCATTGAATATATAAAAGTACGGAATCATTTATTTATAATCGTTTCAGGGTATAACTCGCAGTTGGTTTTCAACATACGTTTCGGAGCCAATAAAAATGAGCAATTATTTAACATTAAAATTTACCTGACGCGACAAAAACAATTTACGTATACATCGTATCGACGATCCAAAGAAGTTTATTATTTCATAGGCAGTTACATCTCTGCTAACAATAGGTTGATTACGGCGCGAATCCTACTTCGAAAATAGATGGAGTGCTTCAGAGCAGATCAAGAGTATAGGAAACTCGCATCACTCTGGAGACTTTAATGCGCGTATAAAAAATATTTATGTATATAATATTAATATCTCTTGCAATATATTGAAATGAAATATGCACGAATATTTAAGTTAAATCTCCTGTTTTTAAACCCTCAAACTTTCATTGAAATCCGTTGAGTCGTTTCGGAGCCTATTCGAGACGAACATACAGACAGAGAGACATACATTTCAGTTTTATTCATTGGTATAGTTATGATAAAGTTGTCTGTAACATCTTTCTGCAGCATTTGTTTGTGGTGACTGAATTAATTCAATTATAATTCATTAATCATCGTTAAACATCGCTGAAAGACAGATAATGTTTATTACCTAATTCAGTCCCAATTGGAACGTTCCACATACCATTTCTATCGTTAGTTCACAGTTGAACATATGTAACTCACCGTTTCATAAACATTCCTATTATTACTATTATTCATCTTGCAACCCACCTCTAGTATCAAATCTCCACAGGGTCGTAATTGATGGGATAAGTAGCTTTCGTCTAATAACAATGCTCTTTACAGAAAATTTCTCTGCGTCGAGAACTACGTAAGAGCACATTAATTAATGCACTGTTCTACTTAAAAGTGGCTCGTATTGCTCCACAAGATTTTTTGTATACAGTTTGGTTACTAATAACAGGGTGTTGTCTGTAAACTGCTAGATTTATGCTAGCTCGACATTTACACAATGCCTTCCTACATGTACGTAATTCATCACCTTTGATTAATGTAACTTTCTTTCTTTCTGAACCACCTCGCTTCTATCGATCATGAGATTTAGATATCAAGATGCTTGTTTCTATTTTAATTACCTTATCTGCCTCAGGAATTTAATTTGATAATGAGATATATTTAACTATCTATTCACTTCTTCATTTCGTGAATGGGTCACTTAAGACCACTTTTATTTAATCCGGTATTCCTTCATATGCAACGAATTGCTTTGCTTTCGTTTCGATGACCATGTATATTGGAAAGTCTTGTTTTATTCTTCCTCAAAACCATGTGTTTGTGTGATTTTTCTGATTTCGATCCTGTAGATGTGATGATACTTATTCTTTCAGGTATATATACCTATGAACGTGTGAATGTTTTGAGTTTATCTCTTTGAGTTCGGATTGAATACTTCGCATTTTTTATATGTATTAATGCATTAAGTTTTAAATATTGTACCCCACCTTTCGTACTTGATCCTAGTATTTTACGCATTATTTTACATTCCTTCACTTCTAATTACCTCTTCAGAGTTTTGCGTTAGACGCTGGACGTCTCTGACGCACACAGATCTTCGGGTTTATTACTGTTCCTTTGTACTGGATTTTAGTTCTAAGGAAGACTTCTCTTCTTTCTTATAAGTACATAACCCTGTTGGCTACTACTAAACAAACTGTAACACTAAATTCTATGGCAATCACTATTATAAAGTGAGAAAATGATTTAAATTAACATATTATTGAATTCAGAAAATGTTGGCAATGGAATAAATTTGCAGAGAAAAAATAAATGGAAAACAAAAGCCCTTCAAAAACAAAAGTAGGATTCGCTCCGTTATTAACCTATTGTTGACAGAGAGCTAACTCCCTGAGAAATAATAAACTTCTTTGGACCGTCGAAACGATGTATATGTAAATTGGATGAAATATTCACGGTATACCAATTTGGTCAGGTTTTTAAAAGACACAACGTTTCTACGGCCATTTTATACCGCCGTCTTCAGGCTATAACGTGTTCTTTTAAAAACCTGACCCGGTTGGTTAACCGTGAAGATTTCATCAGAATTATTCACCGTAAAGTCTACGTTCATGAAATACGTAAATTGGTTTTATTTGTCACGTCAGATAAATTTTAATATTTAGTAATTGCTCATTTTTATTGGCCCCGAAACCAACTGCGAGTTATAAGGTTTGTCCTAAAGCGATCATAAATAAAAGAAACCGTTTTTTTATACTCGGTGAATTCAACTATATCAAACTTCTGTTTCTGTTGTTTCGATTTTGGGTCAAAAAAAAATTAAAAAAAACATTTCCACGCGAACGATGTCGCAAAGAAGGTACACCATTCTTTGAGATATAATTTAATAAAAAACTTTCCATCGATGCTATTTCTCAGGTAATTCACAGTAGGGAGATATTACAGCCAATTTTAATATAGTGGCAAGATATGAATTTAATTTCAGCAAAACTTTTTATAAATAATTTTTCCTTAGCTTTTAATGTCGATAATGAGGCCGCAAAAATTCTTTGTAGCTGTCACTTTAATTTCTTGCTCCCAAAACACGACTTCCGAAAAATTCCTCTAAACGATTGTTTCGTTAGCTGTTTTCTATTCACAAAACACTCGACAGGAGAAGCTCCGGCAATAAAATATGTCACCCTTTATTGAATCTGGCCCCCGAAGACGTTTCTAAACACTCCACTCTGCCCAGTCTTTTAATTACAAACAAATATTCTGGGCCCTCTCAATTTTGCCTCATTACAATATCGCTACTTATTTATTTCTCACAGTCCGACTGAAGTTTTCTAAGGCAAATCTTTCAGTCACACTACAGCCTGAA
Source organism: Eucriotettix oculatus (assembly GCA_034510155.1). NCBI lineage: Eukaryota > Metazoa > Arthropoda > Insecta > Orthoptera > Tetrigidae > Eucriotettix > Eucriotettix oculatus. The sequence continues at coordinate 146,669,517 of CM067377.1, forward strand.
GAGGGTACAAATAAGTAAAAATACTGTTAAATATTTGTTATTTTTATATTGTTAAAAATTATATAAAGAAATTAACAATATTTTTGTATATAAAATATTATTTTATAAAAAATGTTTGTAAATAACTCTTTTTATGAGGGGGGTTAACAGGCTACATGAGGGTGATCCTGAAACAGGAAAATTAAAAAGAATTCGTGCATGCATAATATATTTCAAATTATTGTCCATGCAGGTATTTAGTTAAGTAAATAATAATGTTTAAATTCTTGTACGTGAAAGTTACAGAAATTTCTTCTCCACACCGCATTTTATATTGAATACTATTGTCTATAATTTGCCGAAGTGTAAACGTGAACGTAATTTGGCTGCATGCTTGTAGCACGAAGAATTAATCTTTATACTCTGTCTGCAAAGTCTGTATTGGCAGTATTCAAATATAAAAGTGGCCCGTGATGATAGATGAAAGGCCTGTAACGCCGAATGAAGCAGGTATTTTCACGGAGCGACGCAAGTGCGAGGCTGAAACCTTGTGCGGCTCAATGGTTCATTGGCTGCAGCAGCCCATATCACAAGCAACTAACGGAAACCACAAAGGTCGTTACTCACGCGACCAAAGTGCGTTAAGGTCGCAAGACACGTTCTCCAGGACGATCGCACTCTCTCCAGCACTCATTACTGCAAGCCAAGTAAAGCCGTATCACACTCTCACAACTGTGAAAATTGTAAAGTATTCAAAATAGTTTAAAGAAAGCTTACAATAACGGAGCTTGAATTTACACCAGTAATTTATGCCATGTCTGATGAGAGTCACGAAAATATTAGTAATAGAAGTAAAATAAACGGGTCTTTGAGAGCAATATAATCGATAGCCCATTCTCTCGGACGTGTCTGAACATTTCTTTGGCAACGTATATTCAGAGATGGTTGAAATCTGAAAGATATATAGAAAAGGTTTCTGTGTGGTTACAGGTTTCATGACGGCCATCCAACTGGTGATCCCTACGTCTCTACGCTAGGAATGGGTAGAAAATGAGGAGATACGAAAGGAGAGCAAGGTAGGGAAGGGTTAACTAGGACCCACGGGCTATAGATTAAAGATCCGATCCGCCAATCACCTAAATATGATGCAAGGAAATTCAGGAGAAATATCTACCCAATGGGAACTGCGGCAACTAGCGATATGCCCTTGTTATCCCGGCTTATCGAAAATTTACCTCATAAGCAGAGAGAGAAGAACGCATCCGCGAAGATATCATCTGCTTAGTGTGCGGTGCTATAGGACAATGCTGAAAATAAGATGGGTGGATAGGGCAATTAACCAGGAAGCTTTTTGCAGAATTGGGGAAGAGAGAACAAATTGGAGAACTTTGACCAAGAGAAGGGATAGATTAATAGGCCACTTTTGAGGCACGAGGGTCTAGTAAATTTAGCTTTAGAGAGAAGTGTGTGGGGTAAGAACTGAAGAGGGAGGACGATTCTGGAATAATCTAAGCAGATTATGGAGGATGTGGGAAGTGGTAGCTATGTAGAAATGAAAAGGCTTGCTCAGGATAGGTTAGCACGGAGAGTTGCTTCAAAATACTTTTAGCACTGTTTACCACCCCAACAACAGAGTGACAGGTTTAATACCTATATACCTAATATATTTTCTCGAATGATTTTGTAGTATACTGGAAGTTTTATTAACCCCGGGAATTTAAAAGACTAGGTAGAACAGTTAAAACAAACGGCCGAACCTCAGTGACTGACGCGCAACGTTCTCGTAGTCATTTCAAGTGCCAACTACTTAGTTTCAAACCTACATTTACAACATTATTCGTGAAGACCGACGTATTTCTGTTGAAGGTATAGCAAAAATAGTCACAGTAAGTTTCGGCAAAGCTCATAACGTTATCAGTAACAAGCTCAAGTGCCACAAAACAAGAGCAAGATTGGTCCGGCAAGAGTTAACGCAACAAACTCAAGGAATCAAGACTCAAAGTGTATGCAGACTTGAAAGTACGCTAATAACGTAAAGGTGACCCTTTTATAAACAATACTTTAAGGTGTGGATTTAATATTTCATCCAGAGTCGAAAAAATTTCAGTAAGAACAATGAAGTCAAAGAATTTGTGGAAAACTGGTTCAATCAACAAGCCAAAGATTGACTGAAGTTATTCTCAGTGAACTTTGTACAAATAGTTCTCCATGACTGGCTCTGTTGTCATCTTCTTCGCCAGAAGATGATGACAGAGCCAGTCATCGAAACGTCGCTCTACATCACTTTCACTCGGTTAGAAACCCAAGAAGTTTGTACAAGACAGACTTCTTTGCATCAGGTATAGAACAACTAGTTCACCGTTGGGACAAGTGTATTCATATACATATTGGATTGTGTTGAGAAGTAGAAATTCATTTTGTAAAAACTACACCGTTTTTCTTCTTATTATTAAAATTTAATATGACTGCAGCGTTTAATCACCTTATTTTTGGAACTTCATCAGGCAACATTTGGGGAGTTAACACTTCAAAAATTTATAATACTAGATTGATAGATATTGACAATTATATTGTATATGGAAACATTAAAAATATATAAATATATTATACATATAAAAACATGAATGAAACTGAAGAATTTAGAATTTCACGGACTATCATTCATGACTCAAGTAACAATATATTTTGTTACATAGTTGTGTAAACTGATGAATTATTTTTAACATAAAAGATACAAACTATAAATCTATCAAATGTGGTGACTCATGTGCCCTACATTGAATCGGTAAAGCAAAAATAATTTAGTTTAATATTCTACCGAGTCGCGTACAACAGGACGAAAGCTAGGGTGGTCGTCAAGGTCAAGTAGGGGTGAAACCTCGCCGACTACGACATTATTGCCTGGAGTGTATTTTTGAGCAGATGGAGCAGAGTCTGACTGGGATTATTGTGGAGCAGTTGATGCCTGAAAGAGGAGCAAAGAGGAGGCAGAGGCAGAACAAGAACATTTATAAAATTAGTTTCTGCACGTTTCGAGAAGAGAGATTCATTTGGTGGGAGTACAGAAAATAAAAAGATAACATTTGATGCGGATTTAATCTGAAGGAGAGGCGCTAGAGGATCTTAATCAGAAGAAGACGTGATACAGCAAAGGAGCAGCCGGCGTACGAATAGGAACGAAGAACGACGTCACCAGGCGTTAACATCCGGTAACAGCATTTTTACCCGGTTTTTCCTTGAAAACCATTCTCGTTTGATTCGCGATTGTTTTTTTTTTTCATTAATATCGTTTTCCACCCGCGTTCCCGAGAGCAGCCGTTTAGGAGCTGCATAGATTTTTGTTTTACCGAATTAGCCAATTTGATAATTCATTTTATTCGTAAATTTATTGTTAATGAAACTTTAGTTTGATTTATATTATTCTTTTGTAAATAATTTTACATTGTATTAGCATAGTTTCGATCTTATTATCATATTTAAAGTTAACTATTCTTTCTTTTATAATTTCCTTATTAATGTAAACATACTGTCGGCGTAAACAATAATCACACCACACAAAGTAAAGCGCCATAATTTCTATTATTATTCCTTGTATCAGTTTTAATATTACTGTTTATCAAAATGTGTAAAATTTCGCTCATTCATTTGCGTGATGTTTTTTCCTTCGTCTAAAATTTCAACTTAATTCCAATCTATGTGGTGGTTAGTTAATTTATATGCGTCTAGACTGCTTTTAATATATTTTTTATGTTCTGAAAAAAAGTGTTTTCAATTATCCTTTAGTTGGACCCAGATTTTACGATCCAAGTAATTGATTATACATATAACATTACACTTGTCTTAATTTTAATTTGATGTGGTTTAGCTAAACTGGAATGCATGAGATATAAACACACTAGAGTAAAATCAAGTGCCTTGCAACAAGGATTGAGTAATGTACCGATTTGTACGAGTGATAGGGACAGTTCCTGACATGAACTACTTTTCTTGGTGGGAAAAGAGCCTCGGCAACAACGACATATCCACGCGGGCGCGTTTGTGTGTATCTAAGGACCTCTTTATGCATACAGCACATATCCCGTCATTGGCAGGTGTAGGACAATTTCTGACGGTAATTGCTACATCCAACTGAATGGAACCGGCATAAATATTAATTGAACGTTAATGACTGCAGTTCCCCGTGAAATAGGCATAAATATTAATTGCGAGGGCCAGTGACAGGTGATATATCACCGCGCCGCCTTCCCACCCTTCATTGTCGGGGACGACAATGGGTCCTTCCTGGGCGGGAAGACGGCCTCCTACGTCACAAAACTGTGGCACTACGTGTGGACCCCGAGATCAGAGATGGTCAGATGGACCACAAAATCCACTATACATGCTGCGTCACATTTATAAGCGAAAACGCATCCCAATTAGGAGAAGACCGACTATTTCACATCATCAGTTCACGGCTGCTGTGTTAGCGAAATCAGCAAGTTAGATCCCAAACTTAAAGTCACGGGTTAAACCGATAGCTGAACTTCATCGATATTTACGTCCCAGTAACGTATGGGGAGTCGGAAAGTCCTTTCTTGCCGATTTTAAAATTCTCGAAAACCGTTATAGATACAGTAGTGAGATTTTCACAGTTTATTTTTAACCTGATGGCATGAGTATGGAAGCAGAATAAATTATTTTATATAATAGTTATCTATTCAAAAACTTCTAAAATTCTCCATAAAAGATGTAGTTTTCAGTCCTTAGAATGGTCTGATTTAACCCTCCAAGCTAACTTATTCTGCTCAAGCGTTTTTCGTTTCTACATAACTACCACATCCCCAAGCCTATCTAATCTGCTTAGCGTATTCCAGCCCCGGCCTCCCTCTTCGGTTCTTACCCCACACACTTCCCTCTAATGCTAAATTTACTAGACTCTCGTGCCTCAAAACGTGGCCTATTAATCCCTTCTCTTGGTCAAAGTCCACCATATTATTCATTCTTCTCTTTTTCTGCTTAGAACTTCCTGGGTAGTTACTCTTTCCACCCGACTGGTTTTCAGCATTCTTCTATAGCACCACATTTCAAATAAGCTGTGAAATATTCAGTATTGTATCCATTAATATTTTGGAGAGAAAGGTACCTAATAATCACTATTTTAATATTAACTTCCTACTCCCCTTACTCCCCTTAAGATTATTAAAACCGTCCTCGTCCCATCAGTTCATTTCCGTTCAAATATATTAAATTTCATCTATTATCTCTACAATATTGTTCCATCTACAGACATTTGTACTTACTACTAAATTCACTAAATACAGATTAACACAGGGAGTTTCAAAAATACCGCGCATAAATTTCTGGTATGGTATGTACTTCCCATATGGAGACAATAAAGAAAATTAATTACAACATGTGTCCGGAAATGCTTGGTTTCCGAGTTATGGCTTTCAAAACTAACGTTTTCTTTCCACCTTGGCTACTTGCTCTACCTTCCACATCCCCCCTTTTCAATTCCCTTCCTATGCTATTAAAGGGGAGTTGCCTGTTTCAGGATCACCCTCAAGTAGCCTGTTAACCAAAAAAAACTCAAATATAGGTCTCGTATCGATGTGTCATGGCCCTGTGAACACGATTTCAAATTCCATTATTATTACATATTTTCTCACAACCTGCCACAATTTTATTCCAAAGGGATTCCATGTCAGGCACCGGAGACGAATACACCAATCTTTTAAATGGCCTCACAAGTAGATATCGATAGGATTCAAATCAGATGAGCGTGAATGCTTACCTCTACCTATTCATCGATTAGCGAGTCGTCCAACAGAAGTGTCTGAATATCACTGCTTTGAATGCAATAACTCAGAAACCAAGCATTTCCGGACAAATGTTGTACTGAACTGTTGTTATTGTCTACATATGGCGCAATTATGCCCTATATTTGATCTAAAATATCCTTATAGGAAAGCATGGCAGATGTTTTATTTCTCTAAGATCGTCCCGTCACAAATATAAAAGTATAATGTTTAATAATTTACTTTATGCATGTATGTATGAGCTTTGTAGGAAGCATGGTGTTATCCCTAAATAAGCATTAGCATTTAAATTCAACTCCATGAAATAAATAGAAAATGAAAAGGTTTCAGATGCATGGTGCGTGTCAAGCACATGCTTTTAGTGATTTTTCTTCAAAATTTAATTATTTTATGAAATTATAGTAAATATATTATATTTGTACTTGTAAAATTTATTCTTAAATATTTTTATTATTTTACGGGAGTAGTTCCAAGAAAGGGGCTGTGTTTTGCTATTTATTTTTTTTCTGGCATGATAACCGGATTATTATTTATAGATTTCATTGGTGTAAGATAAATATAATTATTATTTTTATGAGGCTTTTATGGATGCAAACAGACGTGTTCTTATGATAATGTAGTTCCATAGATGTACATCAATCAGTCCTTCGTTGCCAAGATAGTCCTGAGCACGAAAACTAAAGTTGGTGAACAGCAAAAAAAATTACATTTACTTACTGAATATGCGGCAATGGTCATTAAAAGCCCACGTGAAATAACTTTCAAAATCTATCAACGATAAGAACGTCGATAGGCTACGATACATTGTATATTTCGTGGCCAGCAGTCGCAATGTTTAAAAATAAAGGTTAAGTCCGTGATGACCGCTTTATTACAGAAATTGAAATTTTGGCAGTCAGCCTTAGTTCCATTCTATCGTTGGAAATATGCCGCAAATTATACGAACATGAACTGTGAATGGAGAACACGTTTCCGCACATAATCGAAGTCATTTTTATGAAAATTTTAAAAATCAGCCCTATATGTAATCTGATAAAATTTAAATAACAATTTTTACATAAACAGGGAGTTCACAATTTTTTTAAATGATTATTTTCATGTCCACAAGAGTGTGCTGATGAATGTGTGATACTATTTAATTACATAAACAAAATTAAGAACAAATTTGGAAGTATGAAGTTTTGGTTGAGTACAGTGGTGCTATTTACTCTTCCGAAAACATTTTATTCTAATTATCATGACCAGGCATTTAGTTTTTTCCGATATATCCTTCCAATGCTTTTTACGCTACTTCTCGTAATTGGTAATAATCATGTTACTTAAAACGTCATGTTTGGTCCATTTTATCACAGAAGATCGTGTGTTGCATGATTTGCATACGCTTAATTTATTGGAACGTCTAACTTTAAGTATCGACTGCCGCCTGTATCCTCTAATGAAATATATTCATATCGGTATTGGATATTTACGTAACATATAACTTCCATTTATAGTAAGTAGCCATATCCAGATGCAAATGTTACAAGTCTAATAAGAAACTGTAAATAAATAGATCGCTATTGAACAAGTTGACTCATATTGTTTGGTTACTCTCAATTTGCATACTACGTGACTGAATCGTTCTTAAGTTTCTTAATTTCGTATAGCGAGTCTGGGTGATCTAAACAGAATGCTATCCGTTTCTGTCACAAAATAACGATAACATCCTTCGCAAAGATGTGAATTACGTCTGAAAGAAGAAGTAGCCTATCACGTTTCCAATACATGACAGAGTTTGGTTTCTCAAAACAGTAGACGTTTCAAAGAACTGATGAAATTAGAACCATGCCACCTTGTACTGATAATTTTCAAAGAAATGCATGTTGTACAGCTTGATCAAATAAAGTGTCCACTGGAACTTCATTATCGGACTCCGTTTCTTTCGCTTTATCCAAGTGGAAGAGAATGAAGAAAACAAAGTAGAGCAGTGACAACTGGAAGTGTTGCAAGAAAACCCTGTAAAACGAGCTCCAGCAAGTTCTCGTTTGGGATACAGTGTCACGTGTTCCTTCCTTATTCGTTAGAAAGACAACTCATAGACCATTTCTGAATCGTAGGTTTCTTCCAAACTGGTCCGATGGGATTTACCGCTGCTCGGTGAGTCTGGAAAACCGACTCCAAAATCCGGTCGTTGATCTGAGATAATCATTTTGGACACTGTGCCAAACTGAAGAAATTACTATCGCAGTAACTGCATTTCACGCTTATTTCTTTTTTAAAAAAGGAAAACGACCTGCAGGCGAAGTCCCTTCCGGGATACCTCGTTCACGCTCCGCGAATCCATCCCTACAATTTCGACGAGAGAGGTGCTAGGTGAAGAACAGGTCCGCTAACGCGTGAAGAGCCGTGATAGTGGTGCAGAGCCTAAGCGGGCGGTGACGTCACATCGCGATGGCGACGGAGATACGCGTAATAAATGGCGTTCGTGTGGTCGGCGTTAGGAGCCCCGCAATCAATGTGGGCAGCAGCGCCCCATCAGATCCCACCACGCTCCGGTGGATGCCCAGGCACGCAGAAGCGAGGGTGAGGCTGCCCACATTAGCACCACTGTCGCAAAAACAAACGAATCTGAAAATCTGAGACACTTGCTCACATAATTGACCCTGATGGACACAACCTACGCTCAGGCACACTGAAAGACGATTGAAGCACCGTGGAATGGCATGTTCACAAGGCCCAATCAGCCATCTCCAACTTTGGTCGTAATATGACTGACAGCAAAAAAAATTAAACAAAGGAAAGTGTTCCTGAAGTAATAAAGAAAAGTATACTTCAGGTGTTTTGGTTTAACAAATGATTCTCGGTTCATCAATCTGGTCAATTGTTCATTAAAACACCGTTTCGGCAAAATTCTACTTCACCGTCGTCAGATTAGTGGTACATGGTGTGATCTATATTTGACAGACCCATGGTAGTTTTCTCTAATCCCATTGCCGAATTGCAGCTTAATTCGACCGCCACCCTTTGCGTCTTGATGATCCGATCTGATAGCCGCTAATGATCGGATCCCATGCTTTACTATTTTGGAACCATGTATCCTTGTTAAAAAGGTTCTTACGTCTCTTGATTTCGATAGCTTCACTCAGAACCAGTCAACCTCTGTTGTCATTCAGAATCTTAGAATTTTCAAAATTTATTTTGCGTTCTGTCATTGGTTCGGGCATCGCGAAGAATATGATTTTAATGAACGACTGACCCATCTGATAAACCGAGAAATACTAATCAAAACAAAGACGAGTTACTGACTCGAAGAGGCCCCCGCACATTGGTAATTTTTTTCCAGCAACTTTATAATCACTGAAATACATATATGCCTAGGACTGACCACACGTTGACAACTAAATAGTTGAGGAATTACAAATATCCTTCATTTCTATTTTCTGGGTGAGTCGATTGTTGCCGTTGAAAACAAATCATAAAAATTCAAATATATCATCGCACAGTGGCAACCAAATAGTTTCTGGTTACAGGTCACCCTTCGTTCTTCATTTGGAGTCTCAATAGAGCTAAAACGACGTTTAAAATAGAATTCTAGGCATCAAGATTCCCCATTAATATACTGGATTTAGAAGAATTGGTACAAAAATGGAAGATTAAGTTAAACGGGGAAAAAATCAACACACGTAACGTTACACTACGGAAAGGTACATTCCCATGGTAACATTAAACAATGTTGACATACCTCAGGCTGACAGCGTCATATACTTGGGAATCCACATAGACAAAAAACTGAACTGGAAGAAACACATTACAAAAAAAGGAAAAGCAACTAGGAAGAAAAGCAAGGGATTTATAATGGTTAATAGGAAAAATCCAATATTGCGCTAGAAAACAAAGAAGGTCCTTATGTGTAAAACAATAATAAAGCCCATATAGACATTGGACTGCAACTATAGGGCACTTTCTCAAAATCCAATATGAAATTATCCAGATTGCAATCAGAAATTCTTCGCCCCTTGGTATGTAACAAACCACTCCATTCATGAAGAACTGTGCGTCACTGCATCTCATCAACTTATCCGCGAAATAACCAACAACAAACACAACAGGATAAAGATCCATCCAAACCCATAGGAAGGGATTTGAAAAGGGGGGTGCGGAGAATTTTATGTTTTTAATATTAAATCATTTCGGCCGTAGCTGCTACGGGAGATTGTCCGCGACACCAAATTTCTGATAACGTAAATAGTTCGGCTATTTAAAAATTTGAAAAATGATTGTTTTTATTAAATATTGTGTATCAACGAAACGACTACAATTTCTGATTTATTTTAGAATTACGATTGTAACTATAAATACATTTGAGGTTTAAGCCTATGAATTTTTATTTGGAAAATAAAGGGTAATTATGGAGCACAGGCCGATTGCTCTTTCTAAAACGAAATAAATAAACGCTTGAAGTTTGTGACTGACCAGTGGCTTCGATTGAATTAATAGTCTGTAACAACATTGTTATTATTATTAACTACACTTACAGTACTTACAGGAAATCTTTTGTGAGAGGCTACATGAGCGAACCTGAAACAGACAATTACCCATTTAAGAGAATAGGAAGGGTATTGAGAAAGGGAAGGAAACATATTGTGATAAAAAAAGGCGGATTTTGTGATGTTGTGGCGTTATGAGGCGCAGTTCGGCCAACAAATATGACTAGTCGGCTAAAAGATGGTGATTCCCCGCGGGAGAGTCCCGCCGAACGTGTATAAAAAATGACGATGGTGAAACCCCGCGGGCCGAACGAATGTAAAAAATGAGGGCGGGGAACCCCGAAATTTTGTGAAATAGGGGAATTCCCGTCGGAAGATTTAAAAGGGAAGCCGATGGGTGGCTCAGCCCCAGAAGGCAGGCGAGTGGAGGAGAGGACGTGGTCCGAGCCCCAGAAGGCAGGCGAGTGGAGGAGAAGAAAGACGTGGTCCGAGCCCCAGAAGGCCGGTGAGTGGAGGAGAGGACGGACGTGGTCCGAGCTGTGAGAAGTGAGACGAGTGGAGGAGAAGAAAGGCGTGGTACGAGCAGCACCAGAAGGCAGGCGAGTGGAGCAGAGGACGGACGTGGACCGAGCAGAAGTGAAACGAGTGGAGGAGAGGACAGACTTGGTCCGAGCAGATATCCAGAAGTGAGACGAGTGGAGGAAAGGACAGACTTGGTCCGAGCAGCCAGAAGCCAGATGAGAGGACGGACGTGGTCCGAGCTGTGAGAAGTCAGACGAATTGAGGAGAGGACGGACGAGAGCAGACGTGTCCAGACGTGATCAAATCCTGCAAGACACCAGAGAGATGGATGTTTGTTGGCCCAGTAATTGTGGGTAAGCTATAAAAAAATTGTGAAACTTGCTCATTGCTCTGGATAAATAATATTTAATGATTTTTCTTTCTATTTTCAGCTACTGCATACTCCATCTCTTGAGAGACCCAAAATCCCCTGAGATTAAGCCCGTGTATTCACTTTAAATTAATAAATGAAAACTTTTAAAATTGATCATAATTTGTTCTGTTAATTAATAAATGTTTTATACCCAAAAAAGTATATTACAATATTTTATTTACAAATATTACCTGCATGTGTGTCAAGTAAATATTAAAAAAGAATTTTATGTTATTTTTAAATTCAAGTAAGCTTATTTATGGTCAAATGGCAATTGAAACTAACATTTCCGAATGCACGCATATAACAAGTTCCATGCCATAATTACAAATTACAGGATATTTAGCAAACCAGTTTCTCTTTTTTTGTTGTTTTGTGTTTTTGGAATATGTTACCAAGAAAAATTGGGTTGATTAATTCAAAATGGAATTTTCAAGAATGCTTTGCACCTGGTTTCTTTTACAAACTGGTATGCATTTTCCTCTACGAATATTTTCCCAGTGTCTTCATACAGCATCCTATAATTCACCTGTTTACGAAAAATGCACAAATTCTTTGTCGACCATATAATTTTTTAGGAGCTTTACGTTTGAATAATATGGAGCTCATCCTGTTTTTCATTTCGAAACAAGGCATATATTAATAGCTGAGGTAAGTAAATAAACAATATATAGGATGTTTGGAACTTCGTTCTTGATTTTGCGACTTTGCATTCAACACAAACATCTGGTTGAAGTTGTGTAATGTAGTGTGCTTGGAAATATTTTTCACATACGTGTCGTCGAGAATTCTCGACAGAGAAGGTGACTGACTGAGAAGACGTTGTGTGTTTACACTTTCACTCGTGTACAGAAACCATCGACCGCGTATCTGCCTGCTGCAAACACAGGTGTTTGACGCCTCCGATGAATCGAGGCATTTTCCAGGAATGTGAACTTCTTACGTAAACATTCCTGTATGCAACACGCAATACACATTCGGTTCAGATTGATTACCGGGTTTTGATTGACTACGAAATCTTCTCCCATTTCAACTGTCTAAGTAATGAAACAGTTCTCCCCAACGTTTCTATTAGTCTTATTTCAACAATACACATAATAGATTCGTTAATATCTAAAATTTAACATCCATCGACACTATATAATAACTATAACAAAACAGTTATTTAAGAGTGTCTGTTTGGGTAATTTATTAAATAATAACAATTTCATTGTCAAGCAACCGATTTACTACAACTGCACTAAGGCACCGCAATACATACCACGAAAAACGCTTTTTTCAAGGATATGTATTGAAGCATAATCATATGTTTCGTCCATACTGGATCCCGGTCTAAAAAATCTCATATCCAAAAAGATGGGTCATGTTCAATAAATTTGGCTATTTGGGTTACTTTTCTCGAGTAATTCATAGAAAAATCGTTTATCGGTATCGATATAAGCTTAAAGCATATATAAAATAAACTTTATTGAATTGCGACATTTTCTTATGGCATGCATGGTGTTGTTTATTGTGTTATTCAGTCCTAAGACTGGTCTGATGCAACGCTACATGCTAAACTATCTTGTGCAAGCCTTTTCATTTCCTCATAAATATAACATTTCGCATTGCTTAGCGTATTCCATCCTTGGCCTCCCTCTTCTATTTTTACACTGCACAATTCCCTATAATGCTAATTTACAAGACCCTCATGTCTTAAAACGTGGCCTATAAATTTATCCCTTCTCTTGGTCACTCTTCCACTATTCTGCTTAGAACTTCCTCGTTAGTGATTCTTTCCACCCATTTGATTTTCAGAATTCTTCTATAGCACCACATTTCAAAGGCTTTTATTCTATTCCTTTCTGCAACTCCCGCCGTCCACGTTTCGCATCCATATAACGCAACACTCCATATGAACATTTTTAGCAGTGATTACCTAATATTCACACTTATTTCACTCGTAAGTAAATTCCTCTTTTTTGCGAAAGACATCCTTGCCTGTACTATCCTATCCAATCAAATTTGGAAACTAATCATATTTAATTATTTATAAGCAAAAAAGATGAAATATTGCATAATGAACATTAAATATAATCCTTGATAAGAATAATTTGTAAAAAAGAAGAAAATAACATACTTAATAAGGGACGGATTTATATAAACATTCATTACTACAAAAAGAACGGAATGAATTGCAAAAAAAAATAATCCTTTAACACCGCTGTGAAGTGAATTAATTCTATAAAATCATACATAGTTACTTAATTTTAGTAAAATTCAAATCTTGGTTGTCAATCGCAACAGTCTGCCCATGTTATGGAAATATAATCCTGTAAAGAGGGAGTTCTCTTTCCCGGTAAAAAAACATGAACTATATTTGTCTTTAGTAAAATGCTATTTTGTGTATAGACATTTGATACAAAAACATTAGCCTGATTTCGCAAATAAGACAATTTTAAGTACAGGCTGTATTCTACGAGTGATATTCTGTGTATTTTCAAGTATAAAACTGTTAATTATCTTGTTATAGGACCTTCCTATGTTAATTTAATGATAAATTTGGTCATTTCAACGTTGGGCTATTACTTTCCGCACAATATTGTTAACTTATTACAAGCTACAACAAACATCTTAACTGGCGGGTGGTAACACATTTTGTAGAAATATATTCATAATTATTTTTTAAAACAGTGGACTGCAATCAGATATAAAGCTCACAATGACTCTTCACCAGCATACAATTTATTACTCAAGAAATGAATTTGAGTGTAGCAATGATGTAATCTTGCACGTACATGATTTATATTACTACTAAACAAAATTATTGATAAAGTGCAACGTGTTTTGGTAAAAGACCATCGCATTATTATGATTGGTTTCATAATATTTATTGAGAAAGTTTACGTATCATATTAACAGCACTTATAAATGTCGCGTCTGTTGACTCCAAGCCAATTTACAGTCACCTCAGACCTAAAGCGTTGCTCTTACCACCATTGACTTCGTTATCAATTTTCACTAAACAATAATTGGCATAATGGCTCTCTTGTTGCGCCTGAAATGCGATTTCTATAGTAATGTTGCACCTACATGGTATAATCTTGGCCGATATCTAAGTTATTTCTACCAGTTCAGTGGAATGAGAACAGCGGTGTATTGGAATGACTCTTGTTATCTCCTTTCGTATCGTGTACCCGCCGACTGAAAATATGACGGTCATTTCTTCCGACGGTGTCGGCTTTGTTACTGGTGTACATCCTGGTAGCATGAATGCCTGTGAATCACCGCGAATTTGTCTGATGTCTGCGACAAAGGAAATGAAACGTGACCGTAATGTCCTATTCTGGGTTGATGAATGCCTATGTTCGGAACAGCAGGGTCCATACATGTATTATACTTCAAACATCTGTATATCTTTGTTCGGCCGCTAATCTCAGTCCTGTTCAAAGGGCTCAACATATCTTTATTATAAACAAACAAACAATAAATTCAGCCTGATCATTTAAATCGAGATCATTTTTCATTGCGTGTGTATCGCATGAACGTATTATTCATATACAGCCCTTAACATTCATACCTCAAAAGTCATCTCACCCAGACTGATGACCTCCATCCGCCTTCCAAATTCAAATTTACATATCCCAGCGTACAATTAAACCGTTAATTCACTGCTAAAACTCAGACGGTCTGTATTACTATGAACAATCACCGCTAATTGCGTCAACCTGAAGACAAAACAATTTTCTATTTGAAGCACGGGTTTTACTTCTCCAAATTTTCCACTTCCTGTTTCATAATTTCTCTTTTTTATATACTTTATTTCCAATACATTTTCCGTTACCCTCTCCATATGTCTACAATTTCATCTTCCAATTCTACCGATCAAGCAAATGTAAACATTAACATCGATATAATTTTAACTATTCACTATTTGGCGTGATTCATTTGCTGACTTTTTAGATTAAATCATTTATTAAATTAAGCCAATTATTGTCGGAAATATTGTCAGATAATTCTTCCGACGATTGAGTTAGAGGAATGTATTTGGGCATACATCAATAGAATGGCTTTATCTAAATCACAAAACGGAAATTACAAATGATGACACGCTTCATTAATATACTCTGTAATTATTCGGCTCGCGTCGCGAGAGTCTTTGGAAGCATAATCCAGCGTGTCCACGCATGTGATTAAGCAGGCGGAGGATATTATAAACATGTGAGAGCTTCTCTAAAAATTCTACTACTTATCTCTATTGTTCAGCACTAGAGACTTGTGATTATAGGGCATCACATTTTAAAAGGTTACAATCGAAATTTTATTTCTGAATCAATGTTTGGACTCCCAGTTCTGGTTCTTAAAATCGTTTCCTAATGACAAACAATTTTTTCTCATTGAAATTATCGACTATAATTCCTTCTCTAGCCTTCAATAACTTGACTTGCGGTAAACGTTTTTCTTTTTTAATTTCTCTCCCTTAAATATTTCACGATCAGCTATAAGCATCTTCCTCAGATCACAGAAATAAATAGACGTGCATTTACGGAATTTTATTACCTTATTCAGCTCCCATTTATTAAATGATCACCGCAAATCAATTACTGTTTATAATACTATCGTAGTATGTACTGCCGTTATCGTTTACATTAAAAATTATTTTAAGCTAGGAACACATGCATGGTTAGAACTACACATGAAAAAAGAAATACTTCCTTCGCCAAAACAATTAGAGTCTCAATTAGTTTCGTCTTCTTGTCTAATTCATTACTTAGTAAAGTATTGGCCTACCGAACCATAAATGCCAATCCAAAAAAACCTTTTGAACTCACAAGTATTTTTTTAAATTACATTTTGTATTAATTGTAGGTGATGAACGTTAGACTACGGAATATTCAGATATAGTAAATAGTTCTTGGGCTTCCACCCGGGTCAGGTTTGTATTTTGCCACGACGTTTCGATGGTAAAGATCTCTTCCATCGAAACGTCGTGGCAAAATACAAACCTGACCCGGGTGGAAGCCCAAGAACTATATACTCAGAAGATTCACCCGGAAAACCTACGATATTCTATTCAGATATATTTTCAATTTAAGACCGACTGAAAATTTTAAACAATAATTGAACTTACTAAAAGGGAAATGAAGTGTGGGATGATTCAAAAAATAAATGAGTTGGAGATGAGATGATTTCAAAAAATTTAAATAGCGGAAGTCTTACGGCTCTTTATTTACACACGTCTTAAGGCTAGTACACACTGCGATTCACTGAATCGACGACTCGTGTCGTGACTTCGAATCCGTGCTGCGTAGATTCATTGTTTCGACTCTGCGCGAACTCAGCTCCGCTACAATGAACCGTTTCCAGACCAAGATTCAAGAATTTATACTCCAGACATTGACGAATAATGGTAGAGGAACTACATGTCCTGGGTTTTTCTTTCTCTCTTTTCCCCATAATGAATAATATGTTTCAAGCGAGGAATCAGTGCGTGTATAATCTTTTCGACACGTCAAAAATGGAAGATTGGATTTAAAATTTTTCTTAGAAAGTCACCTACTGAATTTGAAATACATTTGAACAAAGTTGGACATGGAATCTAAAAAAAACTACTTCTTCTCTTCGATTTTATATATATGTACATGTTCAGGATTTAGAAGCAATCAATGTCCCCAGCTTTTTTCCAGAAGTGTGCGAAGCTTTCATTCGTTCTTAGAGGGAATACAAGGTAAGACTAGTTTAAAATAAAATATAAAAAACAATGTTGAAATAGTTTGTATTGTCAAGTGTAAATTTTTCATTTAATGTTCCAACGACAACATTAATTAACGAGAAACAAGAACTAGAATAAAGCTGCAATAAAAATGGAAAATCCAGCGACATATAAAAACAAATTACCTGCAACATTGTAGAGAAAATAATTAAATCAGTCTTCGGTATGAGTGAAACTGTTCAAATGTTCGTGTACAGAGGTGATGGAATTATTATTTTCAATTTGTTTGCGGGGATTATAATTGGACTCAGTGTTATGTTAATCATAATTATAATTGAGTAACGGATTAATATTAAAACGACAGCACTTAACTGGCGAAGTTCTACTTTTTAATTGTTTCATTTTTTGTTTCAGAGTAAATTGTGTGAATTTCTTTCTCTATTTCTGCCCATGTAACTTCGTACCACTGTCAATACATTCAAAGATATTATTTTTAGTTCACAGTTCCTCCGCGAATGATGGATCACACAACGGTTTGTCTGTAAGTCCTCCGTGAACATTTAGGTTAAATCAGCGCTCCTCAACATTCTTTAAAAAACGACCCTGCAAAGATCGTTTCAAAACCGCAAAAATATACAACATAAGAAACCGATGTGGAGCGGTCTGCGTCCTGCTTAGTCTACAGTAAGAAATGTTTCGCGACAAAGAGTCAAAGAATCCAGTCCAGGACGGGAGTCAAAAGTAGCAGAAAATACTAACCCGCCACACACCAAATTCATTGCGAAAAAGAGTCGGGGCAGACCAGAGTCACGCGCGATTCGACCTTGACGTAGAGTCGATTCAAAGAATCCCAGCGTTTTCTAGGCTTTAGGGACCGTCCGGCCCCATTTTGTGTAAGTTCTGTTGTCTAATAACAGGAATTCCTTATATACTAATAATGAGCTGTAAAAATGTATTAAATAAATTACAAAAAAGGCAGAGTTACAGTCTTTTACTTCCCTTCCTATCTCCTCTCACGCTCATCACTAAATACTACATTTATTTTTCCCATTTATCATTTTAAACTTTGTATACAAACTTCTGGTTATGCAGAAAAATAATTAAATTTCGAACATATTACTGTTTTCATTCAGTCTTAACGTACAAAGATTCCTATTAACAAGAATGTTTCAAACACTGTGTTAAGTTCATCAGATGAACCGACAAGACCACGTGGGTTAGGAGACGACAGTTCATTCGAAGACAAAACCCTATGATGGTGAAGGTAGTTTCAACACGACGTACTAGCGATGATAATGACAAAGTGAATACGATTTCCATGGAGATATAAAGAAGAAGGATTTACGGTCTGCGGCTACCGAGCCTTCGAAAAAGAAGAAGGAGCAGGCACCAGCAGGAACGAGGTCACATTTAAGTGGGCGGAAATGCAGATAAGGAGACGCAGTACGCTCCTTCCTCCTTGTGGCGACTTGAGGTGGGCATATCTGAAGGAAGCGAAAGTACTGCTAAAGTAATGGACGCGAAAAAGTACGAAGAAAAAAAGTGGTACAATTCAAATAGAAAGGAGAGTTTTTTAAAGAATTTATAAATTAAAATCAAATGAAATTAAAACCCTGTCTTACAGTCACATTAAAAACTTAATTGTAATGTTAAATGAATCCGTTATTTCATGGCCACAAGGCTGATGGGCCTACAATAGACATACAAGTACGATTACTGTCCATGATAAGTAGAAACATGCAACAGATGACCTTCATGTAATAAATAAATTATTTATACAGATGACTATGGTATAATGCTACCGAAAGCTTTTTCTTTAACGGACACACTTTAATGTATTAACATTGAAATTAAATTTTTATCGTGACTGTAAGAAAGGGTTTTTATTTCATTTTATTTCAGTCTATTTACTAAATACAGTCATTTGTTGTAAGTGAAGAAATATAATTTATAAATGAGGTCGAAAAATTACTTAAATTAATAAATTACATCAAAATTCTAGATAGTTCACGTTTTCTTTTCTGAAGTGGAAATATCTTTTCAGCGTATTTGAACGTGTTTGTTCAGTTTTTCGGAATTAGAACTATTTATTTTCAATACTGACTAATTTATTATATCATAAATTATACTAACCTTTCACACTGAATTGGGTTTCACATGCTACTGACAACTAACTCAAAGTCAGGAACAATCACTGTATAATACAAAAAATATTTTCCGGTACTTTTTTGAAACATCTAACCAAAAAAACTAATCAAATACTGTTATTATTATTGTACGTCTTCAAGGACAGCTTCTGCAGGCCATACCAACTTTGGGTTCAAATTTCTAATAAAATATATGCTCAATGATTTTAATAACTAACCTGCACAGAAGAAACACCAAAGTGAGCTTTATCAACTATTAAAATTAGATAAGCTTATAAGAGGAGAACTCTGTTAAATCACAATAACCATTTGGGTATGTTGGTCTGCTTGAGTGGCGGATACAATATTTTCCCTAAAGAATAAGAACACGTGACTATATAGTCTGAAGCCAAGTATTTCGAAGCATCGAAACCTTGTCAACCAGAATTGAAATTTAAATTAAAGCAGAGATGATTAATTTTGGAGCAAAGATTAATATGAAGTATGATGTAAAATAACTGTACTATACTTCTCTTCCATGTGACTGATTAGGTAGGTGTCAAAGAACTTTAGAATAAACTATTGTACTCTTGTAAATACCATATATTTAAGAAACCATTGTAACTTACTATTACGAAGGATCGCTAATAACCCCCGGGTTGATACGACGTTAAGCCTAAATAAAAAAATCTAGTAATAATCAGTATCCACAATATTTTATCTATCGAAAATATCTCTCAGCTCTACTGCAACCACGAACAACTATACAATTAGTAAAACCGCTTAACCGGAAGTTTCTGATCTGAGCAGTTAATGACCAGTAGACACAGTAAATAAATATGAAGTATAAAATGAGATAATTAAGGAACGATTTGAAATCATTGCCGGCAACGCTTAAGGCAGGAGAGAAAGAGATGCAGAGTCACTGGGCTTCGTAACGGGACGGTAAATATTGCCCTCTGGCTCCTCGTGCGGTATTGCCTTCCATGTTCTCCTACACGAATAAAGATTTCGTGTTTAATTCTTCATAATGCAACCGTTTCTATTATATTATTTAATTTGAGAACCGATAAGGATCTAAATGTTGGGCACTATGATACTTTATTACGTGTGAATCTCAACGAAGGTCTATTGCGTAACTTCTATTAATGACTATACTTTCCGATTAATAATTCACTTTTTCGTGTAACGATCTGTCCGTGTTATCTATACCAATAAATAAAATTGATGTGTCTGTCTGGAAGTTTGTCTCGAATAGGTTCCGAAACGACTCAATGAAAATTTGAAGGTTTAATCCAGGAGTTTTAACTTAGATTTTCGTTCATCTTTCATTTAGATATATTGCAGGGTACAGAAAATATTAATATATAAATAACAAATGACATTCTAAGGGAAAGGCTTCGTGGCCCATACGCGCATAGAGTTTTCCAAAATATGCCTATACTCTTTATCTATAATACTATATTTTAAAAAAAGTTATAAACATTCGCGCCGTAATTAGCCAATTGTTGGCAGAGTTCAAACTCCCGGAAAAATAAATTTCTTTGGATCGTTGACACGTTCTATACGTAAAGTGGGTTTATTTGTCGCGTCAGACAAATTTTAATATTTATTAATTGCTCATTTTTAAAAGCAAATAAAATAAATATAATCTATCCCACTAAATATAATTTAAGTTTCTGTCTGGAACTTTGTCTGGAATAGACTCCGAAACGTGTGAAAGCCTGACCTTTTTAAAGCAATTAGGTTTGCCCTGAAGCGATACTATACCAGTTATAAAGAAAGGTGATAACAAAATTTTCATTTCATAGATACGTAAGCAGAATAACTATATATTGTATAAACTACAAAAAAATTTAAACTATTTGTATATATATTCCACTTTATCAAAATGCTGTAGCTGTTGTTTCGTTTTTTAGAGCAAAATAAAAATAGCTATTTGTTTAAGTTCTACGGGAACGAAGTCGCGGGCATAGCTAGTCACTAATATACTCCTTTCCAAAGATCTTCAATGCATTATCAGCGAATTCGTGTCAGGTATTCTCTGATGGAGATTTAGTTCGATTTAATTCTCTTTACTCTTCATCGTATTCAACAATATCCTTTTTTTACTGCTTTTTTATTTGATGAGTCGCTTTTAGATGATGTAGCAGGTTCGTAAAAATTTTTGTTCTGAGTTTAATGTTATTTGCATCATTCGTTCAGCTCCCTCAACAATCTCTGGATCAATATTCATTCAGAGATGGCAAAACCTGAAACTTATAACTAGCTTTTTACAAAGCTCATACTAACTTGGAATCAGATATAATCATACTACGAAAACATTTATGCGAGTTACTTATTTATTTAATAGCTCACATGTCATTATAATACCGAATGGTTCATGCTTTCCAGCTATGAAACTAACGGCTATTGCTCTTGGACACGATATTCATCAAAGAAATAAAAATTACGTCCTCAAATTTTCGTTTCAAGATATTTAAATTAAAATACATTCATAAGTGTGCCAGAAAAATTTTATCCAGGTGAAAATTGTGAGCTCAGCTCCTTGTGAATATGACGTCATTATCAAATTTCGAGGTTTTCGTGTACTTATAGCGTTATCTAGTGGGAATACCTTTAAAATTTATTTATTTTATCATTATTAATGGCTTTACTTGCAATGACCTTCAGTCTTCAAACCTGAGAGAAATCCACATCTTAAATCCCCTTAAACTAGGAACAATATACGTATACTCTACGTATATCACGTATAACATACAGTACTCCACTTCTTAAAAACACTTTATTCAACAAGTTATGTTACATTTTCAAATTCCAAAATTACATAAAAAATCGCAATTTTAACTGTGGCTAATGGCAACCCCTTTCATTCCAAAGACAACTCTCTCCCCCAAAGATCACTCTGCTCACTCTACAAACATATTTCATCTTCGATAAATCTGTCATTCAAATCATACCACACACCAAATTATCATACAATGAAAAATACTATTACAAACTGCCGCTATTACATTTTATTAGATTTAATAATTCAATTAAATACAAAATTTGTAGCTATATCTGCTACAACCACTTCTAGGTAAGATCCAGAGTTAATTGTAACAGTCATCCCGATCAGCTGATCTTCCTGTTATGTTACTTCAAATATCAATCGTTACTCTCGTTTCACTTATGTGAAAGTTATTTCATTATTATACCGAAATTTATGTCATGTTTAATTTTGAGATGTCATCATATGTAGTATTTTTCTGATTAATTTTAATTTTTGAAGGACTTGAATACGCGTTGCTTTGTCCTTAGGGAAACATTTCCTGATTCATAGCATTTATTGCTTTCGTCTCTCTCTCCTATATTACCGATGGCATATAACGACGTCCTTTTCGATGTAATTACGATTACAAACGATTTGACATGGTTTTTGAAGCTGTCGATTTTCTTCTTCGATTCCGTACTCTCACAACTTGTGGAACCGTTACATAGCTGAGCACCGTATTTTGTCTTCTCTTACAGAATATTGAATACAAAACAATTTTATACGTGCAAAGGATTAATCCTTGTTCAAGATTCACAGTTCTAACTACTCCTTTTTTTTAGAATAAATCTGTTTTTGAACACAATAATCTCACCAGTGGAGCACTCGTTCAAGGTCACCAAAGCGGCCGTTGGAAAGAGGTTTTAATTCATCGTCGTCGACCACAATCTACTATATTTTATTCTTACGTAATCATCTAACAAATCTCTTTATGCGAATTTTAATACCTCACACTATTCCTGGTATAGTTGAGTAACAAAAAAAACATTTAGAATCATATTTTGTGTATGTGATTCATGAATCCATTCACCCGGGAAAAGATAAACTATGATAACAGTTTGTGGGTTGAATATTTTTGTTTATCTTTATTTATCGATGATATGAGATTTTACTGTTGAGCCGAGTAACGAGAGGTCATGGCCCCGGAATGCGTCTGTTACGGCTAACAGCTGATGGAGCCCATTTATGTCAAGTTGCTGTCTCGTCTGCCTTGTTTGCCACTTACTCAAACTACCACCTATAATTCGAGAAGTTCAGGAAAGGTCCTCCATAATTTACCAACAATATTTCGAGAAGTCGTAAAAGAAGTTCGGAATTTCGGAAGTCTCAATTTTTTTGACATTATATTTGTATACCGTTAGAGGTATAGAATACGAAAATCCTGCGTGCTATGTAATTTATTTGAAATTTACAGAAAAACGTAAAATATGATTAGGACTTGGTCTAATCGAATTAAAACTTTTTTCTTCTTAAATCAAGGTCGTACAAACTAGTCATCTGATATTTTATAGGAGAACCTAAAAATTTTTTTGACGTGTATCTCCCTACACATTCTTACAGTAGCGGGATATTTTTCCGTTTATTTTCTAGTAGTTGAAAACATTGTAATGGATACTCTTTACATATATAGATTTGAATCATTTGAAATTATTCGTGAAATCAGAATGTCTGAAGCATACTTCATTAAAAGCTTATAACAAACATTTCAGGGAGATGAAGCCTCGAAAGAAAAAGAAATAAAATGTAGAAGTCGTCCAAACATCTGACAGTTTGCGGAATTCTTGGTCGTAGAAAGTATGTACGTTTGTCAATATTTCTTGAAGAAACACTAACTTAAATCTGTGATTTTACACATATTTCAATATATGTTTATTATTAAGCAGTACGTGAACTCATAAAAAAGTTAATTATTACTGTTTATAATCAAGATTTTTTAAATCTGTTGCCATTACAATATTAACGAGGCCAATGTATGGTTTAAATTTTTCAAACTATCTTCTTAGAAAATTATAATGCCTTTCCAAAATTTTATATTCATAATATTTTGTAGGATTATAATTGTAAATATAGTCCAAAGTATAATTTTTAAATGTAAATTACAGGATTGTGGCGAAATAAAATCTTAAAGGAAACTAACTTTCTATCAACGCATTCTTTCAAATCTCATGAAGAAATGATAGGATCATACAGCCTTTCCGATGCTGTGGGTTCTTCCCTACGTGTTAATAAATTTCTTCTTATGTTATATTAAATGATCTAATAAAATATTTGTGGAAGCATCACTTTCTGACTACTAGGCAGAAGGTCTGGAACTATGAAGAAACTGTATTTAAAATCTCACGTCAAAATAGAGAATTAGTTTTGACATTTGAAGTGCAAAAAACACAATTTAAAAAGCAGCCTTTACTTCAAATCACGCTACCGTTTAGACCCGGAAAAAAATTTAAAAAATCGGTCGCGTGTTAAGCCGTTTAACTGTTCGCTATTATCACTACCAAAACTTACCAAACTATTTATTTCACCTTTTACATCGCTAACTGCGATACTGCACTTGTACAGATCTCGGCGTATTTCCAAGTCACTCGAATAAATTGATTTCATAAAATATAGTTAATGAAAAATAATACACATGTAACCAAACTAAATATTAGTAAACAAGGGCGGAAAATAAACAGTTTTTTTTTGCTGACGTAGCCCTATTACTTGGTTCAGAACTGGATTCAAAATACTGCACAAATAATAGTCGTAAGCTCTCTTAATTAATACTAATAATAATATTACTTTGGGACCGTTAAAGATTCTTAATGTTGGATATATAAAATAAATTATTTGCAGAAATATTTTATGATAATGGCTTTACTCAATTTTAGAGATTTTATTAAATTTTCGTTTTGTTTTTAGAGAACGAGGGTTCCGTTTCTACTTTCCGTGAAGGACTAGATATTTCCTACGCAATGTTTTCATAAACGGAAAGTTTAGTCTTTTTAGCAAATGTCAAATTCAATTACTTTCTAAGCACATTCACTTCACATTTTGAACTTTTTTAGTAGCTCCCAAAATAAATAAAAGGATTTTCAAAGAAAGTAATATGCA
Source organism: Eucriotettix oculatus (assembly GCA_034510155.1). NCBI lineage: Eukaryota > Metazoa > Arthropoda > Insecta > Orthoptera > Tetrigidae > Eucriotettix > Eucriotettix oculatus. The sequence continues at coordinate 146,694,420 of CM067377.1, forward strand.
AGTTATGGTAAAGAACAAACATATACGTAAACATAACAAAGTTTATTGTAAAAATATTTAGTAAGACCATAAAAGGAACCGAACCATTCATATTACCAAATAAAGTTGAAAAAAATGTGAAACCAAAATCAAATAAATTTCGAAGTTTAATTCTTTTTATCATAACCCATAGGTTTATCGTCGCACTCTGAATCTTCGCCAACGTGTGTGTTCCGTAAAGATCCTAAATAGTTCCGTATACCACAGTCAGTCAGACAAAAAATATTGGATTGCTTCTTTCTTGATGTTACTCTGTTTCACCATTTAGACATCACCAATTAACACTATCATTCATAGTTAAAAATTTTATAACCGCCTTGATCTTCTAATATCGCACTCTATTTCAATGCGTATTTTCATTTTGTAAAAAACAGGATGATATTAGTATTCATCAGGTATATTTTTAACTTGTTGGACGCATCCCGTTTAAGAGTTTTATGTAATTCACCACGAATTGTTCGGTAGTTTTATTTTCATTATGTACCGCACAATTAACAATGAATCGTTTAAAAACCGGTTGGTTGTATCGGTCACATAATTTATAAATTGCAGAAACGGTAGTGACCACATTAAACGGCTACGCGTTCGTTTTTTCGAGAAAATTTATTGGCAGCCGCGACAGGTGGACGAGACTTACGGTTGTAACCTCAACGGAAAGGCGGCGCTGACATTTGAACTGAGCGCGTGACCTGCATTTATTACACGAGGGCAGCAGGATGAGCCGCGTTTCTTGTGGTTGTGCGGATATAACGAGACAATATGAGGCACCTGTTGGACTCACCTGCTCCGCAGCAGCAGCTGGGCCACTCTGGAGCACGGAGCACGGAGCGCAGAGCCCACAGCTGCACAGCTGCGGCCGCGGCTGCACGGCTGCAGAGCTGCCTGGCGGACGACGCCTCAATCGCGCGCGCGCGGGAGACACACACCGCACACGTAACCGAAATCTCGGCCTTTGTTACACACGCAACGGGCGTAACCTACTTACCCACACAGCGCCTCCCGCCTTACGTTCGAAATCAACGAAAACAGCGACTTGCACAAAGTGGGAGTCGTCAATCAGCGTCACCATTCAGTCATATTTGTCGTTTAAACTATACCCATTTTAGATAATTAATACAATTTAAAAAAGAACAATCTATGAAGTGTTTCAACGCAAATTCCACTACCATCAAACAAGATGCGAGTGGCCTTAACAACGTCGATAATTTTTTGCAAATACGATCTCTGATAAGCAGCATATATGCTTACATATATTTGGTTAATCTAATCAAGAAATAAGTCAACGGAGTCAAAATAAATTTCTTCGCGTGATCACTGGAGCATATCGTTACGTGACCAACAAGGAGCTGCATGAAGACCTTCAAATCAAATGGATCAGTGAATTGATTTGTGATTACGCCGAAAAAACATGAACAATGACTGGCAAACCACACAAACATAGAAGCCATCCAGCTACTTGACAATACCAACGAGCTAAGACGACTTAACTGAACCAAACCGTACGAACAATGTAAATAAATATTAATTAAACGTCACTTTTTAAGGAATCTGCACTCTGGTGTAGCCTATCCACACACGTTCTGCTCATGATATATACATGAGTACCTAGTCATCAATAGTAATAAATTATATGTATAAGATTGTACTATTCGTATCCAGTAAAGGATGTTTATACATATATAAATTTTGTTTCTTCATTCCATATACAGTAGAACAGTGATTCCTAAACTTGTTTTGTCTCCCGACGATTTTTCCGCGACGCATACTGAACGCATTTCACGATTACTAACAGTACGGTTAGCTTACTTTTAAACTTTTATAATTCATTTATATTAGTCCGCTACGAAGTTTAATTCGTCAGTTATCTCTTTGTCAACACACGATTAAACGATCAGATAGATCGTCACATTTTTGAAAAGTTACATTCTTCAAATCGCACAAATGTTGTAGTACTCAGTCCTTACACTGGTCTGACACAACCCTCCATGCTAAAATATTCAGCGCAAGCCTTTTCATTTCTATATAACTACCACATAACACATTCACCCTAACCTGCTTGGCGTATTCCATCCTTGTCCTCCCTCTTGTATTCTTACCCCACAAACTTCCCTCTAACGCTAATTTTACAAAACCCTCATGCTTCACAACGTGGCTGAATAATCTTTGCTTCGTCTTGGTCAAAGTCCTCCATATTATTCTCTCTTCTCTTATTCTGCTTAGAACTTCCTGGTTGGTTATTCTATTTTTAGAATTCTTTTATAGCACCACATTTCGAAAGCTTGTATTATTTTCTTTTCTGCAACTGTCAACGTCCACGTTTCGACCCATATAGCACATACTACGCGAACATTTTGAGTAATGATTGTTTGAAATTCATACTTATATTAGACGTAATTAAATTCCTCTTTTTTTATTAAAGCCATTATTGCCTTTACTATCCTCCACTGTATACCTACTATATTTCTACCATCCCTAGTTTCAAAATATCTGTTCCCAATGTAACACCCTTTGTTATCCCACTCTTTCCCATACTGCACTCAATCACCTTGACATTCCCTCTATTAATCCTCATGTTGTACTCTTTCTTCACGACTACGTTCATGCTATTATTTTTTCCAAGTCTTCTTCTGACTCCTCTAATACGAGAACATCTTCCTCGTAATACCATAATCCTCCTAACAGTAATTTTCAACCAAGTTCTAAGTCTGTTCTACTTCCTTATTATATTGAAGTAAGCCGAAATCGTTAATATCAAGTGGTTTTAGAGAACGTCATTCAACCATCCAACAAGCTCCCCGGATAGTTAACGAAATATGTGAGAGCCTAGAGGGGAAAAAATCATTTACTTCTCCCAGGTATGCGACAAAGTTTGGCACAGTAGCTTGCTCTTAAAAATAAATAACACCCTATCCAGGAATTATTATTCCTACATCAAATCATACCTTACAAACAGGCAGTTTTCAGTAAAATTCAATAGATAACAATCTCTAAGTTTCACAATTCTGGCGTTCCTCAGGGTAGTGTTCTCTGATTTTCCTGATCTATAATGCAGATATTCTAAAGACCAACCATATGAAAATCGCCTCCTTTGCCCACGATATTTCAGTGATTTCTACAGACGATGATCCTTCCAGGGCCTCAGCATACCTGCAAGGACACTTATACCCTCTTAATAATTGGTACACAAAATAGAAAAATCAGTGCACATCACGTTTACCATGTGGCAAACCACGTGTCCATGACAATGAACATCTTGCGCATTCCTTGTTGTTGTTGTTGTGGTATTCAGTCCTAAGACTGGTCTGATGCAACCCCCCACGCTAATCTAGCTTGCGTAAGTACCTCGGTACCTCCGTATCGACAAAGACTAACCTGGAAGGAACATATTGTAAATAAAAGACAACTCTACCTAAAATTCAGACAAATTTATTGGCTCCTTTGGTCATAGATCAAAACTATCCCTAATAAACAAAATACTTGTTCACAAACTGGCCTTGAAACACATACGGACCTATGGACTCCCAACTGTGAGGCCGAGCAAAACAATCATCTGTGACTAAACTAAAAATGTTCCTGTTCAAAGTATTGAGGTCAGTTGCAGGCCCTTCATGGTACGTCAGTAACTATACTCTACACAAGGATCTCGAGATGTCTTTCATAAGAAACGAAATATAACGAATATCTCACAACTATAACAAAAAAGCAGTGAACATGAAAATAATCTCGTAGAGGAGATGTATACAACTGGTCCTACAACCCGACGACTGCAGCGAGTGAGGCCGAAAGACTTTCTAAAAGACTGAAGGTGAAATAATGCAAAAAGGGAGAAACATCAATGGGTGTTTCCCCTTTCATGTTTACCACATATTTATTTAATACTCTATATATAGATGTAGAATGCAAGCCAATATATTAATAAAAAAATACACTCAACAGGTTCAATGTCGAATTAATCGATAAATAATACACTCACGATGCATGCAATTACAATACGCGGAATATATCAGAACTCCGAAATGTAAATGTCAAAACAATGCCAAGGTACGACGCAACGAATTTGCGCAGATTATTCAAACGATCAGACTGAAAGTTGGGATTATGTTTTTTTTATCTGAGAAATCAAAATATATATATAAAAAATTTGGTCGGAAAATTAAAAAAGAAATTGACAAGTTATATACCCGCGGTGCCCCTGCGGGGCGTCCCGATGCATACTTTGGGAATCACTGCAGTAGAACGTTGATCTTCCGAACTAAATGGAACCATCTAAAGTTAGAATATTCGATTATTTGGCTAAGATTTAAAAGTACCTATAGGTTACTGTCATTTTTTATCTTCATTACAAAATTGTAAACTTAAATCAGCTATTCGTTTGCATATTTTTTATCGCATTATTGAAATCCTACTCTAGAATGAATTAAAATTGTATTTTCATTAGACTGCTGTTGTTACTGCTGCTGCTGCAGCTTGTAGTAATCTTGTGTAAGATTACTTTCTGTCGTGCGCACACTTTTGCTAAGCTGACAGTGAGATCTTGGCTCCGGCTATTATCTATACGCCACGTTCTCGACTCAATTCAGGTTACGACGACTTGAGGACAGTCGTAAAACTTCTCTGGCGCCTTCCAGTCATCGTTAAAGAAACGTTGATAACATTATACTACTTTTAGTGTAGATATCTTTCATCAATAGTAATTGGGTCGAGAACCTGGCGTCATGAACTTTAACGCGTTTTCTCGGGATCGTAAGTCGACGATGTTCGTCCCACTTAGAGATATTCGGGATAAAGTGAAAAAAAACCTAAAACAATCCACTGAGCTGATGCAAAATGCTATCAAACAAAATCTTGGCATGGGCAAACCGTATGGGTTTCAATTTCAAACCATCAAAAGTAAAGGCAGATCTTTTCTCCAGATGGTTAAAATAAAACCCTTTCCACTAACAATTATTGACCTCAAATCACGTACTACAAACATACAAAAAATCTTGGGAATCCTGTGGGACGCCAAACTAAACTTCAAGGACCATATTAATCACCTTATCACTGAAACAAAACAACGGCTAATCATTCTGAAAATTATTGCTGCAAAATATTGGGGAGTAAAATATTAACTTCATTAATTTTGACAAAGATTGAGTACGTATCTCACATCTACAAATCGCTCACAAATCAACTCTAAGACAGCTAAATACTATGCAAAACGAAGTATTAAGAGTGGTAACCGGATGCTTCAAAACCACTCCAATAATAAGACTACTAAATGAAGGAAAAGAATATCGCCTAAATTTCAGAGAAAATTCTACACAATTAAATATGCCCTAAAAGCCATGGAAGCCGAAAACTTAGAAATCAGAAGGCAGATATTCGGTCCGACTATTCCAAACTTGACCCACTCACAATACAGCCCCATTCCCTCCCCGCTCCATGCCAAATTGAAAAAAATACCAGTCAAGGGAAGTAAAATGCTTCAATTATAGCTCATGCAGGACCGTATAACTAATTTCGAAGAAAGACAAGAATGGAAAAATGTCGACCGGACAAGGACCTATTCAACATCCCTCCATTCCCGCAAACCTATGCCAGGTTCAACTACAATTCACTACTCACATTCTTCATACCCTCATTCTAGGAAATACGTGAAGAATGGACATAGCGTAAATTGATTAAATGTCCGTTCGACACTTTTCCATTTTTATCTTTCTTCTAAACTACCTAAACACCTCAGTTATCCAAGTACCTGAAATCAACTACAATACAACCACCAAGACACCACCTTGGAAATTCCATGACCTTCCCGTGAACACTTCATTAAACTTCCTGCCGATGCCATACGAAAAGAGCAAGCTTCGGCTAACCTGGAATCACTACTATACAGATATAATAACCCTACTGCAATTTTCATTGACGCATCGAAAACCAACAAGGAACAACCTGCTCCTTCTACCTAACAGACTTCAGTAAATCTCACCACAGCGGAGCTCTTCGCAATACTCATGGTCACGCAATACTGCATCAACTTCCACCCCAAACTGCCCATATAGCATGGATACCTGCAGATTTGGAAACGATTAGGTGGATGCCATACCAAAGCAGGCGGTGCTACAACAGGCAGACAGTATCACCATCACCATGCCCGTGTGTACTAGCAAAACGAATGCATAAAAAAGTTGTAAGTAAAATGGCATACCAAAAGAAAAAATATAATAACGACACTTTTCACAAGGAAATCAACAATTATGTCGAAGACAGCAAGTGATTCTGTGACGAATCAGAACCCTACACACTAACCTTACCCATTCTTATCTATTTTTCAGATTTCCACAACCAGCATGCACGTACTGCAACACTCCAAAAACCATTTAATACATCATCTCCAAGTGCAACAAGGTCGTCAACATCAGAACTGCAACCATTGTTCCATTCTATAGTTTAGACATATGAAGAAATACGGAGGCAATATTCAGCCCTTTAACATTCATAACGGAAGCTCAACTCTACAAAGACATTTAGAATAATCTGACAATGTAAAACCTAAGCTGTGTAAGTCGGATCGCTAATAACACTTCCACTTGTTGATGGGACCAAAAATAATCAAATAAAGAAAATATCAGGCTGACCTTTTTATTTACATTTATAGATCCTGATATAGTCGCTGTCAAACTTCGCCCGGCTGAAAACGAGGTAAAACATAAAAAAATTGAGTGTCTTAGCAGCAATAAAGATTTGAAGATCGCATATAAATTAGCATATATTTAACTCAACTTTAAATCACACCGCATACATTACATATTTCCACAATTATATTGCATAACATTTCAAAATTACTCTCTTCGGGGTTTCCCCTCCGTCTGTTTACACACTCCAAATGATATAATATGCGTATTTCCCTCTGATTTATCGCTCCTCCACTTATTCTTTTCCATTTTAGAACTGGTATATTACGAAGTATTTTTCAGCGTGAGAAAATGGTTATTTCAATCTCCTGCTCTTCGGAATAATTTTTGTCGACTTTTCTTCAATTGACCACAGTTTATACCACGCTTTTTTTAATTTGTAAACCTCATCAATTTTCTAACACGTAATATCAATTTTTGAGACTTACCATTTTATAAAAGGCAACAACACTCTTCGTTATAGTCAGCTTGAATCAAACGACGGAGAGCCTGCTCCTTATAAATTCGGTTTATTTTTCAATGACACCATGATCCCTTACAGTAACATGTAACTTTCCTTACAGTTAAAAGCTAGCAAACCTGTAGATTTAACAATATGTTTCAGTTACTGTGTTTATACTTTGACAATGAAGATCCTTGTAGTATCGTATATTGAAAAGAAAGTTTGTACAGAACAGTTCATTAAAATTTAAGTGGAGAAAATATGAGTTCGGGTATTTGACGATTTGGATAGCTGACGTTCACTTAAACGACATTCCACTGTAATTATCAACTTTGATAAAGACGTATCCGCAGAACGGAACATTGACACTTAAAGTTCAGACCGAAAATTATCAAAAAAGTTAAAGCTGTCGGGATATTTATTGTAACACTTCTCTTCTACAACTAATATAATGAAGGGTTTTAATAATAAAAATATTATTATTCATATAGATTGCTTAATAGATTAATAAAGAACATTAGGACTTGGTAAGCCGACCTCCGATGGTCTAGTGGCTAGCGTCGCTGTTTCACAACCCAGAGGTTCCGTGTTCGAATCCTGGCATGGGCTTGGACGTTTGTGTCGTCATGGTCACGGGGTCTGTTGGACTGAAACGCGGAACATGCATCACCACAAATTCGAAATGTGTCATGTAAGATGACAGTCCACAGTCGACCAGGTAGGCAGAGGCTAGCAAGAAGAAGAAGAAAGGAAAGCGAGTTTTGACATACGCCTTAGACGGCTGTCCTCCAAGTCTTGGGGTATTCTATTTCTCCAAGTCTTTATAACATTCTCTCAACTCGAAGTGAAATACTTTCATTGGTCCGTCAACTGCCTTCCTTTAACTGTGAAGGCTAATCATCCATCGACCCGCAACTCTCAATTGGCACCTCAATACCCACGCTCTCCTTCACTTTTCACGGATCATGTTCGACTCCCAGGAGATTTTCTCTACATTTCCTTTTCAAAACTTTGAAAATCCACTCCTTTCTCTTTCGAGTCCAATTATATTTTGACGCTTCGTCCTCCAATATTATCACTGTGGAAAATTGTACAGACATTTGCGATAATCTTGACTTAACTTTCGATATCAATTTGTATTTCATATTTGGCCTATTCAGGAATGTTATATGTTTGAAGAATGCCGAAAACTGTCACTAATCGTAAGTGATAATACTCTGAAGTTTAGGAAAACACACAAAGATCAGTTCACGAACAGTCCGCGCAAAAGCTAGCAGGGATTACAAAGCAGAAAAGAGCAATAAATTCCAGGATGAAGATTATGGTAAAGACCATATTAATAATATAAAGCGTATTGATAGTTTTCTTGCTGGCGCTGATATTGCGTTGTTAGGCACAAAACGAGATTCATACTTCATCTGTTATATGGCAAAGCTTTAACCGGTTATATTGTTTGATTGCTGTAATAAAGAGAAGAAATTTTGAGTAATGATGTGTTTGTCTTTCAAATTCACTTACGATAACAAAGAGGTAGTGTAATGCAACCTTTTTTTATTTTTATTTGTCTCTTTCCGTGGAAGGCGGATTGATTTTTCAGTTTTAATTATACACCACTGTAATATTTGTAATACGTTTATGATGAATATGTACTGCCTGCCGTCGAAACAAATACCATTATAAGTTATAACACCCTGAATAAAAATTCATGTAACAGTGGAAAGTTGGTAGATTTGATTCCGTCTTCATGGATTCAAATTTGGTATTAATCTAAATAATCCAAATAAATAATTTGGTATTAATCTAAATAAGTGTAAAACGTAAATCATCATCCAAATAATCCAAATAAATAATTTGGTATTAATCTAAATAAGTGTAAAACGTAAATCATATGTTTTTTTAAAATTTAGACTATTCAAAATATTGAATGTAAAGTAGAGCTGTGAAGGAGAAGATAACGGCAAGAGTTACAAATAGTTATTACCAGGTGTCTGAACAACAATTTTCCAACAGCAGATTTAAACTTCTCTACCGCCTTTGGTAATTACAACTTCCCGCTACTGAAGATTGTTCGTTCTTCGCACCTTAAATTATAGTCATCCCAAGATTTACGACGTGCACATGTGTTGAAAGGAATTCAGAGGGGAGCATTGTGTTGTCGAGTTTATAAAATATGCTAAATTGAGTGTTCTCTCTCCCCTTCATTCACGATATACAATTTTTTCATCTCCTTCCATTTTCCCCTTTATTCGATTTGATCTGTTTTGCCTGAATACCACGAGACTGAAAAATGTAAGGTGCGAAAGATTAGAGAAAATAATGGTTATGCGTAAAAATGCTTACACTTCTAAGTTCTTTCAAAGGAAAATTTATGATTTTCACGTCTTATTGATCACAATTACATGTAAAATTATTATTCATTTCGTTTTTGATCATTAGATTTTAATCCATGAAACTATTTCGGGTATGTTGATGATACTTTTTGTATTATCCCTAAAATCCACATAAATAATTTGCTCAATACTTTTAATAATTACCACCGTAAATTAAACTTTGCATTTGAAATTTGAAAAAATTTCTTGATTTTTTGGTTAATAAAAAAAATTAAACTTAAATGTGCAGAATTATTAAGCCTTCTCGAAGCATATATATTTCAAACTCCAATGAAATTGAGTGGCGATATTTAAAATTTTAGATGTTTAATGTAACCTTTATTGTAGACTGATGAGTTAAATACTTCAAATCAGATCCAACAATTCGGCTATTAATGTTAAAAATGATACGGGTAATATAAGTCACCCTCACATGGTCAACATATTGACAGAAATATTATTTACTCCCTATTTTGAAAGAAAAAATATTGAAGATGCCTCTCACACCTTCAATATAATTGTTTCAATATTTGGTTAGTTACAATCATGCATTCTCCAAAGAAAGACGTACTAATTTTGTTTATTTTTTCATTAAAATGAAAAATAGTGAATTTAATATTATTTTAATTAAGTTATCTATGGCATTATTTAAGAAGACTAAAAATTGTGTTAATGAATTGGTCGTAAAGCGTCCTAGTCATAGATATGGGGACAACTACGATAACTAAGTGATGTTTCGGACGATTAACGCAATTTTCTGAGAATGGATTAAAAACTGTTTGACATTTTAGTTACATTGGTTTCCCCACTAATCTGTGAAGAGAAACGCGATTTCACCAACAGATATACTAGCCGTTACGCTACGTTTTCTCGCTACAGAAACAACTTTGAAGATTTGAGGTTTCAGTCAGCCATTGCTGCAGACACGAGAAGTAAAATTTTTGAAGAGACTTCTGATGCCCAGTGTAATGTGCGCAAGGAGTATATTCAGGTAAGAAAAAAGAATAAATAAATTATAAAGGTTACAATAAATTATATAAAAATTGTAGTGGAAAGCACAAAATTATTAATATAAAAATTAATATTCATTATTATAAACAATCAAAAAACATGGCTTATTTCAAATTCTTTCTGGAAAGATAAGTAGAAAAAATAAACAAATTCTAGTGGTTCTTCAAATATATTATTACAGCTCGTTGATATAATGTACTGTTGAGGTTCATTCGAATACTCTGATGTATACACTGTTTGCATTTCAGTGGTGGTGACAATGGAATTTGAGCTGTGGGATGTAGTATACGAAGCTGGTTGATTAATGTCAACGAAATGCCGATGGAGTGTTCCCATTTTCCCCTCATATATTATGTCATTAACGAATTTTTTTGCTTGTTGGCTTGTTGCTGATAATCCATCCTGTTTATTTCAGTATTCCAAGTTTTAGCTATACTAAAATTATGAACAATCCAACCTAATTAGTTCATCCGTTGGGTCCTTAGCAAGTAATTGTGAACTGGATGGCAAATCCATACCATATATCACTGTCAACATTACTTGACACCTCCGAGGGAACAATGCTTACGATGAATTTATTGTGGCGGACTGTGGACTTGTATCTGATGGTGGCGAAATTGGCAATACAAATTTGGTGAAAAGTTAGTTGAGGGTACATGTGGACTTCCTGATAGTCAACAGTTACCTGTCTTTGAGGAAAATGTGCCATAAGTTTTAGTTGCCGATTATGCCTTTACATAAACTGAAAATGTAATGAAGCCGTACAAAGGAAGTAAAGTTAGTATTCAAGGAGTATATAACTATCATTCATTCCATTGGTTTGCAATCGGCAATTTTGCTTATACAAAAAGCCTGCGGGAGGACAAGAAGAGAAAGTGTACCCGCAAAACCGTGTCATCTAGAATCCAACTCCAGTGTGTGTTGCCTGTGACATGGACTTGCTTTCGGGGCCCCCGGAGGATAGACCGGATGCCCCGCGCATCCCGAGGTACCACTTACCCCGAAGGACAGCATTGGTCGGCCGCGCGCATAGCTCCTTTCAGCACTACCAAGCTCAGGGTCGCTCCGCAGGGAGGAGTTGCACTTGCCATTAAAATGGCACTTGAAACTTGCCGGCCCATTCCAGCGAACCAGAATGACCTCTCAAGATAGGTCTACATGCTTCTACTAACAGCATGAGCAATGCTGTCATATGATATGTACAGACCCCCTCATCTTAATGATAACTAAGAGTGCAGAGAGTTAGAACCCAACTGGAGGTCCCATGCCCGATGCCGACAAGCTGACGCCTTTCCCGGTGATGCATAAGCCACCCGCATCCTCAACATCTTAGTCGCAAGCGACTCGATAACCTTCTTGAGTCAATCTCTGCTTCAGATAATAATAATAATTTGTTATATTTGGTGTGATCCCCAGAATCCTTTGGCCAACGATATCTTTTAGGTGTCGTATGCTGAATGTATTTACATTTGTCCTGAAATAACGCCATCTTGCAAGCCCAGGATTTTAAAACTACAGTCTCAGCGGAAAACAACAAATTTATTCTTCTTTTTCATATACCAAAGATAGGAGTTGCAGACAAGAAAAGTATAGAAGCTTACGAAATGTGGTGTTATAGGTAAAAGCTGAAAATTAATGGCTGGATAGGGTAACTAGGAAGTTGTAATCATAATAGGGGAAGAAAGAACAATTTGGAAGACTTTGACGAAAAGATGGGATAGATTAATTGGTCACTTTTTGAGACATGAGGCTCTTGTGAAATTAGCATTAGAGGGAAGTGTGTGGAGTAAGAACAGAAGAGGGAGGCCATTGATGGAATCCGCTAAGCATTTTAGGGAGGATGTATAGACACGAAAAGGCTTGCGCAGGATATGTTATCATGGCGCTAAGAACATCTTTGGACTGATTACCGCAAAAACAAAGATCGCTAACCGAGTATATATCGGAAGATTCTGTGACAACCACCATAAGAGAAAGTGACACACGTCTCATTTCTCTTCCCACTAAGAACCAATGGACATAATTTTGTTTCATACGTTTGGTACTTGGATGACTGGAGTATAAATATCAACGGTTTTGAGGATATTGTGTGCTGTGAAGGGTTCTTTCACCTTCAAAGACTTACGTTTTATATTGTTTCTTAATAAAAAAGAAGATAAACTAAACAAAAATGAAATAAATATAATTAACAAGAATATCCAATTTATTAAACGATGAATTGACAAGCATGCGGGAACGTGATCTAGCGAATTATCGTACAACATAAATTAACTCCCCTAAATATCAAGATAAAAGTCATATGAGACGATAATTGCAATGTATGTAAATACATTAACAAGCAGCTTTCTAGTAGCTTCGCGAATGATATACTGCCGTAGAAAGCTTTAATTAAAGCGTGACTATGCCAACTATGAATATTAAAAGCCGTTGGTTATGTACGGGGAAAGACCGGAGACTTCACTGATTACCAGTTTTTCTGCAGGATAATGTGAAACTTTATCACAGATATCTTTGAAATCTGTTGGTTTTGTAACTTTCATCAAATGTCATAAATCTATACTACCTAAACTGTTTGCAAATATTTGGTTTCCGTGTATTTCTATTCATATTTCTTTTCGCGACGTACCTTTCTTGGAAACTACTTTGTGCTTAAGTATTCTCATCGCCTATCGCCTTTGATAAAGAATATTCTTTCGATGGAAATCTCTCTGACATGTTTACGAAAGGGCATGGTACTAATTATTTAAGACGCCTTTCTTGATTTCTGCTTTCTTTTCTTGATCTTCAATTCTAATTGCTTCTTACTGCCTTCTGTACAGGTTATGTATTTGCATTATTTCTCGATAGTTTATTTCTGTGCTCTTCAAAATCCTTAATAGTGTGTTCCAGTTCACATTATCAATCTCTTTTTCTAAATCTACAAATGTCATGAACGTAGGCCCGGTTTTTCTTATTCTGTCTTCTAAAATTAGTCAAGATTGCTTCTCTTGTCCCTACATTCTTCCTAAAACCAAACTGATCTTCTACTAATTCGCATTCTATTTGACGTTTCATCCTCCTGTATACTATTTTCGCTAGTATTTTCATGCATGAGATACTAAACTAATTGTCCTCAGCCTCAGTCATTTTCGGTATGTGTATAATTATGTTTTTCCTAAAATCTTCTGCTTTTCTTCTTGTTTCGTAGATTTTGCATACTATCCTGAAAAGCCATGATTTGTGATGTTAACTATTTAGAAAAACATTTAAATACACTTTCATAGAGGATCGTCTTTCTACGAAAAGTGTATGATAGTGTTAATTAGTACCGTGTGATTGTATAAATGTGTTAATGAAAAAGTGTTTAGTGCAAGAGCACGTTTCGATTTAATTTTAATTCGACATCGTTACTTTTCTGATACTTATTATCAAAATTATCATCATTTAGTCACTGAGATGAGATCGAATGCAGAAAATAATTACTCGCTGGTCCTTATCTTTCTCTTTCTCTGCCTGTTTTATATTATTTTATTAAATATTCCAGTTACCCATGAAAAAAGAATTGTCGAAAACGTTACGTCTACTAAGCATTCACTAAACTTCAAATTCTTAGACTCGCGAAAATTGTGATCGGATCGGATTAACTAAACACGAAGACTGAGTTCGGCGGCACCTTGTGAGTACATCGCTTCGTAAATCCCCCACTAGCAAATTTAATACCACCCCGAATTTAGCACCCAATTAAGGTAACAGAGCTAAAGGGTCAGGGGATGTCTTTCGGCTGCGAAAGCAATTATACTGAGAGAGCGGTGAACAGGTTCCCAATACAATGCTATACGCAGACACGCCCACGCTGCCCGGAAGACAATGCCGCCTTTAGTCGCCCTGCAACTTACGAGTATTACCACAGACCCAGTCAGATGGGAAGAAATCATAACTCGTAAACAGATACATTTATTACCTGCACTTATGAAAAAAATAACTTCTAAACTTAATAGACCTCTAGTATAGAGAGCGCCATTAGTTAACGAATGGGAGAGGCGGCATGTGACATTTATATCCAGCTTCACTTATATCAAAATAGATTATTCTATCTCAGATACGTCGTTCATAGAACATTGACAGACCCGCTTAGAGTGAAGGTAGCAAATCAGTAAGGAGGAATCAGCCAGGTCACATTTATCAATGTCTCAGAAACCTGGCAAAAGATCCCTGAATAATGGAAAAATAATTTGATTCCCATGAAATTTCATAGGCTATTTTCAGTCAAACAACAGAAAACAAGGGAAAAATAAAACAGTACCTTTAAAAAATAGTGTTTGAAGTACTTCAGCAATTGCTCAGCTAGATTGTCCATAGAACACCGCGAAAATTCTCATTTTTTTACTCTTGTACTGATATTGTTCGTTGTAAGCAATAAACGTCTGAAATTTCGCTGTATGCTTATGTTGGATTTCGATTGTAATCCGTTCTAACAATGTGTTAATATACTGTATACATATTACTGTTTACGAATAAATAATATATTTGTGTAACATTCAAATTATATTATTTGTCCATTTTTGGACAATTTATATTTAATAATTAGAATTGAATTAATATTTAATTGATCACTACTATTAATTTATAATGGAAGGTTAATTTAAAGAAATAAGTTTAGTGAGTTAATATTTAAACAATTCAATTTTATACTCAATAACATCCATATAAAATAAATCAAGCAAATCGATTGCTACTGTTGTTATACTACATCTTTGCCGAGTAGTCATGGAATTGTATGTCAACCCTTATTTATTATTAACATGAAATAAAATGTGCAAGTTGACAGTAATAAGAGTTGTAGCCCGCTTGTCATACATTAAAAGTACGCAAGAAAAAGTCTGAAGGCCTGCGACATTTTTTGTGTCTGCGTGGTCTGCGCTACACCTTCCTCTGACAATAAGATCAACCTTTCTTCACAATATACGGAAGAGGGTTTTTAATGACAATAGTTGTCAATCTCTTACCTAAATGGCACCCGTTCCTAATTCAAGAAAAATTTACTTCCGTCAAGTCAAAAGCTACGTGTAGATAATTAGAAACAGCTAGCAGTGTAACTCATGAAAAACATGTGAGGAAGCTTGTTTTTATGTGGCAGCTAAAAATTTTCCATTTGACTGCAATTGTGTAAATAGCGGCTAATGGGTACTATTTGAAATTGCGTTTAGCTCCTGGAAAAGGGAGGAGGAAAAGTCGGGGTCATACGAGGCGAAATGGATGGAACTTTGGGGCAGAGAGATTCATTAAATTCTGGGCCGCTGGCGAGAACGGAGTGAATCTCTGAAGTCCTCAGGAGATGTGAAATGTTAATAGAAGTTTCCTGGGCCAAGTTTAATCCACGGTCAACCTGTGACCAAGGATTTCATTTCTGGATAGTCGTTAGAATAACTAATGTATTGAGTAGGGTCAGTTCGGCCAAATTAGATTAAAATAAATAGTTATATATATATCATATTGATAATTATTATAATTCCGTCCGTAACAGATGACATTGCTAAAATGGCATTTAGGACTTCCACTCTGGCACCAAAAAGAAGAACCAGAATTATGCCCTATAATATGTTATGGTTAGCAAATATAAATTAACTAATTTTTCGTACCTTTCTTCAATTTCTTTCTACAATCATTCTGAATGTTACTACACCAACTTAACGTTGTTTCATATTTTACGTAATAACCGCTTAAATCACTTAAAAATAGGCAATATGGTGTAATTTTGCACCAAATATTATAAACTTTTAACTTGCAATCAGAAGCAGCCCTCCGATTCAGACAAGTGCACTTTCCCCGTCCGCCGCCCCGTCACCTGTCGTATCTTCCCAGTTTTGCAGGGTCAACCAATCAGCTCACTCTTGCCAACAATGTAGAATTGGCTAAAAGTGGGTAAAATCCCGAGGGGAACCCCGGGATTTTGTGGTGAAATCCGGCGGCGGAGAACTCCCGGGGCGAGAAGTTAAAAAGGAGACGTCGGGAAGTTGAGGTATTCAGTCGGAGAGAGAGAGGAGAAGAGTTCAGTCGGGGAGAAGGGACGACGAATTCAGTCGGGGAGAGAGAGGAGACGAATTCAGTCGTGGGGGTGAGAGGAAGCGAGTTCAGATGGGGAGAAAGATAGGGGGGAGAAGAGACGAGTTCAGTCGTGGGGGTGAGAGGAAGCGAGTTCAGATGGGGAGAAAGATAGGGGGGAGAAGAGACGAGTTCAGTCGGAGAGAGAGAGGAGAAGAGATCAGAGCAGGAAAGACAGCCAGAAGGGACGACGAGATTAGTCGGGGGAGAGAGACCTGGATCACACTACATTCCTCGATGTAAAGCAGCTGCAAGGCGCACCTAAAGACAGAGAGACGCGGAAACATTCGTGAAGTTGAATGTTTGTAGGCCCAGTAATTTTGGGCAAGTTCATCAAAGCTGTGAAACTTACTCATTGTGCTGATTGTATAAATTTAAATGATTTTTTTCTATTTTTCAGTAACTGCGTACTTTATTTCTCGAGAGACCCAAAATCCCCTGAGATATTGTTTCATGTAAGCATTGTAAAGTTGATAAATATAAAATTTTCTAACTGTTTAAAATTTGTTCATTAAATAAATTTTTATCCTATCCCATGAAGAAGATATTACAGTATATTATTGAAACAGTGGTTATAATAGCCCCTCTTCACTATAGATTAATAGTTGAGTCATGCATTGGCCACCAGTCGGTGGCTTTGCCTCCATAAACGCAGTGGCCCAGTGCACGAGCCATCATGTACACGTACATAAGTTGATTTCCACCGAAATTGTTTCGAACCTTCAAAAGGAGGAACGCGCATATCTAGATACCAAAATCTCTGGAAAAAATTTCTTGTTTTTTTGGAAATACAAGAAGAAAAGTTACCCACGGAACCACGAGTGACTCGAGTGCAACTCCAATGGTTTTGGCCTGGATGAGCCACCACCAAGTGGACTTCAGCGTCCCAAGTGGGTAGGGATCCTACGCACCCCGAGGCACCAAGTTCCGCGAAGAACGGCATTGGTATGCCGCGTGCAGAGCTCCATTTGCACTAACGTGCTCACAGTCACACCGCAGGGGGAAATGCACTTGCCGAACAGATCTTTTCTGCCCATTACAGTTAACCAGAATGAACTGCTACACTAGATCTACCGCAGTAAAACGAAAATGAGGAATTTCAGTATGTATGGTCTGGCATAACTAAATGGACAGAAAGCGAGATCCACAGAGTGGAA
Source organism: Eucriotettix oculatus (assembly GCA_034510155.1). Taxonomy (NCBI): domain Eukaryota; kingdom Metazoa; phylum Arthropoda; class Insecta; order Orthoptera; family Tetrigidae; genus Eucriotettix; species Eucriotettix oculatus. Next base: position 146,712,193 of record CM067377.1, read on the forward strand.
ATGGGGCCCGAAACTGGCAACACTTACCCACATTCCCTTGTCGCAGAGTGACTGGATGACCGCCTTGATTCAATCTCCGCTATTATCCTGACAGGAAAATAGAATGGTTTCCCAGATTGAATCCATGAAAGACCACACGACCTCACTTCCGCGTACCAGCCGGAAACTTTACCACCAATGTGGTTTAACGGAGTAGCCATCGCGAAGGCTTCCGCTGACCTTGTATGAGGAGAGACTGACATGCACTTGCTCCCTCTCTAACCCTCATTAGAACAAATCCCATTGCATCCAAACGCATTAAGACCCTGTAATTTGGTCGACCAAACTACAGAGCACCTAATATATTAGTAAAGGAGGAGAGACAAAAATTAAAAAATAAGCTAACAATATCTGGAGTAGACTGGCCAACGCAAATTCCAAAACTAATTTCTGAACATTTAAAAAATTCGTAAACGAAATAAAATTTGAAAATCTAACCTAAAACAACAAATAACTAATGGAAACAGGAATAAATAAATAAAGGTCCCAACACCCCATTGTAAAATAATAAAAACTCTAAAACACATGTAGTGTTACCCTGTAATGGAGCATGTGGTGGAAGGGGGGTGGATGGGGGGAAGAAGGAACAGCCTTTTACCATTAAGCACTTTCCTTGTGCACAATATAAAATAACTTCAGTCTTCATCGTCTGCATTGGTCAGTTCCGAGGCCTGTTAAAGGCTGACTTATAATGTAGCCATTGAAAATTTATATTATTTTATCTGTATCTAAATGTTGTACATTCAATTTATTACGTCTCATAAATAGTGTATTAATTAAAATTATTTTGTTTTAATTTAATTATTCTGTGATTAATTATTAAGAGTTCAGCCTAATTGAGGGCTGATATATTAAAAAATAAGTGTCGATAATATAAATGTTGGGGCGATTAAGAGTATTTTACAACATGTACATAAATTTTCATTTATGTAATATACACACGTTTGAATTTAATTTTTTTTCCCCACCAAACCGAGGAAGCTGTTTAATTCGTTCCCGTTCTCCTCATCCACCGCTTTAGAATCACGGTCAACTTTGATACCTGGAAAATGGAATTAAGAATCATTAACTTTTGTAAATGAAAACAGATATGCAGTAAGGTTGAATTAGCCAAAGATGGTTGCTGTAAAAATATACTAATTGTATTTGACATTGATAAAAATTATTCAAATTTCAAGATAATATAAATACTTAACCGACTTTTCAAATATTTGTGACTTGAAATCCGTTTTTACGGTATATGTTGGCGTGTGGTAAATAATTGCTCCCGTGTATTGTCTTCCGCGTCTGCGAACTGCATGTCACTCTCGTATACATACATATATATATATATATATATATAGCGTAAATTTACGAGTGCTGTTTGATAGTCTGCTAAATTTTCATGAAATTATTTCACTTTGTGCCATTATGGGTAAACGTGGTCCATTTTAAACATATGCCAAAGTAGTTTACTGTTGTAAGTCTTCTGTGGTGTTAGATTCTAATCAGGTGGAGACTAGAAAATAAAACGAATTTCAGGTAATCAATAAACACTCATTTTTGAAGGGTTTGATAGCTGCACAAATCAAAACCGAATTGGTAAGAGATGCACGTAGGAGTTTTCTCTCTCAGATATTTCTCCCTAGATGGACGGCGGGGCTCACTTGACTGCGTTGGGAATGCCTCATCCAAGACCCCCCCCAGCAAACTCATTTCCCGTCATTCGGAAGGACTTGAGAATAGTACCCAATGTCCGACCTACCTGATGCAGGTTTTATAGGGTTTGCTTTACATCTCTTTAGGTGAGGATACTTAAATTATAGCCCGGGGGCCCTAGTCAACCCTTGGCTACCTTGCTATACCTTCCACATCCCCTCTTTTCAAGTCCCTACCTATGCTATTAAAGGGGAGTTTCCTGTTTTAGGATCACCCTCATGTAGCCTGTTACCCAAAAGAAATTCATTGGTTGTCCTGCCACAAAGTTTGGATGAACTCTTCTATCAACTTTTGGAAGAAATAATTTTTATTTCTTGAGATAAAAGAGGAAAAAAACGAAAATATATCTATTATAATGAATTCTTTGTGGGTAAAAGATATGACACTTTGAACAGATATTACAGGTCATCTGAATAATCTTAATTGATGTTGTTTAAAAATCATCTACAAACAAAATGATTTCATGTATTTTCCTACATGCATACAATTAAAAGCACAAAATCAAAGGAACTCATTTTCACAATATAGTGGTTAAATTGAAGAAATCAAAAATGTTAAATGATTTCAAAGATTTACAAAAATTTTCACTTTTCACTGGGCCTTTTTCCTTTGAAGTTGAAAATATTCTCACTTTAATACAATTATAGTTAATTGATTTTTTTAAATTTTTTCTTCTTTGATAAAATTAGTTAAAATTTTGAAAAATTGTAATAACAATTTACTGACAAGAAGTCAAATATCGAGAAGAAAGAATTCCCAAAATATATTTTTATTTAGGTGAAAAATACCAGAAATTATAGAACTTTCTGCACAAATTTTATGCTATTTTAGGAGTACATACTTATGTGAGCAACTATTTTCATGCATGCAATTAAATAAAACGGCCTACAGATCAAGATTAACAGATAAACATCTATCTGCCATAATGAACATTGTTCTCAATCTATGAATCCAGATATTGGAAGTATAGTTGAAGGAAAGTGCTGGCAACTTTCCAGTAAATAAATTAATTTAACTTTTTAAAATATAAATAAAATTAATCTCAAAATAAAAGCAATTAATAGTTGTAAATCAAATATTACCATTAAATTAATTTAATTACATAATGTGTTTAATTATTCTCTCCGTATTCCTCAATCCTCACTTCAATTTATAATTTTATGAAAATCTTACCAATTGTATGAAATGGTCTGTGTATTAATAGATTTTGACACACCTATTCTAAGGTTTTCCTCCATCAAATGGCGGGTGGTATTCTTAAACAATAGTTATGCCTATACCATTTAAGGGAAGATAATATTTATGTATTTAAGGCAACCTAATTCTAAAACAAGATATTGTTTAAACAAAATAAAATGAGAAAGCTTTCTTCTCGTAGGTCTTTCTTCTCACTCCAGTTCTAAATTAAGGTTCCATTGCTTAGACATTTACATAAATTTTAGAGAGGTGTATGCACCAGTCACAGACTTTGGGCATAGTGCAACATTTGTCTGAGGTTCCCATGCGAACAGCCGAACATCTGTCTCCAAACCTAGTCACTTCCACGAGTGTTGTATGCTGTGACCTTGTCTCCATCATTGGGATAAGTGCCAAAAGCCTGACCTACCTGGCACAGTTTCCTCTACGTTTTACCTGAATCACATTTAGGGGAATACCAGATACAATCTTATACTATTCTCTATAAGTTTTACTGTACCCTTGGCTACCAATTATTACTTTTACAGATCTTCATCCTTGCCCACCATATTCTATTATAGAGAATTTGCACATATTGCGGAGATAAATTTGGTTGCAAGTTCATTAATATAAATTGTCCAATTTAATTTACTATCAATAGATAATTCTAAGAATTTCGAACTTCCAACTTGACAAATTTTATCAGTTTGTGATCACACTTCTAAAGATTCAAGTGCTCTATTTTTTATTTCAAATGGAATGAAATGTGTTTTTCACAATTTGTTGGTAACAAATTAGCTGAAAACCTGTGTAGTAGATGATTGAAGCACTATTGGTTGCTTCTTCTAAAGTCCCATGTTTATCATTTATAAAAATGCTTGTGTCATCTGAGTTGTCATAGTTTTAGGCCCATAATTGAGCCTTGAGGTGTCACCACTCAAAATGAAAAGTTTTACTAGATTGTACAACCTTTAATGTCACTCTATGTTTTCTATTGCTTATGTATGAAGTGAACCAGGAATTAGAGGTTTCAATAACTCCAAAATACTTTAATTTCTCTCATAGAAAGCAATGGTCTACCCAATAAAATGGGTACTGCTTTTTTGTTAAATGATTCTAAAATAATACATGAGAGAAAAATGTCATTTTCTGTTGTATGTTCTTTCCTGAAGCTATGTTGGGCATTAGTAAGCTAGTTGTTACTGTTTAAATAGTCTATATACAGTAAACTCCTTTCTCTAGGATTTTGGAGAATACTGGTAACAGTGAAACTGGACAATAATTTCATAAAACCTCTGTGTCACCTTCCTTGAATATTGGTGTCACTGTTATTTTAAACTAAGTTGTATAAAAAAAATAACTTAATAGGGGGCTGATAATATCTGAAGTATTCTTAAAGACAATATTTGAGATCCCATCATTTCCTATTTACTCTTTAATGACTGTTTACACTAAAGATAAATGATTATCTTATAAATGCAATTCTTCTTCATTAGATTTACTCTTACAACCTATTCCCCTTTGTTGCACACTTAAAAATTGTTATTAATATAATATTAAGTAATATATAGCATATGTAATTAAAACCTACAACACAGTTTTCTATTAATAACAACCATTATTCAAATTGTCTGTCACTGTTGCAGGAGCTGTTGACCCTACTGGTGGCCATACTCATTTGTATCTTGCAAAACTAAGTTGTAATCAAATAAAATATATTCTTGTCATACACTTGTGTATGAGGTTCTGAAATTATTGGGTTTTAATTACAAGTGCTTATGAAATTTATTGCCATTGAGGATTTATTTAACTACTCAGATTGAACATATTAAGCTTCAGTTTGTTTAATCTTTAATAATCTTATATTTTTTATCTTCTTTGATAAAATTAGTTAAAATTTTGCAAAATTGTAATAACGATTTTATATTATTGTTAACTGAAAAATGTAGTTCACATTTACACTGTCAAGACACCTCTTTTTCCTTTATTATCTCAGATTTATTTTCATTTTTAATTATAATTTGTATTTCTGGAAGGCACACAAGAATAGAGACCCTAAATAACTAAAATTACTGATACATTAAACTTCTTGTCAGTAAATTGTTATTACAATTTTTCAAAATTTTAACTAATTTTATCAAAGAAGAAAAAATTTAAGAATATTAAAAATTAGACAAACTGAAGCTTAAAATGTTCAATCTCAGTAGTTAAATAAATCCTCAATGGCAATAAATTTCATAAACACTTGTAATTAAAACCCAATAATTTCTCTATTCTTGTTTTTTGTTGTTGGGGTAAATCAAGAAAAGGCACCATATCAGCAAAATAAAATTAAATGTATTTGATATTCTTACAAATGCTACTTAATAACACCATAATTGTCCACGCACCCCCACTCCCGAGGGGTGGGTGTAGCAAATTATGTAAGTAATTGAACCATGAAACACAAGGGAACATACCTAAAACCAGCAACATAAATTATTATAAGCAAGGGGACTCACTTAAAACAAGCACCCCAAGGGAACAGAAAACTACTACATCCACATCGTTGTTCCTGGGTAATAATAAAAAATGGGGGTTTCCATTTAAGTTTCTATACTCTTCCCTCCTCCACCCCACAGGGTGTATTATTAGGTGTCCCCCTTCAAGACGAACATTTTTCATTCACGCTTATTTTGATCCAATATGTGGTTCTCAGATATTTTTAAGTATTCAGAAAAACTGAAACCCTATATATACAGTATATAGTATGCCAACACATGGAACTCATATAATACTAATTTGACAAATACAATTCTCTTACTTTTTTACTGAAGATTTTTTATATTGCTCAGTTTTAAGTCTTTTTGTAGCTTGTTGTAACTCAAATAGTTTTGGTTCTTTCGAGATAAAAGAAACATACTGCTGTATTTCAGAGTGCAAAGTGCCTCATCAAACTAATTTTATTGCAAACTTGCTGGAATGGTAATTGTAAAACTGTGCCATGGGAAACGTTCATATATTGTTTTTAAAAATTGTACCAATACTTCAAAATTTTATCCTACCATCAAATGGATTGCTGACAAAGTTAATAGAATTGCAGGATTTGCTATGAGAAACAGCAGGACTATAATTTCAATACTTAATTCAAGCACTGGAGAAATATTCAATTTTTGATAATTGTGGGTTGTATAATAAAAAAGTGAGGGAAGTTAATTTTTAATAATGAAAACTTTTTAAAGTTAATATTAAAAAAATTAATTTATTAAAACAATTCATAAAATGTATGGCTAGCTCAAATTTAAAATTTAGCAAGGGGGTGTTGCTGTGCAGCAGTAGTTTGTCATAACTGAGATTATTGTGTTCATAAGCAGCTGCACCCTTTGTCAGCATAGGTACCTTGGGTTGTTTTCCAGAAATTGCGTCTTGGCCTCAATATGCATATGGTCATGGGTTGTTTTAAAGAGTCTGGGGGTTGCTTCATCCCTTCTTGCTTCCTTCTGTGACACCAGCAAGATTACTAGCATGAAAAAAGATACTTGATGCTGAAACCTGTAAAAGTTGCACAACTCATCAAGACCTTCAATCTAAGTGTCAAGAAATAGTAAATGAGAAGTTTATAACTCTCTGTGCAAACTTGTTTTAGGAATTGGATGCAGAAGTTGACAGAACAAATGAAGAGAAAGGTATTGAAGCATTCTATGAGGCTTACCAAAAGTATTTAGATCATTGGAACAAACATTTTGAAAACTTTAATATGCACAAATGGGTTCCCAGCCAATGTGGTTTCATATATGTGGCTTTTAATATTTTTATATTTCTATGTGTGCAGTTACTAATTCCCCATAAAAATATGTGCACTTCCAATTTAAATATTTCATTGATACTTGAGCTACATTTATACACAAAAGTGCATATTTGACTCGATAAATATCTTATTGCCACAATAACCAGTGATATCATTTTTATGTTGTCTCTGCTCTGCATCTGTATCTCTGTGACATGACAGTTTCAAATACACTGCTACACATGTTCAAGAAGACTGGATTAATCGAAAACACAGAGAAGTGAATTATTATATCACTCAACAGTTGACGGGTCACGGCTGCTTCAGGGCATACTTCTACAGGTTTGCCATAGATAATTCACCTGCATGCCCTGAATGTGGACTTAATGAAACACCAGAACACGTGTTTTTCAATTGCTTGAGATTTTCATATCGGAGACGAACATTAGAAAGCAATATTGGAACTTCAATAACACCAGATAATTTGGGACCCAATATGCTGCTTTCACCTAATACCTGGAATAAAGTAAGTGCATATGCTTCTACAGTAATTAAAAGATTAAGAAATTATGAAAAATAGAGAAATAATTATGTTTAAAGGAGACAGAGAGAGCTTGACGTGGTAGTCAAATGTAATTTGGGAATGCCTTGTGAAAATTGTGTAACATGATTTCATGGTTTCAAAAGAGCAATTCACTCGTCAGAAAAATAAAGTATTGTAATAAAATATACAGAATTTTGTGTTCACCTGAGGTTGTAGGTCCTCAGGAAGCCGTAAAGAAGAAAATTAGGGACCATTTGCAGCTTTTCAATGTACCACAATCTGGCCTTGACTCTTCAATCAATGCTGGTTCCGAACATGGAAAGTAAATGAGATGTGAGAATTATGTCAAAGGATTGTACAGGTTCAAGATACATCAGGAAAATTTGGTAGAGTGGGAGTAGGTTTGCCTGAGTCTGATCAAATATGTAGGCCAAGAATGGTAAACAAGTATTTTGACAAATATTTAGAAAGATCAAATTAAGCTTAACATCACATTAACCAATGTTTAATATTGGATTTTTATTACTTAAATAATAGAAGTCAAATTGGTCATAAAATACATAGTTGAACTTTACCTAATTTTAAATTATATGTTATTGACAAGATTTTGTACAGTTTGATTATTGTCTCTTGTACTTTGTGTGGAATAGCCTACAACGAGATCCCTCATAGTACTAATGCATTCAAATAATAATATGAACTGCAGTTTGAAAACTAAATGGTATCAATAATTGTAGTGTTACTGAAGAATGAAAAGAAAACTAGAGTGAAATCAAATAAATTACTAACAATAGATTGTAAAGCTGATTGCAATTAAAGGTGGTGGTTATCTTAGGATAAATTTTAGTAAATGAAAAGGAATAGAGAAATTTGCTTATTCATAATTGTTCCATGTTAATAAAATACACATAAAAATTCTATTTTCATTAATTGTAGCAATACAGATTAGAGTAAAAATGTTGTGGCCAGATAAAGAATAAGCATAGGTTTGTAAACCTAATTTAAGGACAAAGTAATTGCTGTCATGTTGCAAAGCTGTTGTGGTATGCAACATATAAAATTTATATATATTTTAGTACACAATTCAAGACAGCGATTTGCTATTGTCAAGGTCAATACGGGGGCAAATATTATCTTAAGGATAGGGTTCTGTCCATGGTTAAGGAGCTGATTGGACGTTTGTGAGCTGAGAAAACTAAAATTTATTCAAAAGTAAAATTAAATGAAACAATCAACTAAACAACCAGAGTCGCATGAAGTGATATCCAGGACGTATTCTGGCCAGTTCCCATCAATTGCCTGGCAGAGTCCGCAGCAGGAGCAAGCCAGGACCGCCCACTCTGGGCGATGCTGCTACCATCGCTGGTTTGGCAGCCGAGCCTAGCGCAGCTACGCCTAGGGAAACTATCAGGGTGGCCGCTTGCCACTCACTTGGACACCATCTAATATTCAGAGGCCGAACAAGTATCATGACTTCCTGATCGACACCGGCAAAGACCTGTACTGTTTCCTGTGAACCCACCAGATAAGTAACGCACTCCAACAAATTACAATTTGCGAGCAACACCAGCACCCAACATTATCATGAAACCTATGCCACAGACTTTATGGCACACTTCAAGTTGTTGTCAGATTGCAACTACGAACTTATAATCGATGGAATATCTTGACATTCCGTCAGTGGAGCACAAGCAACCTACCAGCGAGGTACTAATGACAAACGCACCTTACCGAGAACTGCTGAGCCACTTCCCCGAGCTCGTCCACCCAGTCAGCGCACGCTGAAAAATATGCCAACCACCGCCCACCATATATGGACTATGCCAGGTCCACCTGTCTTCTGTAGATCATGTTGTCTGACACCGGAGCGTTTGTAGATCTCCTGTGTAGAGTTCCAGTCCATGATGTGAGATGGCACTGTACGATGGTCATTGGATCGCCATTGCACCTTGTCCCCAAAGAAGAAAGGTGGGAAGTGTGAGGACCACTGCTCCCTGAATGCACGCACCATCTCAGACAGATACCTGATGCGTCACTTCCCAGCAAGTCTGAGAGACCGTAAAATTTTCTCCATGCTGGATCTCGTCAAGGCTCTCGCCCAGGTTTGTTAGATATCCCTAAAACATAAAAACCCACATAATAATCCCATTCGGTATGTTCTAGTTCCCATTCATAACATTTGGATTGCGGGTCATGGACAGACTCTGAGCTTCTGTTACCCGTATATTGGTGATATTTTGGTATACAGCTGGTTGCTAGAAGAACACTGAGAATATCTTTGCCTGGTCTTCAAACACCTGGCTAAGTACATCATCCTCAACATGGAAATGTCTGGCTGCGGTCTACCATACATGCAACCTTCCTCGAAAGGTGTTTGAACCGTCCCGGAACATATCCCCATTTTACATCGCAAGGAGTCATCACCGTTTTCTGGAGCCAGTGAATTTTTATCATCGATTCCTCCTCCTTCAGGCTTCCACTTCGGAGGTTAAAATCAGACTCCCTTCATCACTAGCTGGATCAGGACTGCCCTCCTCTCTGTTCTCTCTCAATGCCACTCATTCTCTTTTCCTGTCACATTAATTATTGGATTCATTAATCATTATTTCTCCATGCTTTCAGAAACTATGCATCACTTTATTAACCTTAAGAACTTGTCCTCAAAAATTCCCTCCTGTATAAATTTCAATATTACATATCTTACTTCCGTATTTTATTGACCTCTGACATGTACTATGTATGGTTAACAATTTGGCTTCACAGTAAAAAACTATTTGCTACTGTAAATTAAAAATTTTAAAGAAAGTGTCCTTTATGCTGCCAAATAACTTGAAGTTCAGATTGAACTGCTCAAACTGAGTGTATAGGTATTACTTATCAGATATATTTCACATGATGAATCACAATTTTTTAAATTTATAATTGCTAATATCATATTTATGCTTAATGATTATGTGTCTTAATGAATAATAAACAGTTATTTTCCTCAACTGGGCTCTTTTGAAAACACTAAACATGCTAATATTACATTCACATACTCATTCAGTTTTTACGCATTCGCTGACATTCATGAAGTAAGTTAATCCCTGTTGATTTCAGAGCTTGTGGGTACAAATTAAAAACAAACAACAGTGGGACTTTCCATTCTTGGTAAATAATAACAATCAGAGAATAATTAACATGTTTTATAAAAAGTAATAAGTTAAATATAGTAAAAGTGTAAGGAAAATGTAAAAATTAACTCAGTAAGTTTTATAGTATGTATTACTAAATTTACATGTATTATATTTTGAAAATAAAATATTAAAGTAATGTTAAACAATCTTAGAGGTTAGATTAGAAAGATTGGTATAAGTCCTCATTGAAATATTTATTAAAAAGCAATTATTCCATATTAATCACAGAAGAACCAAAGATTTTTTATATGATTTATTAAATTCAGTTGTCTGTGATTACTTATAAACCAAGAAATGTTTAACAATCATAATAATTATTCACCCTACTCACAAATAACACAATAAAAGATTGTGTGTTATTGAAGCAAATAAGTATGTATAGATCTTTTCAGTTAATTGCAAATTAAAATATGGGAAATTGTTATGATTAAAATTAGTACATACATATAAATACAACAGTACTGAAAAAGTTACATAAAATGATATGTCCTTTGACAATTTCATCTACCTCACATCTGCATAGAAAATAAAAAGAACAATTTGACACTTAAAACTGATCATACAATTAACATGTACTTAAATTACAAACAAATACGTTATTTAAACTAAGAAAGATTTTCCTTTGACTGGCTTTATTTTTTCCAGTATTTTATCGAAAAACAAGAAATATTTTATTAGAGGGTCTTTCTTGTTTTTGGATTGGTGAAGCATAGTTGACTGTCCTATCCTGTCTGGAAGAAGATGGCGTTTATGCCTTGAATATTTCACATGTTGTTTTTAATCCAATGTGGAGAAAATTGATTTCTCTCTACCTCTCTTTAATGTCCATTGTCCAGCTCCATGAATCTTTTCCTTTCCCATCTTCTCAGACACTCTTCTCGTGTCATGGTCATTGTCCATGTTTCTGAGCCATATGTGACCACCGGTCTTTTCATTGTTAGATAAAGTCACTTTCAATTTTCTGATCAGAATCTTTATTGGGGCCCAGTAATCTCTGTTTCCTGTTGTAATCCTTGCTTTTATTTCTTCATTCATTACCAGTACTCCCAAGTACTCTCACAACTCACATAGTTGACTCCATTCAGCTTTATGAATTTGTTTTTCAAAGGAGTCTTTCTCCTGGAAGAGAAGAGATTGTGTTTTGGCATTATTCACTTGCAGTCCCAATTCTTCCTTTTCCAACCTGCTTAACCCTTTCTCTAGCTCATTCAGTTTTCTAGACAACAAGCACACAATCCACATATGCTAGATTCTTGTTCACGCAAGTAAACAGAGTGCCTCCTGGATTGTTGATCTCCACTGTTCTCATGACTCTCTCCAGTCCTATGTTAAAAAGTAATGTGGAGAATACATCTTGCTGTCATAAGCCTTGGTTAACTTCAAACTCCTTGGCAAGATTTCCTTCCACTTCAACTTGACATTTTTATGAGTCTTATCATTTTACGTGGACATTCTATGTCCATCAGAGTCTGACACAGTTGTTTCCTTTTCACGCTGTCATAAGCCTGTTTGAAATCCACAAAGATCTGGTATACATCCACATTATATTTGTAGCACTTCTAGTGAAGATATGATCTGTTGTTGATCTTTTCTTTTGAAAACCACTCTTATAATGTCCAAGTTCTTCAACAGTGGAGTGAGTCTCTTAGCAATGACATTGGTTAAGAATTTGTACACCACACTGAGTAATGCTATACCAAGATAATTTTCACATAATGCCTTGTCTCTCTTCTTATGAATCGGGCAGATGATGGCCGAGTTCCATTCATCAGGTGTCATTTCTTTTTCCCATACTTTGGCAATCAGTTAATGGACAAGATGTGTAAAAAATTCACCTCCTTCATCAATCATCTCTGCTGAGATATTGTCATTTCCTGGCGCCTTATGGTTCTTCAAGTTTTTAATTGTCCCCCTAACTTCCTCTAACTTCCCATGGCAGAGCAGCAGTTATAATACAAAACTCTATACCTCATTACCAGATGATCCACTGACAAACTAATAAAATACAATCAGCCAATATTAAAGTAGATACAAAATTAGGGCCCTTAACAATATAATGAAAGGTTAATTACAATAACATTAGAAACAAAACCACAATTATTCAAGTTTATTTGCCCACAAGTGCAGCAGAGGAAGAAGAAATTGATAATATCTATGAAGAAATAATTAAATATGTCAAGGGAAATGCGAATTTTATAGTAATGGGTGACTGGAACACAGTAATAGGAAAGGGAAGACAAAGTGATGTAGTTGGGGACTATGGACTTGCGGAAAGGAATAAAAGGGCTAGTAGAATTGAGAACAGATTAGTTGTGACAAATACCGGGTTTAGGAATAATGAAAGAAGACTGTACACATAGAAGAAGCCAGGGGACACGGGAGTTCCAATTAGATTATATAATGGTTAGACAGAGGTAATTTTTTTAATACGGAGCAGATATAAACTCCGACCATAATCTGCTGGTTATGAAATGCAGGCTGAAAATGAAGAAACTCAAGAAAGGAATTAGAACAAAAAGATGGGAAGCAGAAAAATTTAACAGCAGGGGGTGCTTCAGAGTTTCAAAGAAGATATCAAGAGTAGATTAATAGAGAAAGGAGAAAGAAACCATATAGAAGAGAAATTGACACTTAAAGGAAAGAGCAGCAGAAGAAAAAATAGGAAGAATAGCTCAATCCAATAGGAAAGCATGAATAATACAAGAAATAATAAAAATTATTGATGATAGGCATAAATATAAAAACAAGAGAGATGCAAATGGTAAAGAGCAGTACAGATGTTTGAAGAATGAGATAGATGGGAAGTGCAAATCAGCCAAAGACGCTTGGCTACAAGAGAAATACAAAGCAGTTGAAGATTTCATGGTGAAAGAGAAAATAGATGCAGCTTTTGGAAAATCAAAGAAACATTCAGCGAGACGAAAAATATTGGCAAGAACATCAGGAGAGCGGATGGGAAGCCAATTCTGGATAAAGAAGAAGAAGCAGAAAGACAGAAGGAATATCTAGAAGAGCTGTATCATGGTGAAAATCTAGATCAGTCAGTAATAGAAGAAGAAGAAGGTGGATGACGAAGAGTTTTAGAGTTTGACAGGGCGCTGACAGATTTGAGCAACTGTAAAGTGCCAGGAATTGATAACATTCCAGCAGAGTTGATAAGATCATCAGAATCAATATCACGGCTATTCAGGATAGTTTGCAAAATCTACGAAACAGGAAGAATCCCAGAAGGTTTTAGTAAAAACATAATTATACCCATACCAAATAAAACTGGGGCTGAACAGTGCGAACAGCACAGGACATTTAATTTAGTATCCCATACATGCAAAATATTAACTAAAATAGTATATAGGAGAATGGAACGTCAAATAGAATGCGAGTTAGGAGACGATCAATTTGGTTTTAGGAAGAATGTAGGAACAAGAGAGCCAATATTAACTTCGCAACTTTGCGACTCATTTTAGAAGACAGGATAAGAAAAACTGACCTACATTCAGGGCATGTGTAGATTTAGAAAAAGCGTTTGATAATGTGAACTGGAAACAACTATTAAGGATTTTGAAGAGCACTGGAATATAATATTGTTAAGGAGGTTTATACATAACCTCTACAGAACACAGGGAGCGGTAATTAGAATAGAAGATGAAGGAAAAAAAGCTGTAATCAAGAAAGGAGTAAGCAAGTATGCAGTCTGTTGCCTATGATGTTTAACTTATAAATTGAACAGGTGATGAAGAATGTTAAAACAGAATATGGAAAAGGAATCATACTGCAAGGAGAGGAAATAAAAACCTTACGCTTTGCCGATGGTATTGTAATATTAGGGGAATCAGAAGAAGACTTTGAAACCATAATAAATGGCATGAAATGAGTCCTGGAGAAAGAGTTCAATATAAGGATTAATAGATGGAAAACCAATGTAATGGAATGTAGTATGGGAAACAGTGGAATAACAAAGGGTGTTAGATTGGGAAGGGATATTTTGCCAGAAGTTAAGGAATTCTGCTATTTGGGAAGCGTAATACCTAGGGATGGTAGAAGTATAGTAGACATAAAGAGTAGGATAGCACAGGCAAGGAAGGCTTTCGTGAAAAAGAGGAATTTACTTACGGGTAATATAAGTGTGAATATTAGGAAAACATTGCTAAAAATGTTCGTTTGGAGTGTGGTGTTATATGGGTGCAAAACGTGGACGATAGGAGCTGTGGTAAGGGAAAGAACAGAAGACTTTTAAGTATGGTGCTATAGGCGAATGCTGAATATGAGATGGGTGGATAGAGTAAGTAATGAGGAAGTTCTAAACAGAATAGGGGAAAAGTGGACATTGACCAGGAGAAGGGACAGATTAATAGGTTACGTTTTAAGGCACGAGGGGGTTTGTAAAATTAGCATTAGAGGGAAGTGTGTGGGGTAAGAACAGAAGAGGGGAGTCCAAGGATAGAATATGCTAAGCAGATTAGGGAGGATGTGGGTTGTTCTAGTTATGAGAAAATGAAAAGGCTTGCACAAGATAGGTTAGCATAGAGGGTTGATAAGACTGGTCTTAGGACTGAATACCACAATAACTACAGTCTCAGGCATTTACTGCCCACCGAGACATACCATTACTAGAGAAGAATACATTGAACTACTAAACTCTTCATGGGAGGAGATTGGAATGCTAAAAATACAATATGGGGATCAAGATTAATAACCACCAAAGGCAGAAACCTACTACAGGCAACCAATGAAAGTAACTGCAATTGCCTAACAACTTCTGAACCATCTTACTGGCCGACCAAAATAAAATAGCTGACCTCTTAAACTTCTTCATCCAAAAGTTATTTACAAGTTGAATCCAACCAAGACATATCGCCAGATCATGAACCGATAAATGCAACTATAAGTACATACATTATAAATAAAGAAAACATACCAATCTTAACAATAATAGAACAGATTGGGCTAGTTTAAAAATCTCATTGAAAACCAGATTGATTTAAAACTCCATTTAAAAGAAACTTATCATATCGAAGAAGCTGTAAACTACTTAGCCACACTAATCCCAGAAGCTGCTTGGTTATCTACCCCAAAAATGCCACAGGAAAAAACAGAAATATAACAATATTTCCCTTCATATAAGAGAAATGATGATTGAAAATAGAAGAGAAAGAGGCAGATGGCAAAGATCCTGAAACAATATGGATAAAAAAGAATACAACCGGCTAAAACGAAGGCTCCACCAAATTATCTACAAAGTTAAAAACACATCATTTGAATACTATTTGAACACACTCTCTAAAGACGATCATAGAATATGGAAAGCCACAAAAAACCTAAAAAAGCCGAAGATCACTGTTCCCTCTATCAGAAAACCAGACAGAAGCTGGGCCAAAAGTATCATAGAAAAGGCGGAAATGTTTGCTGAACACCTTGCCCAAGTATTTACACCTCTTGGACCCCATAACAACAACAACGGTAAAGACATCTAGGATTTCCTAAACACACCTTTCCAACTATCATTACCAATTAAAGCTTTCTCACCCCAGAAACAACTCACATAGAATCATAAATAGCATCAACAAAAGCCTTGAAGAAAATAAATTATGTAACACCATATTTCTAGATGTCACCCAGGCTTCTGATAAGGTCCAACACAAAGGATTCCTATACAAGATCAAAAAAACCTTCCCTATTTCATACTACCACGACATCATACTTGACAGAACAACTCTTCCAAGTAAAATTCAACTCTAGCTCCTCTAATTACTAACCCGTGCAATTAGGGGTGCCTCAGGGTAGTGTGTTGAGTCCTTTGCTCTACCTGGTATATACTATGGATCTACAAACTATGGACAATACTTCCATTACAACATTTGCGGATGATACAGCCATAATATCTTTAAATGCTGACCCAGTCATTGCAACACAAAGCATGCAAAACCACCTGGACCTATTACTTACCTGGACCAAGACAATAAAGATAAACGAGAGCAAATCAACACAAGTTACATTCACCACAAGAATATAGCATGCCCTCTGGTCTACTTCAATAACATTCCAATTTCAATAAAGAACGAAGCAAAGTATTTGGGTTAACATCTGAACCAAAAAGATGACCAGGAAAAAACATGTCCAAAAAAAGACAGAAAATAAATCTAAAATTAAGGAAATTATCTTGGCTAATGGGAAGAAAATCAAAATTATATTTAGACAATAAAATATTATTATAAAAATGCATCATTAAGTCCATATGGGCTTACGGCATAGAATTGTGAGGATGCACAAGGACATCAAATTAAAAAATAATTCAAAGGATACAGTCAAATATATTCCGCACAATCACCAATGCATCATGATTTTTTTCCAATTCCTCATTACACAACGATCTCAAAATCCCATTCATCACCGAGGAAATTGAAAGACTAACACACTACCTTGAGCGAATGGAAGGACACCAAAATAGGCTAATAGCCGAAACAATCCACCCTCCTGAAACACAGAGAAGAATTAGAACATCGTGGCCCACAGATTTGATTCAGCAAGACAGAAACTAGTCAAACAAAATACTCAATTGAACTTCTAGGGAATCATCATTGGACGATTACCCTACTCACGTTTTCAAAGCATACTTTCATAAAATTTACTTATTGCATTGTACTGTGACCACTGCAGATTGTAAATTTAAAAAAAATGGAGTCTGAATTATTTTGATTTGTGATGGAGCCACTGAACCCCATGTGCCACAACTAAATAACCAATTTACCATACTATTGCTATGTACATAAGTCTCTTTAATTTTATTTGGAGATTTCTGTTGCATGATAACATAAATTTCAGTTGTTTCAGCCTTTTTGAACCAGTGTTAAGATATGTAGGGCCCATTTTAATTTTGTGCTTCTATAGATTGCGGTATATTTTCAACCAATAGGGTAATTGGAGGTGTACCTTTTGTTAGTAATTAGAATTCTAAAATAAAATCTTCACATGCGACTTTTTACACCTTTCTGACGCAGCTTCACATGAACTCTTAACTAGAATTGCAACGTTTGACGAAAATAGTATTCATTTGTTTCGGAAGGCAATCAGAATTGTACTGATAACAATGACTATGTATTACGGATACAACTATTGTTGTGAATGGAAATGTAGCCTAATCAGATTCCAATAAAGAAACACTAAATATGGATCAAATACCCCGCAATGCAAGTTCTGAATAAAGACTAGACTTTTTTAGTAAATTAATATTAGATATTAATTTTTCTTTGATAAAGACCTACATTGAACTCACAAACGTGGCAGTTGTCAACATATTTCATCCATTTAATTGAAGTTGTCTTTATCGTCTATTTTAATAAAATTATTTATTACGTATTGTTGCCAATTGAGTGTAGGCATTTCCAGAATTTACAAATATTTTGTTCTGTTGGATTTATTTCATAGCCAATATCGAATAATTTGTTTAGTTTTATAATGTTATTTTATGAATTGAGTGAACTACTTTTTTTTAGAAAAGAACGGCTAGGTGTATGGTTCTAATTGTATTGTGTAAAATTCGAAGTATATGTATTTTATTCAAAAGACTAGTATTTTTGTTTCTAATACGACAGAATTGTAAAAGTAGTCAAAGAATAGGGACGAAATTGAACTGTCTTAGACAATAAATAAATGATTGCACAAGTTCAATATTATCGTCTTCAACATACATCATAGTACAACTAAAATAGTATATAGTAGAATGGAACGTCAAATAGAATACGAGTTAGGAGACGATCAATTTGGTTTTAGGAAGAATATAGGAACAAGAGAGCCAATATTAACTTTGCGACTCATTTCGGAAGACAGGATAAGAAAAAACCGGCCTACGTTCATGGCATTTGGAGATTTAGAAAAAGCGTTTGATAATGTGAACTGGAAACAATTATTAAGGATTTTGAAGAGCACTGGAATATAATATCGTTAAGGAGGCTTATACATAACCTCTACAGAACACAGGGAGCGGTAATTAGAATAGAAGATGTAGAAAAGAAAGCTGTAATCAAGAAAGGAGTAAGCAAGGATGCAGTCTGTTGCCTATGATGTTTAACTTGTAAATTGAACAGGCGATGAAGAATGTTAAAACGGAATATGGAATAGGAATCATACTGCAAGGAGAAGAAATAAAAACCTTACGCTTTGCCGATGATATTGTAGTATTAGGGGAATCAGAAGAAGACTTTGAAACCATAATAAATGTCATGAACGGAGGAATTTACTTACAGGTAATACAAGTGTGAATGTTAGGAAATCTTTGCTAAAAATGTTCGTTTGTGGCGTTAAATGGGTGCGAAACGTGGACGATAGGAGCTGCGGTAAGGGAAAGAATAGAAGCCTTTTAAATGTGGTGCTATAGGCGAATGCTGAATATGAGATGGGTGGATTGAGTTAGTAACGAGGAAGTTCTAAACAGAATAGGGGAAAAGTGGACATTGACCAGGAGAAGGGATAGATTAATAGGTCACGTTTTAAGGCAGGAGGGTTTTGTAAAATTAGAATTAGAGGGAAGTGTGTGGGGTAAGAATAAAAGAGGGAGTCGAAGTATAGAATATGCTAAGTAGATTAGGGAGGATAGCATGGAGGGTTGCATCAGACCAGCCTTAGGACTGAATACCACAAGAACACCATAAATTTTATTTTCAACTTCGAGTGCTTCTCTACTTGCCAAAGAACTTATATTGGCGCATGCGTGGAGACAGGTATTGGTATATCTTTGGTCTTACATTAAGAGAGACACA
Source organism: Eucriotettix oculatus (assembly GCA_034510155.1). Lineage (NCBI taxonomy): Eukaryota > Metazoa > Arthropoda > Insecta > Orthoptera > Tetrigidae > Eucriotettix > Eucriotettix oculatus. Next base: position 146,731,345 of record CM067377.1, read on the forward strand.
AAGGGTTTGTGATGTTCTGTGTTTCTGTCAGTTGTGTTAATAGTGAATGAATGTGAATTCTGTGTGATATCCGCCGTGGATTTGTAACATATGTGAATGGAAACATGTTCAGTGAATGTGGATATATCATTTTTATTCTTTTACTAGTTCCGCACATCGAAAGTGGTAAGAATACGCATTGTTTTGACAACAAATAGACTCACATACAGAGTTAGATTGCAACTATGACAAAGATCCTTGGTTACATATAAATACTAGATTATTGACATAATATTAATAGGTGCGATTTTGTAGTGAGTTATTATTTAACGTAAATTCTATATGACGAACCTATTTAAAGTAAACAAAACTTACATTTTAATTTTCATCAATTTTAATTCATTAAAAAAATTAATTTTCATATTTTACCTTATAAATTATGCAAAACTTTTATATTACAGTTTCTCCACTTTTTATGCAATTAACTGGCTAATATATATAATCAACCAGTCATTAATTTTGTAGACAAATTTTATTTCGTTGGGTTTGAAACAAAAGCAACTTTTCGGTGTAATAGTATAGAAGTCTAAGGTATCGAAATGGAAACGCTTTCTGTTTCTTAATTTTGAAAGGTTGGGAAGAATTAGTTTTTAATGTATGCATTTAATTATATTCCATCACCTTTTCAAAAATATTTAAATGAATTTGCAAATTGCCTAATCAGGTTGTTAAATTGATTCAGAATAAATTGCATACTATAAGAAATTTTCATCTTCCTTTCACAGTTACTTTCAATTTTTTAAAGGAATGGTTAATGTTATTTATGGAAAATTGTTGAAGTCAAAACTGGGAGAAGTATTTAGACAGAGAAGAAATATTCTTTAATTGTTTATCTTAACTCCACTGGATCCATAATTATGTGATAAATTAAAAATTTAATGTGTTGAAATGCATTGTAATATCCATTGCTGATGAATTATGACATCTTTTTTTGTAAGAAACATTTATATCTGCATCTATGGTATTAATGAGCAAGATATACCTTTGTTTATGTGATCTGTATATATTTTTCCTAAATGTATACATCACATTTAATATAATCAATTCTATAGTAAGGCATATTTTGAAATATTTTTCACTTAAAAGTTCTGTTTTCTACGATTTTTCTTTTCTGAAAAGTAAATTCTGAAAAAGCTAACCTTTTCCCATCCATAGATACCTGAGAAGTAAAATATTAATCATTATGCTTTTGTAGCAAATTGTACACTTTATAAGACTAACACATTGCAAATAAAATACAAAGAACAACCAAAAGTTAGAAATTGAATAATTAATTTGAAAATGCTTCTTCCCCCGATTTGGGGACCTCCTCAGTTATTTAATTAAAAAAATACAAAATTTCACATTGCTGCTGCTGCACATGTATTAAAAACCTATACAAAATTGCTGAGCAGTAATAAAAATTTATTTTAAATTAGTAAACAAAAGAACATAAATGAAAATTTCATTTCACTTAAATTGTCATATTTAACCAGTTATTATATTACATTGGTCAAAACTCATATTAGCTGTTTATGCACATACTATATGAATTGAGTGGACGGCTGCCATTCTGTTCACTCTTTGTCTGAAGATAGTATTTTAGGGTCTCAAAAATTTGGTCAATGTAAGGTAGGTCAATGACTATTTTCTGTCTCTCTTCCTTACCAAATTAAATATTTTTTTGACCATGTCATCTTATTTCTCCTTATGTATAAATTGAAATTTTTCTGGCTTCTTTTCTTGTGGAATATCTGCATCTCAATTTTCATCATTCTAAATTTCTTGGTTTCTTAAAATCACGCCAGATGATGTTCCAAATTTAGGAATCAAACATAGTTTACATACTACTAATGATTAAGTTTATATTAATATTTTATTAATTATAGGCCGTTTTACTATTTATTTGTATTGGAAACAGACAGAAGATGACTATACTTTCCATTAATTGATAGCAGGGATGTAAATTTTTGAGAGTTTAAGCTCCATTTTTTAGGCAGTACATTTGAACAGCATGGCAGCTAGCTTTACGGTACATATATGTATTTCTTTGCCCATTAATTTACACTTTTGGACCAAATTTTGTATTAGTTATAGGTGGTGTAGTATTCTCATATTTACTTAAGACAGCTTTCTGTGATGAAATTTATGCTCTTTTAACGAATGTTCAGGTCTTCAGTGGGTTTTGTTCTCTTTTGTTCATTGATATTGGAGTATTTGCCTATCTTGGTTATTTATTATATACACACTTTTCTTTCTGCAATATTACCTTTTGTGCTCTCTATGTTTAATTATCAAGTCTAAAATTTGACATTTCACAGTTTGCTGTTGCTGATCAATGTTTGGAACTAGACATACATTATCAAGTTTAAATTGTAGTAAATCTGAAATTTCATAATTGGAATATTGTATGATGGATAATTTATTGAACTTAAATTTTGTGTATTTCATTCAGGTGTATCAAGGCACATGTTAAAAGCGTTTAGTAAAATTTTAATATTTTTATTAACTTATATTTTCTTTGTATTAGTTCATTTTTAATGCTAATTAGGGCCCAACAGGCTGTGTAAGCATATTTTCTAACAATCGTTGAATTTTCTTCTGAATTGCAGTAAATGGTTTCTGACATTATTCACGTGGAGTATTCAATAACTTTGTTATTGCTCTGTCTGGTTTATCGAGTTTTAGCAATAATCGTATGACTCACTCTTTCGTAGAATTGCGGTGACTCGGAAGCGATTATCATGGTCACTTTTCTAGGCAGCGGGTCGATGAAGGAAAAAGAACTAGGAAATTCTCGTTTGTTGTTCTTTCGACACCGTGTATGCAGTCATTGATCTGTCCTCACTACTGCGTTTGCATAAACACAATAAGCTGCGGTAACGCATCATATCCAGTTATCCGGAATTATCTCCAGCCTTTCTAACTGATGGAACTCGATTTCGTTCCCGGAAAATAACGGAAATTCAAAAAGGAAACAAAGGATTTATCAGTCTATATTTTATAGAATTAAATGTTTGTCTCAACGGTCATTACCGATTCGTTTGGATGTTCTGCCCAAATTTAAACATTAATTTAACCCGTAACGGTGGATGATGTATTTTGTTAACACCATCAAAATGTTTGTGTGTTAAGCGATATAATACTTTTTGCCCCTTTTAGTACTGTTAATGCTTGATGGTTTGTTTACATTTACTAGATGTTGAATGATTACTTCTTGATATTCCGCTATGTGTTAGCTACAAAGTACGATTACCATAACCTTTGAGCTAAGGCGGTAAATGGAATTCGAAATAAGCCTTTTTTTGGCTCTGAATAACTGCTTAAAACATGCAAGTTATCGATTTAAATAAAAAATTTGCTTGATAATCAGTTGTTTAATATTTTTTTTTGTAAAGGCTTTCATTGTTGTCAAGTATCTTGGGCGTCAAAGGGAGACAGTGGCCACCCCGCACGCTTGGTCCTGCTCACAGTGACTAATTAGCGAGCAACGCACAGCTCATATTCAGTGTTTGTCGAGATAACTAGACGTTCGTCCATTTGCGTATGCAACTATTGTATCCTTGTTATGCCGAGGTATGTGTCCGATTTAGACCACAGGAAGGTCCAATCAGTATGAAGACTGCCCACGTGAGACGTAGAAGCTAAATAAGTCGAAGTGGTTGTTTAAAACATTATTGCAAATAATTTCTCATGTCTTTTAAGTTTCGCACAGGTATGGAAACTTCCATTTTTTTCTGACTAATCACTTAAAAATAGTCTCAAAATATTTATTTTAATTTCTTCTGAAGTTTTCGATATTGTTAAACATATGTAAATAAATACGCGGGTAACGCTGGGGACCAACAGTAATTATAAAAAAAATTTAATCACATTTTATTTGTTTGTGATGAAAGTGGTACATAGGCGAACAATTTTAAAATGCGAGTGTGATTAAAATAAATTTTATTGATTATTTTGGTCCCCATCGTTATCCTCGTATTTATTTGTATTGGCTTATAAAATCATTTAATTCGACACCAAGCTCTTGCTCAGAACGTGATTGAACCGGCATTTCTTTTTCACGCCAACTCGTCGATACGGAATGGTAATTTCATCATAGCCGATATGACGACTTACAGAGCTTTAATCGAGTCAAGAAATGTAATGGTTCCTTAAATAAGCACAGTAACTTTAAAAATAATCAAAATAAATCAGTACATTACCTACTCTGGTACCCCAATTCACTGAGAAAGCAAAAAAATTTTCCGATACCCTAATAGAGAAATTTTAAGTGTCAAATATTCTCTCTGTGCTATTAGAACTTAAAATACTCCCAGTACCATTATTTATTAAAATGTACTCTTGGTACGTTAAGAAAGTTAATACTACCGGTGGCTTAAGAGAGTCAAAAATAGCCCCGGTTACCGAAGAAAGTGTAAAATACTGTAGGTTAAAGGGGAGTCATGGATTTGTCATAGGTCATAAGTAACATGTGTACAAAGTTTTGTAGAAATTGCTCAAAGTGTGAGCCTGAACTAGAACTTAACTTGCTTGTTACATGTCAGAATTAAACTATATAACTTCCACAATCCCGGTTTGAACACCATTCCTTGTTTTCGTTTTGTAGTGATTAAACAGGATTCACGGCCTTCCATTCGTACCCGTACTCCACGGGGTGAACCTCAACTCTACCCGAATTGTGAATACCAAATTAAATTTACGTTCCCATAATCCCTGGAATATATACTATTTTTACGTAAAGCACTTCCGCTGCCACTCATACGGGTGCTAACCTTCGTTCTCATTAGAGGTTGAAATTAGATAGTAACTGCTTCGATAATTAGTGTTCATCCCCGGAAACTTCATTCGGCGACTTTTGAAGCCGTTTATTCAAGTTTATTTCACTTCTACATCCAGCCGAATAAAACTCGGAGACTCCCTGGATTCGATACCCTTAGTGATTTTTATAAGAATATTTTACGTAAAGCTCTCTCTCCCTTCTGGGTGCTCGTGCCCCAATCCGAATGGGATTTCATTTGAACCCAAACAGAATCGAAAGTTCGACCCCGATTAATTTTTATTTGACAAAAATGTCGGCCTTTTACACATGTTTTGACATTTCCACGCTCGGCCCTTAGGCTGGTGTCTTACTCCTACATTGTTTGTTTCCGTGCCGCAAACAACGCGAGTACAAAATTTGGTCTAGGTTGCTTCACGCGTTGAAATTTTCTGCAGACTTTACACACTTGTATAAAAACATTTAATTTACTCACAAACAGTTATTGTTAGTTATATGAAACACCAGCTCTTCGGTATATTTAGCGTGAAATAGTTTTTAAATTAGCTAAGCTTCTATTTAAGTAATAATTTATAGTTAATAAATATGTTGAAAGTTTTTGTTAGCGCACAACGAAAAAGAATGAAGTTCATTATGTAAGAAGGATCCAGATTATTGTAACAAAATCGAAACTCCATAAGAAATAAAAATAATTTTTTTAGGCCGTAAATATAGTTTTTCTTTAAAATTACATATATGTATATACTGAGCTGTATACATTCTTTGCCAAACTCAGAGCGACTGAGGCCACTGCCAAATCGCCAACTTACACGAATACGAAACCTCGATCTTAAGGAACACCTGACTAGAGAGCTTATTCTCTTTAGTCTTACCTTTCCGAGTCTTTTTGTAAATTTGTAGTGATCTGTAGGCTTCGACGTTGCATTTCGCACGTTTACGCGATCTAGCTATATCGATTTGAAAAAATGAATAGTCGGTAAAATGTTTATGCAAATGCGACTTATATGAAATAATATACAGTATTTATTTATTTCGAAGCGCATAGTGCGTGAAATGAACTACAGTGACAAGACCTGAGCTGAAAGAATGTGTATTTATAAAAATTACGAAAAGTACTTAATTCCGGGGAATAGTGAGTATCGAATGTCTTAAGTTAGTTAATTATTTCTAATAAAAATAAATTCTAGAATTTATATTTTTAAAACCAAAATCATCATATATTCTGACATGTAATCCTGTTAATGTTATGCTCACTGAGAGAAGACGAGGTAAGATTTCATTGTGAAGATATATCCGGTCATTTTTCCTCTTTCAACGGTTCGTTAGTGTTTGTTAATCTCAAGTTTATATTATTATTCTGAAGTTTAGATGTAGTATGAGAAGTTTCAGTACAGAAGGTTTTCATTGCAGTAAGACCTGAGAAAAGCTGGCCGTTGGGCGTTTTAGTTAATTAGATTTCAAATTTTATGTTGCTACGAGTTAAAATACCGTGTGTCGTATTTTCTTGACAAATGATTGAATGAATATAAGCGAGTTTAAAGGTAACAATGCCGTAACTTTATTTCGGCCAATCTGGTTGTAGCTTGTCTTAATGTAATCGAGCTATCGTCATTATTACCCTTGTAGTCGGCTACACCAAGGACACGTAGCTCATATAAATGATGTTGCAAGAATCGGAGGCCCAACAATAAAATGGTCCTACATTCTGCGTCTACAGAGAATTTCTTCACGTGTTGAGAAATGATTCCGCAATTTCCTCAGCCATTTAATTTTTTTGCGGCTTACTTATAGTGAATGGCTTATCTTAGGAAGATTTGTGAGCAACCTAAGTGGGAAGGAAGTGGTTGAATGCTGATATTTGATACTGCGGTATGTAATGTTTTAGTCATCCGATTATGAATACGGTTGAATCACGGTAAAAAATTTTACCTATTCAGTACATTTAATCGTTAATATTCCAAATAAAGTGTCGACTATGTATTTTAACCGTGCTAAAAGTAAGCTTACATTGCTTCGACTGACTTTCGTGATCAAACAGGAAGCACATGACACTTTTAGTTTAGGAAATTAGAGAGGACGTGTACAGAAAGGAAATGCAAGGGTTAGATATGAAAACAAACCGTAAAGGATGTTGTGCTCTGGGTATGGAGATAGAAGACGACTCCAACCCAGTTGAAAGGCTGTCACGTTAGCACAAAGGGCGTGTGAGATGTGCGCGTTATGCCGTCAGAAGCCATACAACGTATAATATGGAGGTCGAAAAAAAATGCTGCAACTGTAACTAGATGAACATTACGGATGTCGACACCCGTATCAGCGTGAGAGTCATAAGATTGGAAATTATCGGCTCCATTCTCGTTTAGAAATATTCTACGTCCGAGAGTGTCTGTAGTTTTGATATTTTTATGCCTCACCGCAGTGACAGTCTTTCCACATTTTAATTCCGGTTTTCAAATTAGTGAATATTTTAAATATTACACTTAATTTTGCGTCCATTTTTTTGTTATTTTACGACTCAAGAATGAAAGAGTGAACTTTTGAGTCTGCTTAAATTTAGTTCAGTCCACGATCATGGGAGTAGGAATTTGTCGATTATCTGTGTTTTTCAGGTATCAAGGTTTTAAAACTATTTTAATGCCATGAAACGCCTCATGAGTGCTGCTGGTACTTTTTCTTTAATGGTTGTTTGGTAAATGCGCGATACTCTTTAACTACAAACGATTATCGCTGAATGTTCATGCATAAAGTACGGTTTTGTTATATGTAAAGCGAGGCAGTGCAGCCCTGCTTGTAGGTTAAAAGAAGATTGCCGCAGTCTGTGAATGTTTTCAGATGCAAATCTTCCAATTATGCGTTAGAATTAACGTACCCCGAGAAAACTGGGCGTAATCAGTCAGTTTGAACATTTTTTATGACTAATTTTTTCCGAGAGCTAGTTTGGTCTTTGAATGCCTTTTAAATTTCCATTCCCATCTATCTATTAAACACCTCCGTGGCTGCTTAAGATCTGGTGAGTTCTCCATCGGTCATATCTACTCTTCTTGCAGTGTGCTCTGCCAAACTCACCAGGCTGGTTGGCGATCCTATTCGACATGGCTCGTTCCATACATCTCTGTACAGCTTGTATTTTCTGGTGTGTATTTTTATATATATTCCAAACAAATCCGTAGCGTTTCAGATCTAATGGTATTTTCTATATGAACAATTTCTTCCAAATGGTTACACCCGTTTTTATTTTTCATGTTGGCGTCTAAATGTGAGCATAATATATCAGCACACTATTTACGTTCGCACATATTTTATTATAACACTGAGCCATCGGATTATGTATCCATTTCCATACTATGCGATTAGTTAGTACTGATAACTTCTAATATTCCGTTCCTGAATTTATACCTTTAATTCGTGTCGTTTTCAGATAGTGCTAGATTATATTATATGATTATTCTATGAATAATTTAAGTAGTAACGAATCGTCTGACGCCGATCAAGATGTAATGTCTATATCATTCTTAATTTTACTACTGTAAATTCTTTCCTTCTATTTGTTCCTTAAATTTTTTGTGTAGTGATTTTCAATCTGTTCTTCTAAGTCTAGCTTTATGCAGTTCAACTAACTCAGTACAATTGTTGGCGATTCATTAGTCATTAAATTAAGTATTATTTTAATAGCTTCAGTTTAAACATATCATCTTTGGATTCCCGCTTTGCCCTTGGCGTAATGAAAGCTACCTACATGTCTTGAAAATTTTTAATATTTTTAATTCTGTATATACTAATAATGTAGGCTTAGTGACAAATCTCCTGTTTTACTGTTGTGAATTATGAGTATTTTACAGATATTTTGTTATCATTCATTCATTACCTTACATCTTACGCTACTTCTCCACATCGTCACCACCGTTATTCAGTCATTTTGTCAAAAAAAGATACTACTTGTGATCACAGACATTGTCCGCTCCTCATCGTGCACATTTTCACAACCTTCGTTAAACTGCCTAATCCATTTCTTCACCATTTCTATCACTAATTATGTCTTCCCCACACATCTCACAAAATTTCCAATTAATGATTGGTTGGTTAACATTCCTTGTATTCAAGAAACTAATCACTGATTTGACGCCACACTCGGCGGGTCGTTCAATGATCTTTTCGAAGTGCTTCAACAGAAGGAAAACACACAGGATGCTTCACAGCTGCGTCGGTTTCTTAATGAACGGAGGATGTTATCGAGCATACTCAAAATCGTGGTCGGTAACTAATCTCTAGCATTATATTCATTTTATTAATTACCCCAGTAGTATTCATGTCTGTGATATTTGACGTTAATGTCGCTATGTTAGTATTAACATTTCTATGGCACACGCTAGAAAATTGTTAGAAATTGTAATACTGATGTGAAAATAGTGTTGTGTTAGTTTTATATTTTCAACTTTTGAAATATCAAAATTTGCGTTTATTATTTACAGTCTGATTGTTTCAACTTCTTTATCTAATGGGTTACATATTTCTTTGAAATTCGAAGTTTATTGAATTGATAACTACATACAGACATTTTTTTCATTATTCATTTCGTGTAATGTAAACGGAAAGTCGAGACAGTTTCTTCTCATAAAAAAGCTAACCTCAATTTAGTTTACTCATGTATTCGAAAATCACATCAGGCGTACAGCTCTTAATAAGTTATATATAAATATAAAAGTATGTAAAATTTATTAGCATTAGCTCACTACATCACACGACGTTTCGTTTTTTTAATTTGGAACCTGATCTGGTGAAATTTAATTATGAACTAATGTTAATAAATTTAATGTGTTCTGCTTATAGGATGCTTTATTATTTATTAATTCCAAACAGCCATTTAATGTAAATAATTTCTTCTCGTTGATACAATTTTCTTCATTGCATTTAAACCTAAATATTATTACGTTTTCTACGTGATTGTTTGCCTTGGCACACAAAACAAGCTTCATATGCACCGTTAAATTTGCAGGCCCTTTTTCATGCAACTCATTTGTCTTTTAATAGTAGCTGCTTCCTTGGTTTTTGGATCGCTCATTATTTTCATTGTAATTCTTCTTGGCTGTTGATAAATTCAATTATTAAAGTGCGTACACGTTTTGTTGGGATTTCGTTTTGAATTATTTGGGTGGTTACACGAGCTGTACATTACATTTATTATAGATGGTAATTGTGAATAAAAGTTTAATGAGGAGAAAATATTGGCTAGTGCGCCAGATAAAACGCGCAATAATATTGCTATTATTAATTGGGAATATTAATAGTATATTTATTAAAATTCTTACTATTTACAATAATTGTTTACTTCTGGCTGAGCTGAACATAGTTATTTAGATTGCTGATACATTCCCATTTACGTTAATGAGTACATACTAAATTATACCTGCAGAGTTAACAATATTACCATATTGTTCATTGAACCTAATTAATTTATATTTCTAGCAGATTGATGTAACATATCACGGCAGTTATACTATAGTTTTAGTTATGAGATGAATTGATAAGAAAGTGTTTAAATAAGACCAACTTCGAAAATATATATGTTCATGTAAGAATACTCACAAAGTTGTCTTTGATCTATTTCTGTATTTTTCTGTCCTTTGTTTACCTTATGACGTGTTACCCAAAATAAACATCTCCTTTTGTTCCGATTCACCCTCTAGCTTCCCCCGTTTTATGACTCTTTCTTTATTATCCCTCTGTAGCACTTTATTTGCATGTGTTGAGTGGTTTTTATTGTGCCCTGTTTAACTTTGAATTCAACGTTAGAATAGGCTCAAAAATTTTCCGCGGCTTAGAACGCAATATATCCCAATTTTGTAGATGACGAGAAAAATAATTATATTGTTGACTTTCAGAAAGTTACTGTAATGCTTCCCCGTTATAAGCGCTACAGTGTCGTCCTAAACAACGCAACACTGTGTTCTTAGTTTGTATCCCGTTTTTCGCATCTAAGTTTTAAATTACAAGATGAACAAAGGAAGACTGGGGCTAATAGATGCGAACAGCACAGGTCAATTATTTTAGTATCCCAAAATATTAACGAAAATGGTATGTAGGAGGATGGAACGACAAATAGAATGAGACATGGGGGAAGATCTGTTTGGTTTTAGAAAGAATGTAGGGAGGGACAAGAGAAGCAATATTGACTCTGTGACTAATTTTAGAATAAGAAAAAAACTGGCCTACGTTCATCGCATTTGTAGAATTAGAAAAACCCTTTAATAATGGAAACTGGAACACACCACGAAGGATTTTGAAGAGGGCAGGAATAAAATATCGAGAAAGAAGAGCTATCCATAACCTCTTCAGAAGGCAAACAGAAGTAATTAGATTTTAAGGCCAAGAAAAGAAAGCAGAAATCAAGAAAAGAAGTAAGGCAAGGATGCAGTCTGTCGCTCATGCTGTTTAACTTATATATAGAATAGACGATGAAGAAAGTTAAAAAAGAATATGGAAAGGGATGCGAACTGAAAGGAGAAGAAATAATAATCCTAAGGTTTACAGATGATATTGTGGTATAGGGGAGTCAGCTGAGACTTGAAATTCATAGTAAATGGCATTAACGTAATCCTGGAGGAAGTGTACAACATGAGGATTAGTGAGGGAAAACTAAGGTGATGGAGTGCAGTATGGGAAATGGAATAACAAAGGGTGATAGATAGGGAAGGGATATTTTGAAGGAAGTAATGAATTCTGCTACTTAGCCATCATAATAAATAGGGATGGTAGAGGAAAATAATAGAAGCTTTTGAAATGTGGTGCTATAGAAGAATTTTGAAAATCAGATGGGTGAAAAGAGTAACTAACCAGAACGTTCTAAGCAGATTAAGTGAAGGGAGAACACTATGGAGGACGTTGATTAAGAGAAGGTATATATTAATAAGCGACGTCTTGTAAAATTAGCATTAGAGGGAAGTGTGGGGCAAAATCAGAAGAGGGAGGCCGAGGATGGAACACACTAAGCAGAGTGTGGAGGATGTGGTAATTATGTCGAAATGAAAAGGCTTGCAAGAATATGTTAACGTCGATGGCTGCATTAGACCATTCTGAGGACTGAGTACTACAGCAACAACAAGATGCACAGATGCTGTCAAAGCATTCAGTGTAATAGAAGGTCGTGGTAGTCTCACTATAAGACCAGAGGTATTATTGTCGTCAGCACGGATTTCTCTTGATTGCAGGAAGTGTCAAGTTATCAGTTACCTAATAAGTTCTAATAAACTAATATTGGTAAAATTGTCCTTTTAATTGCTCGATATTTTTCTATGAACATTTATATCTATTATTATAGCAAACGTCTGTGTGCATGCGGTCACTAGAAGATTCCGTTTGGGAACAAGTCCCGAGTGAAAAAGTTTCAGATGACCATATCTACGTGAAGGATGTAAAAAATGGCAACATAAGTAATATACGGTTTGTTATTCAATGAAAGATTTGTTAATGTTGTAATAAATATTTTTTTTAAAAAAAGGGGAGTGTCATATCTAAAGACTGCGCGCAAGACGAGTGAAGTGAGCCGTTTTAATTAACATTTCGATGCGAGTTTCTGGAAAGGTACGAATATTTCTAAGAATGACGGCTTGAATTTCTACGGGATTAATTTCCTTTGATACGGCCCTCGATATTGGCCAGTACGGAGAATGTTTGTAATTTAAGCTGTTTGCTTTGTTTTGGCGAGTATTCGGGCTCGCCACGCGCCACCCACGCACGCAGTCGCTGGCGGCTGCGCATGTCTTGACCTCTTCAGGGGAATCGATGGCAGTCATTTTGTATCTGCTACGAGCGGCGGAAGTGTTACGAAGCTCCGCAGGAAGTTAGTCCACGGGTGCCTTGACACCCTTTCCCGCTTCTCCGACACCTTTAACCGACTTCGAATTTGTTTAATTCTTATAATTTCCCCCATTAACAGTAAATCTGAATCCTCATTAAGCCAGCCAAGTTTTACTGGTTATAAAATTCCACAAAATGGTAATATAAAAAAACAACAAATGATTCGTTCACGATCGTCATTAGTATTTACATTCTAATGTATTATGTCGAATTGAATTTATAATAAATTAACTTAGTGTAGAAACGTTTTATTCTTCCTTACAGGTATTTTTGTATATACTGTGGGCGCTCGTCTTAAAACGTCTAAAATGATATATTGCTTTATTGATTACGGATGTTGCAATATTTGTATGTAAACATTTTGACTCGTGAAAAAATCAAAATATTTTGCAAACCTACGTGTATATACGGGTGGTCATGGTATGTTTAGAGAGTTAAAGCAAATATACTATTTATGAAATGATGCGTATGCACTCATATTTATGTACATATGTAATTTTAAAAATTGTAATGTTTCGTATTTTGTAGATGAATATGGCAATTTCCGAAAGGTCCTTCAGAATAAAGTTTGGAAATCAAAATTGAAATATATGGTTTTATGAAGTGATTGATATAAATTAGGGAAAAATTATCATCATAATAAATTAATTATCGGTCCTTAAACAACAAATTTTTAATAAATGCCTTGAAGAAATTATCTAAATGTTTGACTATTAGTATGAATCGATGCCAAATCACTGTGTTACTCGTATCAGTATTTCTCGTAAAAGGGGTTATCGTGAAAATTAAAAAATTGTGTTAAGTGTAGCTTAATTATTAAAAAATATAGACTTGTTAAGAAATAGGAACAAAAAAAAGAATAAGGTCGCAATTAATTGTGATAATTCATTTATACATTCTCATAAATTCTTCGTCATTACGAAGTACTACAAGAATTATCTTAACATTATTATTTAACGGTGCCTCATTATTCGTATATTCTTGATTTGACTGATAAGCTTTTCCTGTAAAATGGCAGCAAACTGTACTTTGTAGACAAATGTGCAGTTGCTCATATTCATATTCAGTCAAATATATTCGCCATAGTTGAATTCCGTGCCATTCTCATATGGAACTAGGATTGAAGTCAACAATTTAAAAAAAATCACAGAATAAGGCTATTATTTAAACTACCGATTATTTTAGGAACAAATTTCTTGAGTTTAATCGGGCTGCACTGCCTGCCACTCTGAAATACCTAAATACAAACAATTTGAAACAGTTCCAATGTCTTATTTTAAAACTAGCTGAGGACCCGGCGTTGCCCGGGTATTTATTTATATTATCCCTGTACATAATTTAATTATTGGTTAACATATTAATGAATCGTCACAATATGAACGTCAGATATACTCCCAGTATCTGGAGAGGGTAAAAAATATTGCCGGTACTAAGTAATAGCAATATTTGCAGTGAACTAACTGAATACAAATTCTATTAACACTTTTTAAGAATACAAAAATACTCCTGGCACAATAAGAAATAAAATTTCCCACCAGTAATGTGTCAAAAGTTTTTCTGGTAAATGAATAGAGTAAGAAACACTCACTGTTTCTAAAAAAAGGACAAAACTTCGTCCGGTATTTGAAGACTGTAATAATTAGCGTCGGTACCGTAAGACAGTAAGTGATGTGCCCGAGCCACACCCTTGAAGGAGCGAGAGCTTATTTTTCCCATCAAGTGTTCAAACTAGACCTAAGTGACATACAAACTAAGTTCGATTGAAATGGCTCTAATTATAACTGAACTTAATTTACCCCCATTCCCCAGACAATCACTAAAGTAAACTTACGCAGAAATATTTTTTACACCGGTCAAACTCCCTGTTAGGGGATTAACACACAAGAGAACTTTCGACCTTAGGTCATAATCATTCAAAAAACGCAACACAAGTAATATATATTCGTTACCTGCGTTGTGTTTTTTGAATGATTATGCTCCAAGGTCGAATGCTCTTTTGTGTGTTAAATTATTTATTTAGTTATTTCAGTTAGAAACAAGGTTTGAATTTCGGTTAAACGGTCTTAATAAGGTTTCTTCTGTTTTATTCCACAAACTAAGGAATAACCTGTTGCTTAAGGCCGCGGAATGTCATATAAACTGTTGCCGATCTATGATTTGAGCGTAAAGACGGTTCTCTAAGGAGTAGTTGCACTTCACGCTTGATTCATGGACTGAGCAGTCACCTGGTATGAAAAATGGGTTAACAGCTGTCACCAGAATCTTAAACAGCATCTTTTGTGACATCAGTTAACATAACATGCAAGGTGCTCTTTGGGCTTTGAAAAATCTTCGTGCAGATATTCAGGTGAAACTCGTAGTTTGGTTATTTTGTGGTGGTATGGTCAGAGTAGCTACCTCGCATCACAGAGGCCCCGGGTTCGAACCCTGGCAATGACATGTATGTTGTTTCCACACCGTGAAACAAGAAAAAGAGTTGTCCTATCGTAGTTGCTAGTAACCATAGTAGTTGATGCAACTCTAAATTAATGAAAGAAATGGGTATCTGTGGCCTTGTGATCTCATCTGGCCCATTTTGTCGTGAACGATGCTTTATTCCAGCCACACGTCGCACAGGCTATTTAATGCTTGCACGATAAATTCATGGAAGGGTTATTTTACGGAATGGTGATGTTAACTGGCTTCCCAGGTTGCGCAGGTTATTGTTTCTTGAGGAGTAAAATCGCAGGCTTATTAAACGATTCTTGATCTTCATCAGAGTATTGCATGTACCATGTCAGTTTACCGTGCAATATTGTAACGTTCTCAAGAATCGCATCAGCAAAATAAATCATTGCAGAACGTTTGAATATTATTATTTTCTAAGCACGATATGTCAAATAAGTGTCAAGTGTTGATAACAAAACAACCTATAGTTCATAAATTTTTAAAATGTATTTTGTGTGTATTTATAGAATTTTTACGTATAAGATCGGGTAGCGTTTGAGATACGATCCCAATCCACCCCCGCCCCACTTAGGTTCACGGGTTACTGCATTAATTTTCTAGTATTTTACACTATTAGTGTCGATATAGTATGCTAAGAACAGCGTTCAGAGCTCAACATGTGTTGCTTTAAAAATCGGAGTTCTTAATTTGTATCTTCATTTGCAGTTTTGTTGTTAAAGGTGATGTGTGGTATTTAGTTCTTGAAATGATACCACTAAAATTTGTACATAATAGCAGAGTACGACTGAATAATAACGTACATTTTATTTACATCAAGTTTTTTTTAGAATATAATCCATTAATTATATCTTTATATATAACATTCCGGTTTGCGTGTATTTCTAATTCATCTCCTCCGATTTAGATTAATTTATTCGTTATTGTATTTATGGGGTCACCCGTATGGCGTTGTAGTCGTAATCCAGATTTTTTAAATTTTCCTACCAAAATTTTTTATATATATTTTTGTATTTCTCACATAAATAAAACAATCCCAATTTTTCAGCCTGACCGTTTGAAATACCTTTGGCTCTTGTCTTAGGCATCAATTACCTGCCCAAGTTCATTGCGTCGTAGCTTGACAGTATTTTGATTTTGGATTTATGTGTGAAAGATGTATTTTATTTACGATTTATACACGTTTATTCGGCTGCGATCCATCTAATCTCATAAATAAAACATTTTATTTTCAGCGTTCATTTATACGATTTCAATGATGTGGGGCGTGAAGAGGTAATTTTTTCTAAAATGCGACGATGTAATATAATAAATTCTTTAATAAAGTATTTACAAACAGATTACCGACGAATTAAATACTGCATCGGGTTAAATGAATTACTGAGCAACGTCCAGCACCCAGCCAGTAAGTTAATAAATTAAGAACTAATGCTTGTTTCGTATTTCTGTTTAATATGTGGAATAAGTTGTAAATAATTTATTGGCTTACTGCATTTGCATGCAACGGAGGAAACTAATGTGCGTTTAGTGAATGTTTAATGATGATAAGACATCGAATTGAATTTGTGTTTATTGTCAGCTTCTCAAAAACAATAAAGTGTTTGCCGTTTCCATTCGTGACATCATTTGTCTTTGTTATCGTATAATTAGTCTCATCACAGGACGGTTCTAATATTTAATGTTGACCCTCGTAAAGGAACAACGAGGAATCTTTCAATATTAATTGAATTCGGACGTTTAATTAAAAGGGGCATTGTTTGTATTATGTAGCATAGTGGGCGGCCCTTAAGAGGAAGCTGAATAGCGTTAAAGAGCGGACAGTGTTTAAGCCCAAGGCAGCTACGGAAATCTCTTATTCTGGAACGCAATATTAATTATTTCACAGCATGGGGTTTCAACTGAAAATTTCTGAGCCGTGTTTTATAATTGTTCGAATTGTTAGTGTGGGCGATCATTCTTCCATACGAAATATACAGAAAAATTAATTATTTAAAAGTGATTTTTCCATGTGATTAAAAATATAGGCGTAAATGAGTGCTGTATCTAAAAAAAGGGAAAGATATTTTCACTACACAATAAACGTATCGTATAATAAACAGAATGTAAATCAGAAACAGGAAAAAGTATGTCAAATTATTGTGAACTAATTATCTGCAATTTTTAATGTGTTATTATTGCAAATACTTGTAAATCAGTTTTTTTGATTTTAGATGTTTCTTGGGAAGTTGTACATAATGAATTTGTATATACTATTTGAAAAATATATTTTTAAGTTATTGAATAATAGTTCGGAAAGTGATCGTCGTGAGAAAAGAAAATAGATCAGATTGGAAAAATCTGGACTGAACCGGGACTCGAACACGGGACCTCCTGCCTGTCGGGCGAGAGCTCTACCACCAACGTACTTCTATGGGAAGGAAATTCTTGTTTTTGAATGTAAAACATTCTTAACTATTTATTTTTATTATAGCCTTCTGTTAAATCAATACTCATAGACCATCATTTTTCTAGCTTCTTTATACCTTCAGTAAAAATATTTTATGCAACGGAAAGTATTCTGGTTATTAGTTTGTCGACATCGGTGACATTTGGCAAAAATTTTATCTCATGTTCCATTGTTTGTGATGGATGTTATGAGAGAGAGAGGAAAGAGGAATAATTTTATGTTTCAAACCTCAAATAACTGATCGTATTCCGTGAAGAGGCTTTGAGAATAGGAGCTGGGGTACAGTAGTTCGAACACTCCTTAAAGAACTAAACCTACTAAATTCATATTATATTACCCAGTCGTCTGTCTCATCACGTCTATCTTCCTCATTGTATTATCCTTCCTTCCTTCCTCACTGGATTATAAACAACGGCAAACTCGATAAAATCGCTACGAAATTATATTCTGGCATATGATGACATTTGTTCATCATAACTCCATTAGTTGTATTGTTACAGGGCTAATTATATTTATCGATTATATAACGAATGCTTTTTGAGAAAGTATGCCAATGCCAAATTCCCCGTCTTTCATTGGTAAATTTAGTCTTTTTTACTATCATTGCGTACTTGAGAAAAAGACTATAAAACTGCTTCTACGTTTTCGTATGCCAATTCTTATAGTTACAATGTTAGTCACAAGAAAATGCCCATTTTTAGTCTGAATTTCATAATTCCGACTAATCGTTACGATAGAACGTCGATTATCCGACCATCTATTGTTCGGATAACAGATTCTATAATGTTTAAAAATGCTCATAAATTCAGTATAATAGTAACAGAATTTCTAAACACTAGACAATTCTAGAAAGAGTCGGAGTCGTATGTTTTGTTTTCGACATTTTGAAGACAGTGGATGATTAACAGTACAGTAACAAGTTGCATCCGTTGCAGTAAAATCTTAGGAAAAACACGTAGGTTTAACGAAATTTTGCAGTTACTGTAACTTAACAGTTAAGATACTTTTCATTATCTCAGATTGAAAAGAATATTTTTTGCAGAACAATTCCCTTAAAATTAAAGTGCAATAATATACGCAAGTAAAAGCGTTAGCCTTACATCCAGAGTTTTTAAGACGAAGAACAGACTTCCATTTCGTTGGAATGTCGGATGGTTTCCACTCTACTTCTAAGCCCCAAATTCACTCTCTTTCCTGGCCTCAATTACATTCTGAACTTCCCTTTCTAGTTCTGTTTTTTAAATAATCTCTTCTACCATTCTCAGTTTAATATTTTCCATTTATTGGTGATGTTGATAAAAAACACAATTGTTTTCCGATCCAATAAGACATATACAGGGCGAATCAGGAGGAAAAGTACATGCTTTGAGGGTTGATACTATTGGTGATCCTTAACAATTTTTGAAAAAAAAACTGAAAAACAATGAGAATGCCCTTTTTAGTAACAGGCTATATGAGGGTGAACCTGAAACACGCATTTCCCCCTTAATAGCTGCGACTTATAACGTTTTCCCTTATGCGTTCCTATATCATTTATCAGATTGCCGTGAAATTTTAGTTCTTAGCGGTGTTCACCCTAGAGAAGATTTAAGTTCCTTCCTTCCTTTCTTCCTTCCCCTTTACAGGTCAAAAAAGGGCGTACCCTAAAGACATATAGAACTTGCAAAAGTATATATTATGACCGTACGTTGTCTGTTAAACGAGATGATTAAATTGCTGTTCAGTGTAAAAATTGTTTAAATTTGACTAACATTTTACTTTAGTAATGATACTTTTTAATGAATTAATAAATATCCAAAATGTTTTATAATCGAAAGTTTTTGATCGAAGCACGTTATATAAAAACTAAAGCAACACGCACTCAGTAAGTAATCAATTATTTCAGAGGCGACATAAGATCCGTCGTTATCTAAGACCTTTTGCCACCTTGCTGGTAGTTTCAATCCCCTGTTCGTATTTTTTTTCCTTATAAGAAAAATAAGATTCCAAGCATGGCTCACATATCATCCATACTATTGAAATTTTTATCATTTTAGGTATGTTCGATAGATCTGAATAAATGAAAATCGGATGGTGCTATGTCTGAGGAATATGAGGCATGTGGTAAAACATCCCAGTTTAACTGTCTTATTTTGTTCTTGGGTTAATCTTGCTGCATATGGCCTGGGGTTATCGTGTTGCCAAATTATCCCTTTTCTATTGGCCAGAGCTGGCCGTTTTACCAATAATTGGTTGTGCAACCTATCTAATTGTTGGCAATACAATTCAGCCGTAATTGTTTCTTCGGGTCAAAATAGATTATACCATCACAGTCCCACCAGTCACACAATAACACCTTTAAACTGAGTGATGGTCTCCTAGCATTTTATAAAATATAGTACAAAATTTTGTAGCGTTGCTACTACATCAACGAAGCATTTTTTTATGAGTTTCAACCGCTACAAGAAAAACTTTGTCTCACTCTTCTGCGATGATACGCTGTCCAAGAGTTAGTAGAGGCCCGCTAATTAATTAATTTAAAAAAACGGAAGACACACATGATTAAAACTTTTCGGATATGTTTGGAAGGGTTTGCACTGACGTTTGCTAAATTTTCAGACCATTTAAAGCAACAGTGAGTTGTCAAAGTCGAGCTATATGAAAGAAAGACACAAAAACTGACTTTTTAATTTTTTTTCGCAAAACGTAAGTAAAAGTGCTTTAAAAACTTTTATTTACATCATAAAATTCTGCGAAAAACGAGACCTTTCATAATAACTTAGGTCAATCTGAATGGGCACAGTGAGGCTTCAAGCTCGGGCTCTACTGTTTTGACGACGACTTAGTAGGAGTGGTTACGGGTAGCTGAATTGGAGAAAGCCATTGCCTAGTGAGCTTGTTGTTGTACTCATCGCCAGTAACAATCCTTCGTAAATACGGATCACTTCGCTGTCTGCATAATAGAGATGTGCAAATTGTACGCCGTTGATCTTTATTCATCTCTGAGCCCTGCCTGTAAACCTTCCTAATTTCTTGAAGACATCTTTAGACTGTTGACCAAAAAGTCTGAAGATTACTCAAAGTTGCTATTTCCTGGATACTTAGCTACACTTCGATCGATATCAAACAAGTCAAAATCATCGTTTGAAAATTTTCTAAACCAGTGTTGACAATTATTGACTTCCAATACGTCTCCATACACATCACAAATTTTCTTTGTTGCAACTGTTGCATTAACACCTGAACTAAAATGAAACAACGTGGAATGACGTAAATGTTCTTCAATTAGTTGATAGTCTGCCATTTTACACCGGTGCGATGAAAACGTTTGAATTTAGAAGTAAGAACTGCCAATGTGTTGTTATATTGCGCAATAACTCACGTCTTTATACAGTCCGCTAATACACTGGAGCGAATTCTCGAAACTAAAAATAATTGGTTACTTAATATACATGTATCTACAGACATTCTCCTTCTTTGGCTGTGCATCCCATTCAAGATCTTCGCTTACCGGGTCGATTGCGGACTGTCATCTCACGTGACACGTTCCGAATTTGGAGTGATACGTGGTCAGCGTCTAGATTCTCCAACAGCCTCCGTGACCATGACGACACAAAAATCTAAGCCCATGCCAGGATTCGAACCCATGAGATCTGGGTTGTGAATGTACAAATATTATTTCACTCTAGTCAGACCAAAGAGATTGTTCAAGAATCTTATAAATATAATTGACTGTTTACGCGAATTTTTCTGTATGTATGTGCTTATTTAAGGAGCCAGTAGATTTCATCGTGGTGATGAAATTCGGCTTTCATAAAGTAGAGGGCGTGAAAAGGTGAATTTGCAAAAATGTGACGTTCTCTGTCTGGTTTAATCACGGGTTGACAAATGATTACTGTCAAATAAATCACTGAAGAGGGATAATTTAAATGAATTCAGGGGCATTGCCGGGCGGCAGGCTAGTTCTAATTAAAAATTGAAGTGCCTAATTTGCTTGATTGTGCAAAGTATTTTCAAAATGTTCAACCTCCATTTTAATGCATTTGAAGCTGTTGTGTTGCTGATCTGAGTTTCTTTACTTGATCACTAGCATGTCAAATACAAGTAATGCGCGTATTAAAACGGTCTTTAAAGACCGACACTAATTCACCGATTGTCGTCTTGGTTGTAAATTATTCGCATATGAGTGCGACTGAATTACTGTATGCCTGGTACGGTTAAGAGAAGGACAATGCAAAATTCTTTTAAGTTTCTTTTTTATGTGATATCTACATAATGAAACAAACTATATTCGATCACACTGTTCAATTTATTATCAGATGCACTTTTCTCATTCCTCATTTATTTTTATTAGTTTTCTCTGAAAACCATTAGTACAGGAAATACTATTATGAATATTTTTGCCCAGGAGAACCCCTGTACCTTTCCCCCTGACTCAACCTGTATTAGATATGTTAAGCTTTCAAGTAGCTGTGTTCAGCAATAATATGCATTATATGAGACCGAGACGTAGCCCAAAAACGATGCCCTTGTCAAAACTTGGAATTACGTTATTAGATTCTTGTATTACCGTAGACAACGGTCAGTTTAATTTTTTTTATTTTTACATTTACAGTTTTATAAATTTCCACCAATTTAAGAGCACCGTGTAACCTTTGCAGACATGCTTGGTCTCTCGTATTAATGGAAGCAGTTTTAAATTAATTTTAAATGTTTCTCAAATGTTTTGGATAGTATATTTAATAAAATAATTAAGTTTGTACACGGCCGATGTCCAGCACGATACATTTATAACTCGCATAGAGCATTGCGGCGGAGATGTAAGTTAAAGTTTGATGTTTTGTGCTTCAGATATGATTAGCCGTCCCCGCTTTGACATTGTCTTTGTGTTCTTGGTTTCGCGGGGAAGTGCAGGCGAATCGAAAAGGCGTCGGTCTGTTGACCCCGAGAGTCCCTGTCCCGCTACGCTCCGCTGCGTGCGAGCTCACGCACAGACAGCACACCATTCCCATCACTCTCACACCTAGCAACTGTGATCAGCTTTCAGCTTATCATCTTAGAAATTACGATTAATAACGAAAATTAAATTTTAACACCATGAAAATGGATATTGGTTGTTCAACGATAAAAACATCAAAGATACCTGAATTTGTTTTTTAATGTTGTTAATGAACTGCATGTTTTATACTGTCCATGAAACACCAAGTCGTTACCAATTATCTCTTCCCCATCCTGCCTCAACTACTGGAGCCAATGACTTATTCGCTATTCAGGATTGACCGTGAATAATTGTTCGTGTCCCGAAAGCGCTCAGTTGTGCCGCAGGTCCAAAGAAATTGCTGTCAGTCTGGTGTTGAAATGTCGATATAATATGCGGTACTTTGGAAGACAAGAATGGTAATTTTCGACCGGACCAGGGACTCGAACCTGGACCGTTTTCCAAGCGGGCTTTCTGCCACTGAGCTAATCCGAGTCGACGTGCAAGGAACGATTTAACATCCATTCCTGTAAACCAGGCTCACCTACATTTTACTAACCACATTCATCACAACTCGTGTCTTTCTTCTAAATTCGCTATATGCACTTACTTGAGCTTCAATTGAAGTATTTCTACTTCCTTTGATTATGCAGTACTTTCTCAAGCAGGGAGGTGGACAATATTTCCATTTCTCTACTGTGAAGTAATTTTTCTGCTATAATTAGAACTTTGCATCGCTTCGGACATCACTAATAAATTTACATTATGTACTCATTCTGTTGCTTTTTGCGGAATATTGACAGATTCTAAACGCCATTCTGTGTAGATGCATTTCCGGTCAGTCGTAGATCGACGTTCCGCTCCACAAACGCAGAGTACAGCTTAGCTTCTATCGCTTAAAGTCATCCAGAGCAAAATTTTTGTAATATCTCTTCTATAAAATCTTAGTGAAATGTCGTGAACGTATTTTTATTTGACTCAGTTGAAAATATTTTTGTAATATGTTGTAACGAAAAAGTTTCGAAATGTGCATTTACTGACTCACATTTGTCATTTGTAGGATTTCTTTAGCAAAGAAATCTGTTTTTATCAGAAACCTATTTGCAAGCTCAGTGAGCCTTATCGCGATTAATTGACATTCTTACTATCTTAATGATAAAAAATAGTTATCGGAACTATCGTCATAACGCAAAACGAAAATCTCGTCTGCATTTTATAGAAGCTGATGCATAAGAACACGCTTTGCATTGTGGAGGGGGCTGTTTTGTAGGTATAACTTTACAGGGTAATTAATTAAATAAATGGAATATTTATTTTAAAAACTTAGCAAGGAAAATATTTACAAACTTCGGAAGTACAGCGAAGCAATCAGATGTCTTAACACTCGGGTTTAAACCGTGGACGAGATCGTCCCTAGGCGTCAAGGATTGGGAAACTTGCCAGATTCGCCTCTCTGTTAGGTTCTCCGTAGGACGCTCTCCTCAGCATCGACAGGTTGATCCAATGTCCGGGACCAAACGGGGGTTCCTTCCGTCACCTTCAACTTCAAACAGCAGAATCACCATTTTCACAAATCAGCGCCGCGTGAAGAAGCATAGAAAAATCGATCTTTTAAGTAGATTTTTCCTTAGATCACCAAATCACATCGATTGCGCAAACGGCTGGAATTCAAGTATTTCTTTGTTTTCCTGGCTCCCGATTCCCCCGCAAGCGTGTTTAGGGAAATTACAGGTCAAATCCCAACTTGCCGAAATACCATACCTGGCGATTAGAGGCGGCATAAGGTCTGGACGTACTGACGCCAAGTCCAGTTCCCAATCCTCGCTAACTTTATATTAATCATTAATGATATATCAACTATAGCACTACAGAATATTGCACATTTATTCACGGTAGAAGTTAATGTGACTCTGAATAAAAATTACAAAAAAAGTAACCAAATGTGCTATTGTTACATAATTATGGAATGTTTAATACGATGAAAGAATCTGCTGTGTGAATATTCGTTCACAATAACGTACAGTGGACTTTCCATTTTAAATACATTAATAGGATTACCTTTTCATTGGTCTCCATTGTCTGTGTTGAATGGAAAAGTTGTAATGAAGGTGGTAACGAAGTCTAGAATAGTTGATTTGGTTCAGATTTTATTGAAATGAATGTGTGGTTATGAGTAGTGAAAGAAGAAAGACTGTTGAAAGTCTATTAATTGACATTTAGGGGATGCGATATATTTTGAAGTACAACTATGAGCTTAATTATGAATTATTTATTATTTTGTATTATCGTGATCGTTTTGGTATGTAAGACGACGTTTGTGCGGTTGGTTCTAACACCGGGGAAGCGTCTTGTTTGTCCAAGATGTTTTCTGTGAGTTCCTAAAATTAGTGAATTTTTATTTATGTCTACGACTAACATAGTATTTCAACTATGAAATGCAGAATAAATTTTTCTTCTCTGCGTTAATTAATGAATCAGCGCAGGATTCCAGTAATGTAGTTCATTGCCCTTCAACGCTCCAATTATTTACACAGACGGGCGGCTATATTAAGTTTTTTTGTTGCACTGCGCACCTAAACCGAGTGAAAATAAATCTTAATGTTTTCCTAATTATTCAGAACTTCATAATACTTCATGAAATTTTTTTCACCCTTCTCGCTTAAATAGAAGCATTTTCAGTTATTTTCAAGCGAATTAAAATGCTGAATTCAAAATTAATAAAATGAATTTTTTGTAAGTGGTTTAGCATTCACGCACAGAATACTGCACTTATATCTTCTGTAATGCTACAATAAACATTATAAAAAAACACTTCTGCGGAGTGAAAAAGGGATATTATTACTCCTTACAGTTGCCGAGGAATTACTAGTCCGTTCTGAAATCTCCAAGCAACTATCCACATGACATTTACGTATTTATTTCGTTCGGTCGTGTTAGAATATATTTTTCGTCTGTAATCCGCTCTGCTTCATCCATTCTTCCAGATTATTTTTTTCGCCGAGCATGTCAGTTCGGTTTTCAGAACAATGTTGGACTTAAAGCTAGAAAGAATTAAAAGACTCGAATTACAGATCAGAGAAATCACACGTCTAGTGATAACTTAATTTACATTAAAATGTTTATTCTACATTATTAACTTTTATAATTAAAAATATGAACGTAAAAATGTATGTTACGTTTTTCCGTCGGGTGGTGTTAATTAAATTTAATTAATTAAAATTCCTGTCTGACAGCTGCAAATGCAAGCGTTAAGCAAGTCGTTATTTTAATGACTACAAATTCAGGCGTGTTATTGTGACTAGGTGAAACTGATGTTTACACAGTATTTAAATAAAGATTAAACAATAGCATATCAGCCAACAACTCTTTGTAGTGGAGGCTTAGGAATTAATTTTAAAATGTAGGCTTTAAAAATTCGCTGTACCGTCTTTATGTGGAAGGTCTCGTTCTTGAGCAGTTAAATCGTTAAAACCATGTCGGCTTCACGCAAAGTGAATGTTAACAATCTTAGAGCCTTATCAAAGTGCCAATAAACGTCACAAAGCCTTTGTACGTAGCTTTATTTTATCAACATTACACCCCAGGTACCATTTTAAGACTTAATATTCTTTTCAAAATCATTTAGGAAATTTGTTAATATCTGCAATATAAAAGTTAACGTTTATATGTATTTACCGTATGAAAAATAATGGAACAAATTTCATGCTACTCTTACTACTAATTATATTCCCGGCGTTACTTGGCTATTTATTTATATTATCCCGGTACATTATTTAATTCTTGGTCAACACATAACTAAACCGACACCGAAAACGTCACAGTATTAACCTCAAATATACTCCCAGTATCTCGAGAAGGTCCAAAATACCCCCGGTACAATAGCAGGAATAAATATATTTTTAGTATTCTAACAATAAAAATTTTCCCCCGCTTAATGGTTCAATTTTTACTTAAATCGTATATTAAAGGTCGTAATGTAACATAGTGTTACTTTTTTCTCAGCCTGCTGTAACAATAGATAGTAAATGGAATGAATGATATAGGAATGCGTAATTGAACTTATAACTCGCAGTTAGTTTACACGCCACTGCAGTTCCAAGAAATCTTCCAGTAGAAATAATATTTATATTCCTATTATATTTATATCTTCTGCAATATATCGAAATTAAATATGCACGGATATTCGTATTAAATCTCATTTTTTTAAACCTTCAAATTTGCATTGAAATCCGGTTAGGAGCCTATTCGAGACAAACATACGGACAGACAGATAAACAGACAGACACTTCAATTTTATTTATTAGTGTAGATTAGTTTGTCTTAGGCTGCTCAACAGGGTTGACTATTTGAATAATCTCGTATTAATGCTGATAGGAAACGTGCAGCGCACGATTGCATCATATACTGTAGCCTACATATGGTAGTTTTGTGACTCACTTTCTCAATCCTTTTGAGCCACGTTAGCATTTCATATGAGAAGTGAAACCCTTATTGTTAAATATTTTCATATATGTTGCTCTGATTTAGAAAGCAGGAACGCTTAGATTTGTGACTCTATGGGGTCGTCTTGCCTACAATAAGTGCTACATCTCTTCGAAGAATAAGTACGAATAGAAGCTTGAGATTCTGACGTTGATATGGATGGACGAAGGTATTCATAATGTCAGTTAAATAATAAACTATCGCCGTAATACTTGGATGTTTGAAGTTTTGACAATTTAGATTGTGGCCCCGATTGTCACCTGTGTTTATTCCATGTGGAATATGTCGCCTATAGAAACTGTCAATTATATTTCAGTATATATATATTGCAGCCACAAAGACAATACTTGGAAGCTAGTATTTTTGATGGAGCAGTGTATTTAAAATGAAGAGTCCACTTTATGTTATGGTGAGCGAATATTCATAATATACATTCTTTCATTGTATGGAACATTGTATTGTTATGTAACAAAAGCACATTTTATTGTTTCATTATAGATATTAAAATTAAGTCCGCTTCGGACAATACAACAAAGAAAGTTTTGAAAACGAGTTCACTGCGTGTCCCGTACCATCTGTTTAATAGCTGCGGGGTTCATATAATTATAGATGTGCATGTAGCTACATTTTGCGTTTCGAAGAGTAATACATTATTGATATTCTGGTAGATTCGTTGTTCAAAAATAATTGCCATCGAAATTTATAATTTGAAATCGCAGTAAAATAACCCGTAATGTTACCATTTGGTCGACTTCCAGAACCTGGAAAACTCCAGTTTTGCCGAGGGCATTTATGCTTCGTTAACACTGTAAATAGCTTCCGCTTCTTTCAAAGGACAGGAATACAACACTCGGCGTGAAAAATACTCTCCTTGTAAGTGATTCTGAATTATTTTGATTAGCGGTTTCTAATATATATTTGATGAATTATTCGGCACATCTTAGTAAATCACTTTTACGTTTTTGGTCTCACATTATTATATACATACCATGGAATATTTTAAATAATAGTCCATATCTTTCATTTTCAAGCACAAAAAAATATTACTGAATGATGACGTTTTTGAAACTAAATTATTGACAGACCATCGAGATTGGATGCGTTCGCTGTCAAGACTGACTTTTCAAGTTACACCGGAACGGCTGTGTTCACAATTGGTAGATTACAATCATTTCGTTTTATCAACGGTTAATAAGTGGCGCATTATAATTTTTATGTAAAATGCGTGCTGGAGTCAATTTGGAGCAAGGGTCTGTGGTTATGATTCAGCTCTCCGGCCAGAGTAACATAAGGAAATAGTTCTAAATACACTTATTTTTACAATCATGTTGTTGTAGTACTCAGTCCTTCGACTGGTCTGATGCAACACTACATGCTAACCTATTCTGCGCAAGCCATTTCATTTCTACGTAACGACCCCATCCCACACCCTCCCTAATCTACTGAGCGTATTCCATACTTCGTCTCTCTCTCTTTTGTTCTTACCCCACAGACATCCCTCTAATGCTAATTATATTCCTGATCTCCTTATAATTATATTAAATAAAAATTGTTTTCGGACTGATCAAGTTTGTAGAAACGTTCGAAGTCTCACATCAAGAGTCGTTAAAAAGCTTAACCACTATGACACATGCTAGATCCTCAAAATTTTCTAAATTACCTTGCTATTTGTTTCCATCGCCTCCTCCAATATGTGGGAAATTCTGACAATTACTCTCTTTTGTCATAATATGGTGAAGGTTAGAATCATATTTCACGTATTTGTGCCCACGAATCTTTACAGTTACGGAGTTTGTTTTCGCCTCCTTATCGTGTTGTCATTTGAAGAGTGTGCTACTCGTTATGCTTGTTTTCTTATGCTAATGGATCTCCTAAGATTTCAAAGTAGGGCTTTTTTTTATGTTGTAAAATACCGAATTCTATTAGTGTTTAAAAAAATATTATATGAATGTTTGATTCAGTCGTATAAACTGCAATATCTAAGGTGACGCTATCGTAATTTCCTACGTTTAATTCGTGATAGGGTGGGCTGTTTGGTATCTCGTGAGCAATTCTATCGTGTTTGTTAAAGATTTATGAATATGATGCCTCAATATTGGTTTCAATTCAAATTTTCACTCTGCCTTAATTTAATATATAGGTTTCTATTGTTTTGAATAAGTTTAATTTAAAAAGTTCGTTGAATTGAAAAATTGTAAAATCTTGCGATAGAAATTACGGAATGTTTTATTTTTAAGTTACTCTTCTTTTTGTATACTACTGTCAGTAATTTTTATAGTATATGTTTAAAAGAATGCTATTTTATCATAGTAATTGTTTTTTGTATTATTCCCATGCTATAATTAAATAACCTACGTTTAATTATTCAGCAATTTCCAAGGTATACACTACTGGGAGAAGTACTCATTGAATGCTACATTAAGATACCTAATTATCTCATCTTTGAAGTGCAGTTTTGGGATCGAGTTAAAACTTGAATGTATTTAGTTCAAAGGACGGAAGAGGGAAAGTTGTTTAGAGTCGCTTATGGAATAGGAATCTAAGCTCCGGGTGTTCTTGTGTCCCCTATTACAAGTGAATCTCTTGTAGTCTTGATTCTTTGATGGGAGACTCATCGAGATCGTGACCTGTCCTTGGTGTACGCTGGAGTAATGTCATCGAGATTCCCCTGTGTGTGTGTTCGCGTTCATGTGACAACTCGGTACCATTCATATCGAAATCAATAATGGAGCTACTCTCCGTGGACGCCCGCTCATCACCTCGAACGTGACTTCCTCGCATATGACTGGCTTGCTCTTCTTCATCAATAGAATAAACGAAAGCGTTACCATTTCGTATGTGACCAGTGCGGTAATGTAGTATGTTCTTGCATGTTTTCTGAATCCCCTTCGTATTACGAACACTTAATTTTAAAAAATACTAGTGTGCTATCGATGAAGGTACAATAGCAGATTTACGAATGTAGAATTATGGACATAGATCTAAATTGAATATCCTTGTTCTGTACCGTATTTTCCCTGCTATTCTCGAATGGTCGTAACAACTTTATTTGATACATTTATTGCTCACGTTTTTTTGTAATAAGATTTGAATTCAGTAGCTGACAATCAAGCCAAATATATGAGAATATAGAATTT
Organism: Eucriotettix oculatus; assembly: GCA_034510155.1. Taxonomy (NCBI): domain Eukaryota; kingdom Metazoa; phylum Arthropoda; class Insecta; order Orthoptera; family Tetrigidae; genus Eucriotettix; species Eucriotettix oculatus. Next base: position 146,761,464 of record CM067377.1, read on the forward strand.
AGTTTAAGAAAGCTCATTTCTGTCTGAATGCATTCCAGGAAAAGTTATTGGTTTCTCTGAGCAAGTTAAGTACCTGAGTAAATGTAAAGTGTTGAGATTAAATGTCACTAGTCGTAAGGACCGTATAGTTACAATCATAAAGATAAGTATATTATTTCCGTTTTTATAACACTTTGACCTGTCTGATGTAACATTTTTATTGTTATATACCGATACCGATATTCGTTTTTATTAGTCTAAAGAATTTAGCAATAATTGTCGATATTAAACTTACATCCTTACAAGATCTGACGTACTTTTCTTGTGATATGAACTCGTTGTGATACAATTTGTCTTTTGTTAAACGTAGTCCACATTAGTGTGAAGGTTTAATTTATTTAGATGTTCAAATTGCTTTGCGTCATAATTGAAAAATATATTCCGTCAGCAACCCACCCTTAATTTCAAAATAACAACGCTTTTTATGCTTATAAATTTATCAATTTCCTTGCCCCTGTCAATAAATGTTCAATGTATGTTATATAAATCATTCAAAATGCGACAGTAATACGAAATTAATAACACCGTTTAAATTGACTTTGTTAATGTTGTAATGTGACAAAAACAACCCGATTAGATAAAAGGAGAAGTATTCCATTCCATAAACTCGTAAATATGGTATCATTATAATAAAAATTTAGATGTGATATCTCAACAAATTTTTTAATATTTTTTTTAGAATCCTTCCTCGCGAAACCCTTATAGATACAGCACTGAAATTTTAACAGCTGATTTTTTATCTTATGGTGTGTGGAAGCAGAATAAATTATTTTTTATAATTATATGGAAAATTATGGAATTTTTTCATCAATGACTAATAATTAAAATAATTTATTCTGAGCCCACACACATGCCACGAGTTGTATCTATTATGTTTTTTTTTTCAGAAAAAGGTAGCTATTTAAACAGAAGGTCTTCGGACTGCCCCTCAATATTCGATAATATTTCAATAAAAATTGACAGCAAAATTTATAATAACAGATTCCCTCGTATAATTATATTCACGTCTTCTTCCTTGGCCCTGCAGCCATTTGAGGGCCTTAGCCTACCGGGTCGACTGCGAACTGTGTCAACTTACCTGACTAATACCGAATTTGGATTGATACGTGGTCTTAATCCCAGTTTCCATGACCATGACGGCACAAACTTCCAAGCCCATGCCAGGACTCGAACCTAGGACCTGTGTGTTGTGAGGCAGCAATACTAGCCACTAGACCACAGTAGGTCGGCAATTATACTCATATCCTTATAATTTGGACCTCGACTAAACACGGACTTACCGGTTTAATTATTTTTTTATAATTTTTTATATTTTTAAATAATTAGGACCTTTCTTGTCGTTGGCAACTCATTATGGATTTTTGAATGAGGTCGACTGGAATGCCGTTGGATTGATTAATTTTGTGTATCCAGGGAAGAATACATAAAACGAAGATGAAGATAAAAAATTAATATTACCATGGATTTTTAATTTTGATTTTGGTTATTTGATACTGTAATTTTAATAATTGTATCAGTACAATTAATTGTTCTATTTTCTATTGAATAATGTAACTATATATTGTATTCAAATTTTTATGCTTCAAACTAAAAGATTTTATAATTGGATCTACGACATAGATTGTTCTGTGGTAACATTTACCTATTGTAAATGTGATTGTTTAGTCTTCGAAACGTTGGTTTCAATCCACCTATATTTTGGGTTTCAACTTTATTTACGACTGGTCATATCACTGCTTTCCATCCTTGGTTATTTTCATATCTCCCTGGCTGTTTAAATGCATTCTCCCAATTTTCGCCACGGAGACGAAAGATAATAAATCTCGTTCGTCTGAATGACTTCAAAATTTACGTGCATCATCCAGCGCTTTAAGGGAATCTGAGACACCGTTGTTATAAACGTGAAATTGATGTAAATAGGGTAGCTGATCGACAACGCGTCTAGACATCTGGAAGTACAACTGAAAGACCACATATCTTCAAACCGTTTATCCATGCTTCTGCAATACTTATTTCGTACAGTACTGTGCATCTTTTATAATGCCAACAGTACTAACAGCCAACCGTGTAAATCCGCGTGTTTTCTCCTATGAAAGGTCTCCATTTTCTGACGAGGATCACGATAGCGAGTGACAGCTTCAGGTTGTGTGGCACATCCGATGAGTTGGTCTTGCGGAGACGTGTTTTGGTTTCACTAAAACAGTCTCCTATTATTTTATACGCTTCGTTCGTCAGAAGTACGTGTTGTCGAGGTGAATGGTATGTTGTACTAGTATTGATGAGGAGCACGTGTGCTGTACCACTCGCGGCTCGATACGCCCTTGCATTGTTGCCAACCGGCGTGCACGTGTGTTACATTTGTGTTCCGGCAACGTTGCGGAATTAATTTGGCGACGCTGTACGTCTCACCGGTCACTGCGCAAAGAGCAGCCGCTGCATTCGATTTTAATTGCTAATCATTACATCCATCGTTTCGCGATGCTCGAATAAACACGAATTACAGATTAACGCCACCGACAGCGAATGTCCACGTTTCGTGTTGCCATGCGAATTCTTGGCGATGAGAATTTTCGTACTAGTAAATTGCACAGTTATTGCAGTTTTTTTAGGAAGAGACGGACTGTATAAAATTAAATTATTATTTTCGTTAGTATGCAGTTGATGAAGCAGTTTGCATTAGTACACAAGAGTTCAACCAAATATAAATATCAGAGCTAGTTTTATATTAGCGATAGCCATTTCCTTAAGTACTCAGATAATTACATCAGTAAGAAAGAAATCAGCTGTAATAATTAGAATCCGCGCGAAACTAAAACGGGATGACCGGAAAATTAACCATCCAACTACGTGAAACAATGGAATAACATCAAAGCTAAATTAACACATTTCCGATAAAACAGAACTAATATTTAAGCAATTGGGTAAAAACCGAAATGAATGTAACACAACCTTTTCCGGTTAGGAATTGTTATTGAAATTGTCATTCTGACCTGCTGTGGTGTAGTGATGAATGCCGTCACGTCACATAACCAGCTGTACAAGTTTAAAATGTCTTTTTTTTTCATTAAAAGTACATAATACTTTAGGAGTAATGACAAAACATCTTTTATTAAAAATATCGGCCATCGTTTTCTACACATTTTGACCATATTTCAGGTAATTTATGGATGCCATTCCAAAAGAAAGTTTCATCCTCCATCAACATCCACTCAACAAGTAATTTTTCCACTTCATTGAATGTGTGAAATGCTGCTCAGCCAATGCATGTCCCATCGATGAAAACAAATAGTAATCTGTAGGAGGCAGGTGTGGTGAATACGGCAGGGTGGGGTAAGAGTTCCCAACCAAGGGCGGAAACTGTGCCTTGGACCAGTTTGGCCGAATGTGCAGGAGCATAATGCTGGCCGTTTTTCCTTCAAATGGATCATTTGCGGCCGGTAGCGATTGGTATTATCTGTTTCACCAAGTTTGAGAAGCTCGTAGTACACTACACCCTTCTGATCCCACCACAAACACAGCATTTTCTTCATCCCGAAGCGATCTGGTCTTTCACCCGATGTTGATAGTTGTCCTGGCGTTACCCATGATTTTCTGGGTTTGAGATTATTAGAATAAATCAATTTTTCATCACCAGTGACAACCCGATACTAAAATCCCTTTCTTTCGTGGCGTTCAAGCACCATTTCGAACACAATTTTTCACTTTTCTATCTGTCGTTCGCTCGGATCGCGTGGAACACATCTTCTAACCTTTTTATCTTTTCCATGGCTCTCAGGCGATCGGAAACGACTTTCTGATATTTAATTGTTCTGCCATCATTTATTGTGCTTATGTATCATCCGCATCCAATATTGCTTCCAATTAGGCATCTGTAACATTTTTTATCGATTTTCGCTTTCTTTGTCAATTACATTAAAATTACTACTTTCGAATCGTTTAACCAGCGTTCACAAATCTTGGTGGTTGGAGGTAGCTCGCCGTATGTCTGCACAAGAATTCGATGACTTTAGATGCGTTTTTCTTTTGATTGAACAAAAAATTCAGCACGTGATCCAAATGTTTCTTTAGGTCTCAAACTTGACATGTTTTTTATATTATTCATATAAAAAACTTTTATCGTACAGTTTGGACAATAATGATTCAGTATATACAATATTAAAAGAATATAAAATTAAAATAGAGTAAATAATTTACATGTTAACGTGAAGGTAGGTTACTCCATTTAATTAACCTACTTTAGCAGAATAGGTTAGTTTCCTTAATTTTTGTATCTGAGAGGCATACGACGTGGGTGGGTGAGGGTAGACAGGCGGTGAACTGATTTTTGGAGGATATATGAGGATGTGGTCTGCGGGCTAGTTGGTGCCTGAATGATCAGAGGGAAGGATGAGGTCAATTTGGAGTTTTCTTTTTAGCTGACGGAAGCATGGAGATGGAAGAGGATTGTCGTGGAATTGCTGGATCATGGGGTTTGGGTGGTTGAAGGCTCTTTTAATTAAGGAGCGTATGGATTTGGACATGCTTATCACCGAAAAGAAGTATGCTGCTAACCTGTACACAAACAAATGAATATAGCGTTTATCAGCGGGCTGTCATAGTCACTAAAATTAATTGGTTTTGTGCGCCATTTCTTGAAAGAAAAACGACATTTAAAAACTGGACCCCTTGTAGGTTCTGGGTTTCAATCACGGCGAGGGTATGGTGTTGTGCGTATGTCCATTTACAGAGAACCTCTCGCTGAAAAATATTAATTTTGATTGTCAATTAACAAATAGCTAAAATATTCAGCATGGTTATACGGTGTTGGAAAAATGTATTATTTCGAGTGTTATAAATTGTACAGATTAACAACAGATAATGAATCTACCAATGAAAAGGCGAAATGAAGTAATGAAATAAATGGCATATAACGTTTCTAGAATCCTTGTTGTTTCCGTCAAGTGAGGAAAAGTCGTGACAGTTATAAGAACAACGGAATAGAATGACTTATCTATATTAGATCGCAAAGGCAGCGTGTTCTTTATAACAACTACATCTTAACAGACCTAAGTATTCTTGCATGGTTCTTGACTGAAGTTAATATTAATCAATCTTAGTACCACAATGTAGTCGAGTTTCATTTGCCAGAATCGCTAAATGCAGGGTCTGTAGCGGATAACACGTCAGAAGCAGAACTTTGAATCCCGCCTGGCCACATTGAAAGCTACAAGCTTCCTTCGCCAACAGCTGACAGCATTATTACGAGTTTATAGTCAGCAACTGTCGCTAACTCTCGTAAATACAAAAGCGTTTATAGTAAAACATCATCGTTTCATATTAACGTCTACACTACTTCCTCGAAGACTTTTAAGTTCTGTTAATTGCCTTTGGTCATTTGGGCGTGTTCCATTTCGTTAAAGGCAATTATCTGTAATGTCGAGGTAAATTTATGAAAAATCGTTCATAAATCAAGATGAAAACTGTGTGGAAATTAAATTCGAGGGTGGTTTTTAAAGTAAGAACCGAAAATTATTTGAAAAAATAAAATAAAAATTATTTTTGTAGATATTTTATTATTAATAATTAGCTTCCACCTCACACTTCTACAGATAGTCTCGGGACGGGAATCCAGATTTTTATGCCTCTGTGAACGACAGATACCGTCTGTGTTCGGCCGTACCGCGGCTCATCGTTCACACTTTCATTAAATTGTCTAACCCGTCACTCTTCACTGCTTCCCCATACTGCTTACACAATAGCCGATGAATATTTGCTGGCATTCCTTGCATTCTGGAAAATAATGACTCATCTGACTTAATGATCGTTCGATGTTTTCGAACATTCCGGAACGCTCAAACAATAGGAAAACGCCAAGTGACCATACTCGACTGTGACGAGAAGTATATACAATACGAACTAACATGAAAAGGAATTCAAGTACAACTGCTGTTATTGTTTTGGCTTCTGTTGTAGTAACTTTCCCGTTCCATCGTTGTTTATCGGTAAATCATATTCCACTTTCACGTCGGTTGTTACACAAGAGGACGTATCTCAAGAGTTATGCTTTTGATTTATTCGACGTTCTGATAAGGGAAACAAAGTGACGATTCTTTACCTATGTGAAGTAGTGTCAGGCGTAAGGAAATGCTTGATAATAAAACACCTCAAATAATGTTTTGTTATTTCTTAAATAACGCCTCTTTGTCATTTTTCGGCCGAAGGAGTCGCGGAGTGAGGTCCATGCGCAGCTAAATTTTTATACCTGAAGTCTCAAATGAGAGACGAGAAGTAGTATATTTCATATTTTAACTAAAATAAATATTAACAAAGAGGCTGTTATAATTAATTTAATTATTTATTAAAATATCAGATAATCTATTAATTTATATCAGTATTTACTTTAAAACCAGTCTCCGTACCTCCAAAGTGTTATTAGAAAATGGAAAAATTATTTTATTAAAATCTGTGGAAGAAATGTAATAAACTTGTCCTCTTGTAAAGGCTTTCTCAAATAATGACGGGTCGATGGAATAAAACAGGCTGTGTATTCTTTTTTCATTTGATAGGCATATGTATGACCTTTCAAATAAAAAACGAATTTCGTTTGCTTTATTCCATTTCAACATCGACCCGCCCTTACTTCAATCGTCTTTTCACGTGGTTTGAGGTTAAGTTTCTTTTAATGAAACAAATATAATCTTCCATTGACGGCATAAAATTAACATGGATATCAATTTTTTCCCTTTAATATATTTATTTTGATATGGATGTACTCCCTTATTTACTCGTATTCTTGAATATTTCCGATTAAGTTTTCTACTTTTTCCCTTGTGTAGTTGAACAATTTTCGGTGTCTTTTTTAAATAAAGCATGTAATTTCTCAGCTGCTGAATGCACTTAGCGAAAAATAGTCTTCATTTGGCGCATTTGTAAATTCGAGTTTTAAACATACAAATTATTTCATTCAACTAGAATTGAGTATTGCAGTGAAACTGAACAAATATTTGTCGGCTGCGCGAAGGTTGTGCAACGTGGTGCATTGTTTCGCGCTTCACAAAATCGATCCTAAGAGCCATTTGCCTTATATCAAAATAAGCTAAGCTACTAAATTTCTTATAGAAAATAGGATTGTTAACCAACGTTACGATTTCGGTCAGTTTTTCCTTAACCATGTCATTGAAAACATAGAACCTTGCTTCGGTAATTTGAATTGTCTTTGATGAAGCTAAATGGAATTTAGTAGAATTTAAGTGTACTTTTACTCGCTTAATTGGAGTTATTCTTATGATTGATTTGATCTTCCGATTTGGAGTGCTTACTACATACAAGTTTATTTACGGAGAATTGTGCCTTCCCTCTCTTAAGTATTCCTTAAACGTGTATCTTTTAAACATTACATCAAACTTCTTTGTAGCGCCACATTTCGTAAAATTACCCTCTTCTTATTTTCAGACTTTATGTTTTAAGTTTGCGAGCAATTTTGTGTCTGTGTGAAACTCTTCTACCTCTTTTCCGTTCACTTTTACAATAATTATTTTATTTCGTACCTTTATAAGGATTTAATGCGATCCGGAAAACGGAGTACATAAAAAATCTACAACTGGGAACGTTTTCATCTTATATGTTACTCGTTATTGAGGTAATAGAATTCAGTCGTTGTCCTGAGAAGGATCGGTGTCGTCGAGAGCAAGGAATTGATAACGGTAAAGTGTGGTAGCGCTCGTTGAGCTGCAGAGCCGATGACGCAAGCAGCGTGACGTCACAGCCTGAGTCAGCTGAGCATCAGCTGTCTGCCACTTTCTTCCTGGCAACCCCGCTTCAAGCAAGAGTCGTGTATTTACTTCTTTACGCATTAATGTACACACAGATGTTTAATCGGTCTTTACAATTATGTGTTTTGTCCCTTAATGAGTTGCATTGCGAGGATCAATTAGTTAAATGATTTAAATTAAACGTGATAATATTACTCCCCTCCCCCTGCCAAATTGATTGTTTCGCGGAGTCCGCGGGTCTATATTTTTTAATGTTGTATTTTACTATTTAGAAAGATAAATTATTTTACATGAGACTCTTAAATAGTTTACAGAACAATATAAAGGAAAATAATTACTGGTGTCAAATGGAACACTCATTGACATTTTTGTTTGTTGTAGTTGTACATAGTCCTTAGACTGGTCTGATACAACCCTCCATGCTAACCTATTCTGCGCAAGTCCTTTCATCTCTGCATAACTACCACCTCTTTCCTAATCTGCTTAACGTATTCCATCCTTTCCCTACCTCTTCTGTTCTTACACCACACACTTCCCTCTAATTCTAATTTTACACGACTCTCGTCTCTCAAAACATGCTCTTAATCTATCCCTATTGTCATTAAAATTTTATATTTGGTTGCGTTGAATTAAATTTTTAATAATAATTGCTCTTAGATATGACTTGAGAATTAGATACCGCGCTTTTTATTAGCGGAAAGAATTGAGCCGATTGAGTTTCTTTTTTTCTGTCAGGTATTAAATCCAAATATTTGTTCAATTTTGGGTAGTCGTGGAATAAACTTCAAGTCAGTCTCAGAATTGTTAATAATAAAAATAAACAAATGAATTATTTAAGCGGGTTTTCTGTCTTTAGAAACGACGCTGCTATTGAATTTATCAAAAATATAATTACAAATTCCCAAAACTAGCTAAACGTTTTTCTTCTGTACGACGTTTTAATTTTATTTCTTCGTTTCTCTTAAAATCATTCTCATTTATCCATTTTATTCGCAAACGTGGAGGTAGTACAGTTTTTAATCAATTACATGTATGCATATGTTTAATTTTTAGTTGGTTTCAATAATTGTAGTAGTTTGAAGTTAATACCATCTTTCATTCACTGTAAATTCTTATAGGGTTCTTTCTGGCCGATTATTACTTGAAGGGTGTGGAGGAAGTGAGAATTGTTGCTTTTTTCCCCTACTCATTTTACCAGAAGTGCGAATTACTAGTTCTATTTTTTACATAAATTTTCTCGTTATCCTGTAACTTCATAGATTTTTATCACCCATAAGAAATAACTTCAAATGAAAAATGTATTTGTAAATGCAAAAGCGCCTGGTTTTGGTGAAGTATAATTACGTAAAGAAGTGAGTTTGTTACATGGTTTGTTCAGCGTGTCTTAATTATTGCTCTGACGATTTTGAATCACGTGACGAAACTAATAATTACAGAAACATTCTGTGGTATTTATTTTATGACTGAATTATGTCAGCTGAAAGGCTATATTATTTGTTTAGCATATTGCCGGAAATAGTAATTTACAGTATTATTTGCCGCATAATATCAAAGCAAAACAGCATACCCTGTGTGTTGATCTCCTTACTTGATTCAAGATGTTCCCTATATATAACCTGGAGCATGAATATGTCTCGAAACTCTAAGGCTTGAGCTTACTGTTAATGAAGGCTCGAACTCTCGTAAGCCTTATTAGCGACGAAATGTTCCGAGATTTGCACGCTCAAACAGTTTGCTGTAACCTTGTGATCGGTTTACTCGAGCTATTTTGCACACTAACGGCGAATGGTTGAAATATCCGTTGTGTCCTTAAGCCAGGCTGAGTAAGCACGTGGGCCTTCACATTAACCATTTCACATTTTACATTTTACCTCTGTGTAATTGTTGGCTAAGACATGGTAAATCGTCTAATATTGATTTCATTCTAACATATGTTGCATATTACTTATATAACAGTTTAAAACTTTCGGATTACACTTCAATTTATTGGGTATGCAAACAGTTCAGCTTGGAAATAGTTATTTTCGCCAAGTATAACGGAACTCTCCGAGACGCGCGAACGAACTGAACGTCCATCAGAAGATTTGACAACATGGGACCGCGGCAATAGGCTGTAAGAGGCAACGTCAAATAGTAATCTTTGAAGCGCAGCCATTACGCTGTTTATTTTATGGCCTGGTTGTTAAAACAGCTTACACAGCCTCCTTGTAATATAAACCAAGAAAAGTTACACTGTTTACCATTTTGTAATGTGGGTCATTCGTCTGTAAGGTTGAGTGCATCCTCGTAATCATCTTTTACGATATCTGGACGTTCAATACTTGTGTGGTTTCTTGTCTTATCTTCAATATTTCTCATATAGAAGTATAGTGTGCCTGTTATTACGCCATTTTATAATCAACAACTCGTAAACTGGAACAAACAAGTCAATTGGGAGAAGTATAATAAAGATATAAAAACTTAAGTCCTCACAGTGGGGCCATAGCAATTCTTCACTTTCCAGTTTTGATTTGAGAACACCATTTCATTTTATCTGCCTCCTCTTCACCAAATATATGCATGCCCCATAGGAAAGCACTTTCGTATATACAGAATTCATGTAGGAAACATGCCGCATTTATTCCCAAATTTAGAGATGATAATCCAGAAGGATAAAATTATCAGGATGTAAAAATCTCCACCCCCCCCCCCTCCCTTGATGCCGGGTACCAGATTTCTCCATCCATTGTATAGACCTGAATACATGCTCACCTACAATTTACTGAATCACACTGTTACACGACCTTAATTTAGGAGTTCAATGAATAATGGGGATTATGTTTAAACTAATGATAGGTTTAATGATTTCAATTCAAGAACAGAGTAAATGCTTTCAATAAGCTATGAAATTAATTAAAGTGTCCGGATAGAAAAATGTCAACTGTACCGGGCATCGAACCCACATCGGACCGTGATTACTTCGCGGTCCGGTCCTGTCCTTTATTTCGTAGCATCTTTGGTTGAGTTAGTTGAAAGCATTTATTCTGTTCTTGAATCCAGAAAAATGTGTTTGATCGCTAGCAAAAACACTATTTGTGTTTCGTAGTTCACCATAATTTCAAAATAATTTGTATTATGGCAAACTTTTTCGTAGCTAACGATATATTTACATTAATCAGGAAGGATCAGCAGATTATGCACTGTTAAAGTACACCTATTGCTGCATACCAGGAACACACGTCAATCCTCACTCGAGGACATGATTTAAAATGGAAATTTAAGCGAGTTACCTACAAGATTTGCATTTTAGCGCTCTGAAGGGTAAGGACGTTGACGCCTCCGTCAGGTTTTATCCAGAAACACTAGTAATTTAAGAAGTATTTTCATCTAAAAGTTGTCTTTTTTTCATTAGGCGTTCAGAGGCCTCATTATTTATTTTTCCCATTGATTTGTGGCGTTTATTGTCCTTACTTAAGGTATCCCATCATCTATATCGAAAATTCTCATAATGTCTTCCACAACATTCAAAGTGCTGCAGGATTATATTGTTTCACTTTTGTCACTTTCATATTTCAGTGCTTTCCTATATGGCCTCCATGAGGAACACAAGCAAACCCTTTTTGATTTTCGAATTGATAGGCTAGTTCAATGTTGGTAATTATTAATTTATATTTTAACCTATAATTTTAAGCTGTTTTAATACAAGCTTGATAATTAACTTTCGTATTTTTATTATACTAACTATAATAAGCAATATTACGCTGTGGTGTTACATGCGTCTCCCATCTTTCCTATTTTATTTAGAATCCGATAGGGGGAGGTGACTCGTAAAGTTTTAACTATCACCGTGAAGTTCACGAGACAGAAATCTAATTTTGTTTTATGATTCTTTAAGACTACTCTCCATAGTTACCGTTCAGGCCGCGCGTGACAATTTTTTTGCGAAAGGTCAAAACTGCAGTAAGCAAAGTCTTCCCATTCCGTCGCAAACCCTTGTTCCACTCCGTGAATCTCGTTCTTAATCTGCACTGTCTTATCGCCGACAGTACTGGATATTTCAGATCGTGCAACAAGAATAGCCAACTGAGACGCGACGAATTATTTTGCTGCTGCGAATGTATTGCCTTCGTCTTCATAGCATCCCCAGATACATGAGAAGTGTTAGTTATTGGTGATTATACAGCCGTTTGCAAATTATTATTTGCTTACAACTGCACTACAATCTCTCAGCCTTGGAGGAACCAGTTATAAATCTGAAAAAAATAAGTTACACCTGAATGAAATCTAGAAGATACTTAATGACACTCGTAAGGTTTCTAAGCAAAGTGGCTAAGCCTATATGTTTTATATGCAACAAAACAAATTATTATTAAATTGTCTTTGTAAATTTTATCATTTTGCTATTTTCTGACTATGCCCTTTGTGTTAATATCTTCAGTTGATTTCGTTTATTGACACGGACCACAATGGATGGTCAAAAGTCTACTTTATGTTAACAATTTAAAAAAAATTATGTCTCTGTTTTACGGATCGTTAATTCTTTATTTGTTTGTTATTCACAGACTAATTTATTTTATAATAATTTTCATATTTTAACAATTATTTTAATTTATTGATTATCTATTACCGTTATCCAATTAGATGTATCCTTACAAAAAAATTGGCGACTCCCGAGACCCATCAGTTATTTGAGAATGCACTCTAAATTCTGATAAATATAGAGGGTGTAACATAATTCGATTGCAAAGTTTCAGGAATTGATTCCTCACATTAGGGGAAAAAATATATTCCAATACTAGTTTGGAAATGTATAATTAGAGAGTTACCTGAACTTTTATGAATGTTAGCGCATTACGACATGCCTTGTTAAGTGGGCTAAAATACTACACCCTGGTTACAATTTTTACATGAGGAAACGTTGCGAATAAAATTAATATTCGCCTTAAACCTTATTAGCACCCGCAAATGATTTCCCGTCATATCTAATTTACTTAGCCGTATCTGATCTTGTAATAAGTAATGTAATTTTACTTTGCTGACCTTTTATAACTCTTTTAAAAATGATTTAATCAAATCTAACAGAACTTTATTAAATACAAAATATAGGTTAGCGGATTCAGTAATATTTCCTAGATTTTTAGTCAAACAAGGTAATTTATACGAGACTAACAATTGGTTGTTTTTTATGCCATTCCCAACTTGTGGCCGTATCGTGTAACAGAATTTCTCATTATAATCAGTGCAGTATGAATGTGTGGACGTACCAGTTAATATTATTTCGGGTCCATGTACATGGTAGGCAAGGACGAAATCTGGCAGGAAAATTCCAGAAACTCTGTAACTGGAGGCAAATTAGTATAGATGACTTTTCCCCACAGCTCCACACAACCTGTTTTTTGGAAACCCGACTCATTTTACGTGTTCATCGTGAAGGTCTAAACAAGTTCTGCTCTTTCCTCCCCTAGAGTTACTTGTCGATGATCTCGTTCACTGGTGCCACTTCCGAGATGTCAGTGAATACTGCTCTTTTCCATTTAGGCGAACAATGCCTTTTTGAGATATAGATCCATAATCCTTTTTTCCTGCTTTTTCATGCTCCTGTCCCGTTTTGTTCATCCCCGTGCTGGACTATTTTCCACCGCACAACATTTTAGTCACATGTCCGCACTGCACCAATCTCCGCTGATATATTTCCGCGTCGGCCTTGACTTCGTTAAGGAGGCAGTTGACTTTTGGAAATTTCTCAGGTCGACAATCTCACGGTCATGATTCCTCGTCCTTTTCTTCAATCCTCGGACTATTGTATACCATCAAGTGTCAGGCGTGTCGGACCTTCTACGTCGGCACCAGACAGGACCATTGACTTGGTGCAATACTTCAAAATTATCATAGATAAATTACATGTCTGAGAGTTAGAACATGACTGGTGTTAAGAAGTATTCAGGTCAACTTCAATTTTATTCGCAACATGTTTGTTCATGTGACAATGGTAATCAGAGTCTCGCATTTTAGCCTAGGCATGTCGTAATGTATTCATAAAAGTTTGGATCACTCTGTAATTATGTATTTCCGAAATAGTGTTGTAATAGATTTTTTTTCGTGTGAGTAATACATTCCTGAGACTTTCCCGCCGATGTTTATAAAAACCCTGTATTTTAACTGTTGGAATACAGCCTACTTTTTATCTTCCTGTCATTGAGAATGATTTTCTTTATACTAGTATATTCAAAGAAAGGATCTCATTTTTGCGTTGCATATTGTAGAATGTACTGCAACATATTTTGATTTACGGAAGCTTGCCACAAGTTAGTATAATTATCATTTAAATAAAAAACCAGTTATATTTTTTAATCTACACTCCTTTTCATACTCCACAAAACTCGGAATTATCAGTGAGAACTGATATTCTGACTTGTGTTTTGTCGCGAAATGTAGTGAGCGGGTCCCCACTGGATTGCTGGCGGATGCTGCGATCAGGTCTGAGGGTCTCCCGCCTCTGCCACGACGTGCCATGACGTGACGTCCATGACGTACCTATCTATCACTGTGAGCAAAATAGATCCGGTTTACAGTGTTCAAACTGGGCAGAGGTGTGTAGGAACGACACAGCTGGCGCAGATAGTCTATCTCCCATGGCCAAGTTCACGACCTACTTACCACCCAGATCTCAATTCATCCAGTTACGCCTACACACTGATTCCACCGTCCTTTCAGTACAGTGCTACAATTTTTTCATGAACATGTTTCATTGGTCTGAGTCACAGACATTATTATTTTTTGGATTCTTTTTATGAACGTTTTCCTCCACTAATTATCTAATGCTTGATGCTGAAGCGTGGGCCTTTCCACCTTCGCAGGTTAATCATTAATTCGATTTTTGTTTCACTGTCCCACCGGTGCATTTCACTTCCTGAAGAATTACTTCATACTTTTTTGTCGGTTTGCCTCGCCCATTTTTAAATGCCGTGCTCCATAAATAGTACAATCCTTCATTTTCCAACGAATATTAATTAATTTTAATATTAAATGTGTCCATTCTTTGTGGTATTTATTATCAACCATAACTTAAGCTTTTGTTTTGTCCATTTCTGAACAGATCTGGTTTCTGAGGTAACTAGTACGGTACAAGAACATTTGGGAAGGTAGACGGCTACGGTATAAAATCGGAATTCTTGGACCAATTTGTGTATTATATTATAATTGTTAGTAGCGTTTGATTTTCGTATTAAGCGTTTTGAATGTTAAGCAGTACCATAAATTTACTGTTCATTACTGTCGATTTTTGAGTTGGAGCGAATTGACGATAACGGCTGGAGACTGATGTTCAATGTATTATTAATATACACTTCTACTTGCCCATAAAACGATATTCTCAACTATTACAGAAAATAGTGCTCTCTCGGACAATAACTACGATGGTTCCTCCATTCTTGTGTTTTTATCTTCTTCTGCCCTCACTTAGTTTGTCCACTGATTCCAGATAAAAAAAACATGTCACTGTGTTTTGATCTTTAGGCAGATTACTTCAGACTCAAGCCAGGAATAATATCGTAACACAACAAAATGTTGTTCTTATGGCTCTGAAGCAAATTTATGTGCGCCTGAAAATGGCTCTAGTTATGTTTCACGTGGCGCCACATTTTGTTGCGCTTAGATATTGTGGGGTTAGATTATATGGAGTACACTCGGCGCTGTTATGAAAACCCTTATAAACTACTGACTACTGTTGGTTAAAATTGATACTTTTTCCACCATTGGCCTCAGTATTGCTGTTATCTGAAAAATTTTAGTGATGCGTATCCAAGTATTGTATTAAATTCGCCTAGCAGAAACATGTAAACGGTGTTAGGTCTGATTATCCCTTGTATATAGAATGGTAAAATACTTGTAATAATTTTCAGTATAATCATATCTTTCAAGAGAATAAGTACAGCACTTGAGAATTCTTTTATTATTGAAAAGAATTTCTGTTAGTGGTACTTAATGTCTGTCGTATCATTATTCAAAGTTCAGAACTTTTAAACATATTTTTCTGTCACAATGATTGTTCGTAATAAGTAAATAGTGGGAAAGAAACATTTCGTTGTCAACATGATGTTGTGGTATTCAGTCCTTAGGCTGGCCTGATGCAACCCTCCATGCTGACCTATCTTGCGCAAGCCTTTTGATTTATACATAGCTACCACATCCCTCCCTAATCTGCTTAGCGTATTCCATCCTCAGCCTAGCTCTTCTATTCTTACCGTACACTCTTCCCTCTAATGTTAATTTTATCAAGATCCTCATGTCTCTAACTCCATATTGTTTTCCCTTCTCTTATTCTGCTTATAACTTCATAATTAGGTAATCTATCCACCAATCTGATTTTCATCATTCTTCTATGGCACAACAATTCGAAAGCTTCTATTCATTTCCTTTCTGCAATCCCTATCGTCCACGTTTCACGCCCATATTACGTCACACTCCATACGAACATTCATAATAATGATGTTATCAACATAACTTCTAGAATTATCAACTCGGAAACCAAGTAATAAAGAATTTAGAAATGATAGTATAAATTCCTTATCACCTCGAACCAATTCCTTAAATCTTGGGAGTAGTTTTTCAGGCAGTAGTCTTTCCAACCAAGAAAATAGCTGTTTCTGTCCTGGAATCTTTTCCTACCGGAAATTTACTCGCGAACTTGAAGCAGGATTTTCCTTTTTAAATACTGATTTAATTGGTCTGATTAATTTCGTAATGTTTTCCAGGTGATTAATGAAGAAAATGTTTTGGGGGTTTGCAACGGGATGGAGAAGTTTGGTGTACACTACGTTTCGTCGATGTGCACAGTCATCTTCTGGTGAAGATTAAATTTATCTGATACGATTACAGAAACTGTTTTTGCTTGGTTCTCCTAGCTTGAAAATCAAATACAAGGTCCAAGATCACCTTTCTGTCAGCGGATTTCTATATAAATATAAATGTCACAGGTGACACAACATAATATATTATTTCCGACGTTCGATTTTCATCTAATCCTCTCGGCGATTAAAATAATAGACTCCAGTACTTTTAAATGCGTTAATGAAAATGAAAAATACGCATTTAGTTTTTTCAGGTTCCACCACGAGCAGTGTGTAGATCCAAAATACAATAAATCGTGTAGAGAACAGTTTTCTCAATAAATTAAAGAAATAGTTTGAAATACTCTATTTTCCTTTTCAGAAAATTGACTGCGTATAGCATTTTTTTGTTAAATTTTTGCTCAACTTAAATGTTTTGACTAAACACGAAATTCCTGCCTTCTGCCTTGAAAATATTTGCAGGCTGTTCACTAGTTGCATCTCGTAATTGAGTTTGGCAACATTCCATCGAGCGGTCGTTGAGACTGGGCCACTTGAGACAAGGAAAACTGTTTGTGCACAGTCCTTATGTAATTAAAAAATAAATACCTGAAGAATCGGCCACCGTTATGGTTTTTGTGTGACTTTTTAACCTCCCTCTCCGGTCTCCTCCAATTTCTACGATCCTAATACAAGGTCAACATGAATGTCCCTCGTGTAAAGTAATTATGACGTATCCTATTTCCTCAATCGAGGATTAATGGAAACAGCAATAAATCTAAAATCTATCATTGGAATACCCTAGTTCACGATACTTTTCGGGAACTTTTGTTTTCTGTTTTGAACATGTAATTAATTTGACTTGCTCACACTCGGTGACAAAGAGAGTGTAACGGCAGGAAATACAATTTTAAATAATAATATAATGCCAAAAATATACTCTGGTGCAAAGAAACATCGTTAAATATTTTTTAGATACATCGTCTGCGCTAAATGAATTTTATGAGGTTTCGTTTTACACTGAAAATTAATTGACTTGGTTTTATTAGCTACGAAATACTTTTTGACACTTTCCGGTAATGTGCAGTGCGTCTTTACCTTTGGTCGATTCTTTCTTATTTTGGAAGCTAGTTCGGGTAGTTATCGACAGTAAAAGTAGAATCCAAGGATTTTATATTTATATATTTTACCGTTTTATATATTTATATCCGACGGCTATATTTTGTCTAACTACACAAGAGGAATTGAATTATTAAAGTAAATATATACTATGATAACAATAACTTTGCCGTTAATTTAATGTTCTCGTTTGTATTGCGCCTATGAACAGTTTTTATTTCCAGGAGTTCCAAATTTAACTGCTAAACATTATCACCACCATTCCAGACCGAGATCACGATTCCAAAAGTATGCTGCTATTTTCAATGAAATTACTGACATTAAATCTTTTTTTTGTATCGTTATTTCGATTGTTGATTATTATGCAACTCTTATAATATTTAAAATATATTTCGCTGCGTTTGTATTCTTACACTCTTTACTCTGATAGCCAGCAGATTAATGAACAAAATGACCTAATGGCAGATTGCTCCAATCAGTTTTTCTTCTTTTTATGTTGCCTAGCTTATCACGTTCCTTAAAACATCCTATCATATGTTCAACGCACTACTTTGAAAAGTTGAGAAGTTTGCTAGAAATGTGACGATTCCTTTTCTAAAGAAACCACAATTATTATTAATTATTTAATGAGCATTATAGGAGCAATTTAGAATTCTTCCTTTGTTTGTAATTAATCATTGATGAACTCCTCTTACATTTTCTTTGCCTGTCTTTTTCCTAGTGTGTTGATCGGTGGCCACGTTATCGGACAGGAAATAATATTTCCTCTTCCAAGGATTGTGACGATTGCTACTGACGTAAGCTTCCCTTTCAAAGGAAAAATACTATTTGGCCTCGCTTCTGTTTTATTATTTTCTGCGATCAGTTACGCTCAGTGAATAAATGGCCAAGTTTGAAACATTGGTTTCAACCTCTCTCCTTCCTTGATATATTTTTTTATTTGATATAAAAACTTTTATCATAAGATTTTTATTGGGACAATAATTGTTTCAGTATATACAAGATTAAAATTAGAAAATTCTGAAACAGTACTGTATATTAAAACTCGCTAATGTAGTACTACGGTAAAGACACACGAGTCCGGAAACGATGTTCCATGCAGAAGGTTCCGTGCTTTGTTTGAAGGTACGGACAAGCAGTGTGGATACATATACTTTTCCGTTATTACATGGTCTCTGGGTTGAATTGTGATATGTACAATAGATTTGTTGTTAGACTTAACGTTGTTTCATGACCCGCAAACCTTTATAGCGGCAAATCTAGAGCTGGGCTAAACTTAGTATAGATGGTCAGATCACGGGAAGAGATGGAAAAGTCAAGATCGGTGTCTTTGTCTGTACATGATGAGTGTATGACCACAGTCAAACCATATCGAATCATTCAGTGCCCGCTTCATTGGTGGGTGAGCGATCAAGGCCGGGCTTGTCCACGAGTAACCGTGGTCTAGTCTCGTTCATTTTGTTCCGGTTTTTGTAACGGACGACAAAGAAAACGCGTAGGATCACAAAAATTACTTTAGAACAAGTGAAATACAGTAATCGCTTGATGTTCTACGAAACCACACAAAATTTAATGTGAAATACTAAATTTTAAAGTTTATTGTATAGTCAAATCAAAGAATGAACAACAAAGCGTCGTACTGACAGAGAAACCTTTCTGGCAGATATTAATGTCATTTTTTCCGATAGTTTGAATCCACCACTTCCGTGGAAGCGGGCCTCTCTAATACTTTCTTTCCTTAAGTGTCTAAAAACTATAAGTAAATTAAAATACAGCAAAAATTAAAAAATCAATTGTCAGACATTAAGTATAATAAATAAAACAATACAGTCAATTTTGTTAACAAAAAAGTTAATTATTGTTTAATATAGGTACGACGTTTCGGCAATGTTTGTGGACTTCACTAAATAAATTTTTAATGGAAAAAAACTAATAAAGATGTATATAATTTTGTGTCGTGGACCGCGTTCATTTAATTTAATGTCAAATATTTTCTTTAATAAACGTTTGTGTTTAAAAACATTACTGTAGTTATACACACCTGCAAAGATTACGTATGGTAGTTTCCATTTTAAAAAACTTATTCTTACACTCAGCGGTTTCAGATCTCATATTCATGTACATAAATTCATCTATCTGTAAGACCATCTTACAGATGTTTTTTTAATTCTTCCTTCATTCTATCCTTCTTTCCGGTTGTATTTATTTGTCATTTTATACACCTTGGAAAATGGAAATGGTTTTCTTCTTTTACTTATGAACAATGGCTGTGCTGTAGCTGGCAAACTTATTTATTATTTAAGAAAAGTAGATAGAAAGAAAGAATCCATTTTCATGCTCATTGTACTCTAAATAATAAGGACTCATTGCCGAACCGAAAAAAAGTGACCTCAACCTTTAAATTTATGTTCTTCTTCGAGTAATAAATTCCCAATTGTCTCTTTGTCCTCCGAGTAAGCTTAAAAGCAACTTAAATATTTTTATTTATTCTTGCCGTTTCCAGTTTGTTGCCCGCCTGACATTAAATAACGAAAGACCATGTACATACACTTGTAATTATGATCTGCTGTTTAAATAAAACCGAGAGTATCTTTCCGCGATGATTATTTTACAAACATGTAAACCGTTAAACATTTTCTTTGCGGTAGAATTTTTGTCTTCCAATTCTCCCGGCTGCATGCTCCTTCAATTTATTCGAATTTTTTTCAATTCAAACAAGATGACATTACTTTTAAGCAAACATGAAACTCGTAAAGGATGATATAGTCGTGTGTGTCCTCTGCAACCTGGGAGGAAAGGTCATAAGTTCAAAGTACGCTCGTACTGAAAATATTCATAAACGATATAAGATCCACTGCCCAGTTACTTAATTATGCTTCGTTAACTAATAAGAAAAATGATTTTGGAAGTAGCCTATACACAGACTGTAATTATATATAGGAAAAACCTCTATGCTCATAGTTTCAAGCGGCAAATATTGGGCTCTTGGACCTCTCCTCTTTTTTTTTTTTACTTTTACTCCTAGATTGAAAATTCGTTCATGAGGTGTAACTTACATACGACTATATCTCCTATAAAATCCGCAGCTTTTAATTTATTGATCAGATTTAATGTTTATTTATAACTAGTTGGGTGCCGGTTAAAGGAATAAATTCGATACCAATAATCTCTTGTTCAACACGTTATTTAACTTGTATAGAGACCGGAGCTTTTTTGAACCATTAATCATTTGATGTGTACACCTCGACCTATGCTCTAAATTAATCGCAAGAATTCTGGTGCATTAAATCAGTACTTTAAGAGAGTATAGAATCCCGGTGCATTAACAGTGTGAAAAATATTCCTGGTAGTTTAAGTAGTTAAAACTTGCCTGGTTTCCTAAGATTCTAAAATACACACAGTACATTAAAGAATTAAGAAGTAGTTCTTAAGGGCGTTAAGTTATAAACAATCCCGGTCCCATGAGGCAGACCAAAATGTCTGGAGTAACAAAGTAAAAAACGTTCGTGATACCTATAGGAAATGACGAAAATTCCTTGTTCTATAATGTAATCATGGATATTCCCTTTACTTTAAGCCGACGAAAAATATTCCTTCTTGTTAATCATATATTACGGGGATATAAGGTGTACAGTTTTCCTTAATTATGTGACACTAAATTTAAAAATTTAAGGCTCATACAACAGAATAATGTAGCTACTTTAATGCTTTTTTTTTGAATTTGCATTTCCTTAGAAATATTTAAATATGAAATGGTTAATAGTCAATCACAGTTGACTTAATTTTTTACTTGATTGAGTTAACCTAAGTTCAAGATGATGATTCGAAATTGTGAGTAGCACATTATGCAAAGGTCTATTACTAAACTTGGAGTCTAAATCAGGTGATTGACATTAATTTTACTACATTATTATAAAGTAAACTCCAAACAGTTTAGAATTAGCTTGACTTTAACACTGAGATTTCTGAATATTAGAATTTTCGTAGAAATCTATACCATTAAATAAAATTGAAGTGTCTGTCTGGAAGTTTGTCCTGAATAGGCTCCGAAACAGCTGAACGGATTCAATGGCAATTTTAGGAAATAAAACTGGACTTTTTAATTTTTTATGTTCTATTTAGATATATTCAAAATATATGAATATAAATATCTGTAAATCCATTGAATTGTCGTGCCAAAGCCAGACCAGTTCAAAACCAATTGCTCGTCAGAAGGTTTGCCCTTAGGCATTCTTATCCATTCATCCGATTGCCGTGAACTTTTTCTGTTTACTGCTGATCATCCCAGAGAATTTTTCTGTCGATCTTTTGAAGATTTAGGTTCCTTCCCCTACTTTTATGCCAAAAAATGCCCTACTCCAAAAGAATATAGAACTTACAACAGGACAGGTTATGTCCTCACGTACCCTGTGAAAGGAGATAATTAAATTGTATGAATTAATGCCCATAATTGTATAATATTTTTTCAGTAATTATGCTTTTTAATCTAATCAATAAATAAAATTGAAGTGTCTGTCTGCCTGAAAGATTGTCTCGATTTTATTCCGAAACGGCTCAACGGATTTCAATGAATATTTCAGGGATTAAAAAAGGAATTTCAACTTAAATTTTCGTGTATGATCCATTTCGGTAGCTTGCGGAGTTCGGAAGAGTGAGAAACTTTATTTAGCCGAAAATATGGGAGCCGAGTCAGGAGCAGCAGAATTTTGTAGAATTCTTTTAGATATTGGTGAGGGAAAACGTCCTGAAATCGGAATAGAAAAATCTAACGAAAAAGATCATTACTGGCCTTGTGAAAGGTCTATTTTAGCTCCAAAAAATGACATGGGTGATAACTTTAACGAAAATAATACAAAGGAAAATTCTTGTCGATTGGAAAACATAAAAGTCTATAAGTACTGTTTGCAATCAAGACGAGACAGTACATTGTCGTGTCGAATGTTTAAACACTATTCACATTTTTGAAGTACCTGCTCACAAATACAATTAAAAATCGGCGTTCCTATAATGCTTTAAGAAATTTACCCCCTCCCTACCTTTTACCTCCTCTAAACCTTGTAATTGGTCTAAGTTATGAAAAAGTTACAAAGGAACGTCATTGAAGCAACCATCTTGACCGGTTGTGGCATAGGGGACACAGTGTTTATTCTAATCATTCCCAGTAACTACCCTTTCGATTCAAACGTTTGCAGTTTTCTTTTAATGTGTGTTTCGCAGTGACACTAAATGTCACAAGGCCAAACTTTGGCAAAAGTTGGCGTTTACTTGAAAAAGAGTTGTTTTACTTATTCACACGTATACGAGTTACAAATTCAACAAGTATGGTTATTTTAGTGCAAGAAAAGAAAGCACGGCGTATATTTTATAAAGAATAATTCGATGATTATAAATAGATGTAATATATTACCTAATTATAAAGAAAGATGACTACAAAATTGTTATTTCAGAGATAAGTAAACCTAATAACTATAAAAAGTATGGACTAAAAAAATTGGGAAAAAAACGAACAAAAAGTATGAGTATACTTAGGTCCGAAAAAGTAGATACAGGTGCGTTAATAATTTTACTAGGATGTCGGGAAGTGATTTCTAAGTTCTATTGGTTATGACTGGAGGAAAAATATACGGAAAAAGACTACAATTTAACCACTCCAATGACTCAGTATAATGATCGAGAAATAACTCCACTTTAAATTTTACACAGTTACGTTTCATACGAATCTGTTTACCCTTTTTGCTTGTCCGTTGTTCTATTGTCATAACTTACAGAATTATTTAAAAATGTTAGAAATGAAAATACGAATCTTTTATCGAACCACTTCTTTAAATCTTTCGATAAAAGAACTTAATTGCCTTGTCCTCACTGATATTAGGATCACGATCCATGCAAACCAATTTTACGTTATGGTATAATATCAATACATGCCCCTATTGAAACTATTGGCTATAGTGCATTCATACCAAACAATAAATATACAGCCTTGTAACACCTTTGCTTTCTACTATTACTTCTGACTCTAGCCAGGAAGAATATCATAACACAATAAAATGTTGCGCTTATGGTTCTGAAACGAATTGATGTGCGCTTGAAAATGCCTCAAGTTTATGTTTCAAGTGGCGTCACATTTTCTTGCGCAGCTGGGTGCCCGCCGATGCCCGGGAATTCATTTACACTATCCAATTCGACAGTAATGTCTTTGTCAACGTGTGATTCAACCATCAGCGAGGGTGATATTTACCTCTTCACGTCACCAATGAGAGCTGAATTTCATCATAACCACCACGATCTTAAACGAGTCATGAAATCTACCGGTACCTTAAATAAGCACAGTAACTTAAAGAAAGGTCTGAAAAGATGTACGATATCGAGAGTTACACGATCAGTCGCCCTAACCCCGAAAAATATTTATTCGCTTGCACATATCTGCGGTTTATTTACGTTTTAAATTTGCGTACTCCCACTACTACTACCAGGGGTGGTCTGTCCATCCTTCATTTCCTTGGTCTAAAGTACGCTACGCGTTTAGTTTCGTATGCAGTCCATTCATACAAAAAATTCAGTGGAACAGCCAATTATATTTATAAGCAGAAAGTACTTGAACCATCTCTTCGGTCTCATTACCGAAAAATAAATTTCAGTGTTTACGTTCCGGGTCTTCATACAGTCAAACACCACTATGATTTACAATTATTATTAACTAATGAAAAAGTATAATTACTTAAATAAAATGTTAAACCTGAGCGTAACAGCAATTTAATTATTTCGTTTGACATGGTACGTGAGGGCATAATCTGTCCCGTTGCAAGTTCTATATTTATTTAGAAGACGACTTCATTGGCTTGAAAGGGGGGAAGGAAGAAACTTTATGCTCGAAAAATTGGTAGACAACTTCTTTGGGATGATCAGCGCTGATCACCAAAATTTCACGACAATCGAATGAATGGTACGCCCTATTACGAGCTGTTGATTTTGGTGGGGTAATTCACTGGAGTTACAGATATTTATATTCATTTCTTCTGAACGCTGCAAGATATCGAAATGGAGCATACAGGAAAATTGAAAGTCCTCTATTATTACCAAAATTGCCATTGAAATCCGTCCAGTTGGTTTCGGAGCCTATTAGAGAGAAACTTCCTGTCAGACACTTCAATTTTATTTATTGGTATACCTATTGATTTGTATGGAGTGGTCGTGGAGAAAGACTACAGCCGAGGATGAATTGAGGGAAAGAAGTATATTATGGGAAATTGGGGAATAACGAAGGTATGTTAGATTGGGTAGGGATATTTTGAAGGAAGTTAAGGAATTCTGCTACTTGGGCACAATAATAACTAGGGATGGTAGAAGTATTAGACATAAAGAGTAGGATAGCACAGGCAAGAAAGGCTTTCGCAAAAAAAGGGGAAGTTATTTATGGCTAATATAAGTATGAATATTAGGAAATCGTTACTAAAATTGTTCGTATGGAGTTTAACTTTAGATGGGTACCGAACATGGACGGTAGGAGGTGAAAAACGGAAAAGATTAGAAGCTTTCAAAATACGGTGTTATAGAAGAATGCTGAAAATCAGATGGGTGGATAGAGTTACTAAGCAGAATAAGAGAATGGAGAACAATATGGAAGACTTTGGCCAAGAGAATGGATAGAAATTAATAGACCACGTTTTGAGACATTAGGGTCTCGTATAATTAGCGTTAGAGGGAAGTGTGTGAAATACGCTGAGAAGATTAGGGAGGATATGGTAATTATGCGGAAATGAAAATAATTGCACAGAATAGATTATCATGGAAAGTTGCATGAGACCATTCTAAGTAAGGACTGAATACAACAACATACATAATGATTAAAAAATCTTACCTTTTTATTGCCATACGATATTTTTTAAAGTTTGTATTGCAGTGTATTTTATTATTATATTCCGTGCTTCCCTGAAATAATTGGTTAATTAAAATGTTACAATAAAACAGAAATGCAGTAATTTACGAGCTAAAAAAAATTCTGTTTGCTTATTCTTTCCATGTGTTTGTATTTTCAGAATATCATTCATCAAATCTGAGATTAGCGCGCTCCAAAAAAATGTCGCCATATTTTCATTTCTATTTATTTCCTGCCTATTTTAAAATAATTTATTCATTTCATCTTGGTGATGATCATAATATTACGGGGTTGAGCCATTCGACTTCAGCAGAGTTATTAATGTTATGCAGCATGTCATTTGTAGGTTACATTAATTAGAACACGTATCGGTGAGGTGTACACGGATTTTTAAACGATAAATCGCAACAAAAGTAAACGTTTAAGGACTACAAGCTACATGTGTAGAAATTGAAACGACTCACAAGACTATCGGTCAATTATTATTTCGAACATTTATCAGTGAGAGAAGGGAATGGAGACGTAAAATAGTGAGAATTTGTTTTTATTCTTTGTCTTTGGAATTATATTTTTCAAGTAAAAATACGCACACGTTTGCAGGGGAAATATTCCCAACTTACCAGTAGTTCTATATAGAATTTATAATTAGCAGGTTCTTATAGAGTTCGGATACTTCTTTCCCCGATTTTCAGAGCATATTTTGTTGCAGCGTGGGTGTGTCTTCTTCGCTATCTCACAGCGGATCTCTCTTGGCGTGGATCGTGTTTTGATCGACTATCAGAGCCTTGGGGCGCTATCTCATCGACTAAAATTGGTTTCATTGCGAAGTTCGCGACGAAACCGCTACATGCAGTTACACGATGACTTTGCCCTCGCCCTCGCTCTCTTCCTCAGTCGGCGGCTTTCGCGCCACGCCCAACCTGCACGCAACAACGAAATACTATAAGATACCGCCAGTGGATTCCATCGGCATTTACATTAGCTGCAGGTCACATTCAATGCGTCAAAACTTTTATTTATTCTGTATTTCAGTTATGCGAACCGATTAGTAACATTTTTGGTCAATTTTTCATTATTATATTTGCATTAATCTGTTCATAATTTAATAAAATCAGTTTTGAGGAATATTAAAATTGTGAAAGACGTTTCCGTGGACTGTTTTGGGCGTGTAATTGTTAAGTTTTGCAATCTGATATACACGTGAACTTAATTACTTTCTGTACTAATTTAGTGGAAAAACGAGCGTTAATTGTATCGTTGCAGATACATTAAATCTTCATTCGAATCAATTTTCCGGATTTTTTCATTTAGTCGCTCACTAACGAGTTTCAAACATTTGGGAAACTCATTTCGTTGTATAGAATCGCACACATATCAATGCTCATGCCAGGATTCGAACCCGGAACCTCTGTTGTGCGAGGCAGTGAAACTAACCCACGAACCAGTGTTTTATCAAACGAAATCGCACCGCGGACCACAAAAATGCACAGTTTTCTATCGCGAACCACTAGTTACAATGGTTGGTTTATATTTTGAAATAAAATAAAATATATTCACAAAAATCAAAATAAACGAAATGTAAATGATTCGCATAAAAATATGCATGAAACAAAAACGTAACATTTAAATAAATTATAAACTAAAAATATAGTCAACTTACACACCAAACTCTGTTAATATACTGCATTTCTAGAAAGACACGGAAAGTAAACAAACTATAAATCATTTACATAAACATGACCATAAATATATATAATTGTCCAATTACAAAAAAGTGAAAAAAGTTTAATAAACAAAAATAATTGCAATAATTCTGAAAACCGGTTGCCATTAACATCTGTACAAAAATATTACGTAAATTTTATAAAACACATTGTACGTAAACTAGAACCACATATGTATCTATACCAATAAATAAATTTAAATTGTCTATCTGTTTGAAAGTTTGTCTCGAATAGGCTCTGAAACGGCTCAACTGATAACAATGAATATTTGAGGGTTTTAAAACATCAGTTTTAACATTAATATTCGTGAATGTTTCATTTCGATATCTTGCAGAGTTACTTACTGTGTTATTATGAGCGTAAATTTGGCAGCATGAGAGGAGGGCGAGCACTCTCCATCTATTGTTGCAGCAAGATTAGCGCCGTTATTAACCTATTGTTGGCAGAATGCTAACTTCCTGTGAAATAATGAACTTCTTTGGATCGTCGATATACGTAAATTGGTTTTATTTATCGCGTCAGGTAAATTTTAATATTTAGTAATTTCTGTCTGCCTGGAAGTTTGTATCAAATTCTTATGGTCTAGTACAACTTTTCTCAATCGATTCACAGACTGCGGTACCATTCTCTGTCCGTATAGGAGTTTAATATTGATTCCTGTGTGTGAATATTTTTCACATAAAATGTCCTTCTTTAGGATCCCATATCACAGCTAATCGATAAGTAAATAAGAAGCGCAATCATTCAAGATTACGGTTGTTGCATTTGTGTACTTGTGACAACTTCTTCAGTTGACGACGAAGGAAAATAAATCCAATTTAATAATATTCGTAGTCTGAAACGAAAACGATATCAAATATGTCAGCTGATTTAAGTTCTTTGAGATGAAAAGTTTGTGAACAGAAGAGGAAAGGAATCTCGCCTACTTGTCATCAACTATAGTCTGTTTTAAATTAGAAGACCGATGGCCGTTAAGACGGGAGAGGAGTGTGGCCCCGAATCGTCCAATCACAGCAACGCTGCTTGATGAGACCCTTATTTCGAGGGGTGTCATTGGATGATTCAGGGTCACATCCCTTTCGCGCCTTAACGGCCGCCGGTCATCTTATTTTAATTTAAACAGACTAGGCTATTCAGTGTCATAGGAATTAAGGGACTAGTTGAACGTAAATAGAACAATAGTAAATAAGATTGGTTAGAATGTTTTTGTGTTCTTCTTCCAACGTGGTTGCTTAAGGCGCTTACACAAAGCGTCTTTTTAGTTTGTATCAGACATCAGGCCAAGGGTCCACGAGAGATTACTTCATGCTAGTTTACGTAAAATACATTTGCCAAGGCCCATAAGTACGGGAAGTAGAAAACAAATTAAAGAAAACATTTGAATAATTTTGAAACATATGAGAATGTCTGTGAATATAGATAAATAATTAGTGAATTTTATACTCTTCGATTATAAGTTCAAATATTCTCGAAAATTGTAGGACTGTATTATATATTTTTGAAAATAATTCAAACTTCCCTGCCATTTAATTCCTATAAGTATTTACGTTTTTATGGATATATGCCAAGTTCAATTGTATCTAAAAATATATATTATGATTAATATAACCAACGATATGATGGAGGTCGTGGAGCGAGGAAGGGATTGTAAATTATGCTTTCTAGTGCTTGCTACACGAAAAAAGAAATAACGCGTTACTAGCGTTCTTCGAAATCTTAAACCCTGCATTGTACGACTCATTCATTTGAGCATCCGCATTTCGGTCAGTGCTCTATAATTTGCTCTAGCGAATGAAACTCATTTTTTCCTCTCATTTATTCGAAATATAATTAGCTGCCGCTACATAAAAAAAAATAACTTTCCACTACTATTTCGTTCTCCGGAAACTCTTATCCTACTACACGAAGTGAGCATATTAATTTGTTATCATTAAAAATGTTTAGACTTCGTTACCAACATCAATACCGTGGTGCTGCTATGGCAACGGAGCTCGTGCTTGAACTATGCTTGTTTTCTTCGAACATATTTATCTTAGACTGTTTGCATTTCTCGTCACCGTGTATACGCTTGTAAAAATCTCGTAATAGGATGACCTATAATCATATAAACATAAGTTTTTCCTTTGAAGGATATAAGTTCTTGTGGTTATGTTAGATTAATTCCTCGAAACCAGCTATGCTATGATGGTAATCACAAGCACAGATTTCTTATTTATATGATAAATTATGAAAATTGTTACTCATTAACTTTTCTTCCTGCAGAACCCTAGAAGCAAAATCTTGTATTTGTCATCTACTGATCCATATAAAATAGCTATTTTTCGTTTTTCCGTGTTGACTGTTCTACTTACGAGGGATGTTCGTTAAGTCAAGTAATTTTTTTATGCAAAAGCGGAAAATTTTCACTTTCGTACCATTGTTGATAAACAATCATTTCAAAGACAATCCTAAAAGTATTAAGCATGTGTCAGTCCTGGCTTATTGTTGGCATCCGGCTGCACTGTTAGAGGTGTAGTCACGCAGAGATAATGAGAAGGGGAAAAAAGGATTTCACGCTGTCATTAAACACTTTCATTTGAAGGGTTGAACAGCTGCACAAATCAAAACCGAATTGGATGAAGTTCATGCGGACTGTGCGCCAGCATTGAAGACCATTTACTTCTGGATTAATGAGCTAATCAACTGAACGAGTGTATTCCGTCCTCCATGAAAACCTGTCCATAAAAAGCTTTGTGCGCGATAGGTGCCGCGACATTGGGCCTAGAACCAATTCGAACAACATTTCAACGCAGAATTTAGCCATGTTTAGGCGAAACCCAATAAAAAATTTTGTGCAGATTCGTAACCGTCAATGAAACTTGGATCCATCACTACACTCCATAGACCGAGAAACAAAGCAATGGATATTAGGTGGTGAAAGTCCACCGAAAGAGGAGAAGACCGTACTGGAAAAGTGATGGCCATTGTCTTTTGCGATTCTCAGAGTGCAATATTTATATATTTCTTGGAAAAGTGCACAACCATAACAGGGCTCCATTATGCTGCTCTGTTGGATGGGATGCTGATTCAGAATGGACCAAGAAAGTGCTGTTTCACCAGGACAATGCGCCAGCGCACACTGCAGCAGTCTCAATGGCGAACGTGTACGAGTTGGGATTCTAATTGCTTGTCTCCACCCTATTCACAAGACCCAGCACCAAGTTACTTCTTCTTTTCCCCGAACTGGAAAATCTAGCTTGATGGGAAGAAATTTTCATAAAAGGAAGAAGTGAGTGAGTTGCAGCGTTGACAAACCTATTTTTGTGATGGGTTAAAGAAAATTGGAAACTCGCTGGGCCAAGTGTATATCCAAGGAAGGAGACTATGTTGAGAAATAAACAGAGTTTTCTAAAACAATTCTTTTTGTTACACTTATACCACTTATCAAAGAACATTCGTGTTTGAAGTATATATTTTTATATTACTTCCATATTGTTTTGCTCTCAACGAAGCAATATCCTCCATTGTGGCGTAATTTGCAATATTGGGGTTCAGTTCACCTTCTGTGCATCCTTATTTGACTTTCCCCCGTTTTTATTGAAGTATTCCGGCGTGAAGTCCAGATACAAGGCCAGGCTTCCATTGTCTTATCCACAAAGGAGTAAGAAAATCTAGGATAAGACCAGAGCGAATCAGCAAAGTGCCGACGTGCTTCCTTAAAATCTAGATATATCATGTACTCATAAATTTGATAATCCGGCAGTCGTCTTGAGTCGCACAAGCTCAGTTTGCTGAGCTTGATTATTTGTTTCCACTATCCGACTGTGAAATTATTCGAATTCACCCAATTGGAAGAAATTTAAAATTAAAACAATGATAATCGTAGGCTTTTGTCCTCTGTGCTGTGTTCATCGTCCAATAAAATAAAAATAAAAATGTTTACTGTATAATTTTTCATGTAACCACTAGGATATAATTGAGAAAATGGCATTGGTACTGGCAAAAGCACGAGAGAATTAATGTTTACGAAAATTAAACTAATTGTGCTGAGCGATCGTTTCGAAGTGTAAAGTGTTATTTTAATTCATTGAACTTAATTATAAATTGTGAGCAGTACTTTTACTACACGACTTTGTATTGGACGATTTCATGGAAATAGTTGATGTGTTATAAGGGGGAATGCGAGATGCAACAAGTGCAGCCAAGTGTCTGGTACAGCAACTCGAATTTTAATAAAAGCCTGTTCGTTTAACTTCATTGAAGTCTACGGTATTGTTCAGTACAATTTTATTCATCTTGAATCAATAAATGATTCGCTATATATAAATTGATCGAAATAATTTCCATAATACATCACGTTTTTAGTTATGACTATGACATAAAAACTCGTCATTAAATCATGAGAGTTGTTAGTTTTCTTTCAACTATATCAATTGTACTACAAAATGCATAAAACTCCCCCTGCTCCGCCTCTGAGCCAATACCGGTTCATACAGAGTAGACGGTACGGATACTGGCTGTTCGACGTTTTTCTTCCATTTATGATAAACTTTCTGCCGTTCGGCAGAAGACACTGTTGGCTTTATTGGAGTTTCATATTTTATTGTTTCAAATGACGAAATAGTTCGTATGTTTATTTTCAAATGGTAGCCGTTCTTGCGAAGAGAAATAGACAAACATTGCCTCAGTTCTCCCATATTAAACCAAAGACCTATATGTTCATATACCTTTTTGCTGCAAGCCCTTATTGTTCGTGAGATTCTAATGACATATTTAGATGTACAGCAGGGAAAGGAGAAGGGAAGGAGAGTATTGTTGTTTGAGGAGGAACTGCCCCTCCAAGCGACCTGGCGAAACGCAGCAATAATTTATAAAAACATTAATTGTATTCATACGAACGGGATTTGGAGACTACGCCATCGTCTTTTTAACGCGCCCCATACTTATTATCTATTACATTTTACGGATCCGTTTCATTAGCTGACAGCAATATATTTTCTAGCGTAAAAGTTTTCATAATTTCTTTTACACTACCAAGTTAAAAATCGCAGTAAAAGTAAGTTCCTGTTAACCCCCTCTACAATATAGGCGGAGTTGTCCAGTGTTCATCGTGTTGACACATGACTAGCTAAATCTCTCGAACAGTACTTCAGCTGTGTGGACAATAATGTGTCGCAATAATTGGATGACACAAGTAACACTTTCAAGGTCAAAACAGCACCCATTTGAAAAGGGCTCTGAAAGCTATATTTTCTTTTATGTTTGTTACGTTGTGCGAGTTGTGGTTGTAACACACAATGATCGCTCTTCGAACATGCGTTTCACGTATAAAGCATTGTTCAATTCAGGACGTAATTAAATCCCTAACCTATTTCCCCAGTATAAAATCAATACTACTACTACCACTATAAATTCACAATTATATGAACTAATTAATGTTTATGATGTCAAGTATGTTTCATTGGTCACTGAATCGTACCTATTATTCGATAATTTTTGTAATTAATTTTTTATTGAAAGAAACTTTCAGGTTAGGTATCTTAAGTCCTGAATACTGAATATGAAGGTTACTTTTGTTTTCTAATTGCGAATGCGTTTATTTTCACGTATCCTCTATCGATTCGGATTTGACATTACTATGTTTATTAAGAGATATAATTTACTGCTTATATGCTTTCTACATTATAGTGTCTTTGTTCAAAAAAGATATCGTGCATAATTGTATTTGCAATACACGAGAAAGCGTTTTTATCGGAAGTAAAATTAAATATAAGAAGTACCAAAATAACTAATAACTCACTCCTGATAGTTTCTAAATTATGACCAGATTTTATAGCAGTTCTTTTTTCACGCTAATTACAGCTTGAGGAAGCCAATTATTCTCAGTCCATCTTTTGCTGGTTAATTGAAGAAGACTGATTAAGAGTCTCTCATCTCGCGTCTGTTATTTTGTATTCAGGGTGCATAAATCAATATTGTTCTATTACGTTAATCGATACTTAAAGTGATATTTGATGTAAGTTATTGAACAATGCACAACTCTGGAGTAGCCAGCTAGCTGCTTCGTTCCAAGCAATTAGACTGCTTGGCAGTTGGAATCAGACATCTAATTGAGGGGCGAAAACTGTTCCGTGAAGTGGAAGTTATCCGCGTCGAGTTTAAGTGCCCATAAACCCCAGCCTTAGGCCTTAATATTTTCTTCTTTTCTTCACAACTACCCTCCTTCGAAAAAACTAAGCACACTGCCAGACGATAACCGCTCTCTCTTTTATCACTACTCAAACGTTTAACAAAAAACATCTGTGTGTGTTTAGTTCTCTGGCCCACTTTCATAGCGAAAAATAACTACAGTTAAACTTTTGTATAAATAATATCTATATCATTCATTATTTTTACTCGTAGGAACCTGGGTCTGTATAGCCTGGTTTTACTTTTATTTTCAGGTATAGCAAAAATATACTTTTCATATTATTCTTATTACTATAAAGAATTAAAAACACTGCATAATCGGTAGTGCAGAACAGAACAGTAACCTTTGAAATGTGGAGCTACAGAAAAATGCTGAAAGACAGATGGGTAGTTCGAGTCACAAGTGAGGAAGTCTGAAATGAGTGAGGAGGGAACATTACGGAGAACACTGACTGAAAGAAGGGATAAACCGCATTTTGAGGCATGAAGGACTCTTTGAATTGGTATTAAAGTATTAGTTTTATGGGGTAGAAATAGAAGAGAGAGAGAGAGAGAGAGGGAGAGAGAGAGAGAGAGACTAGACCATGTTAAGTAATTCAGGTTAGATGTGGGCTGCAAAAGTTTTATGGATATGTAAAGATTAGCGCAGAACAGATTACATAGAGAACTGCATCAAACCAGTCTGTACACTGACTACCACAATAACATTCCGTGAAAAATTTGCAGATGGATTCTGTATTGTTGTGAAGCCCAGGAGATATTTATACAAGAAAATAGTTTTACAGAATTTTTCTTCATTATTTCTATTATTGACTTAAAATTTTGAAACTAAATTACTGGTTCCGATTTAATAGCTCCCTTTAATATCCTGTCAGCCAGAATGAAGTCTGTAATTACAGTTTATATAAATTTCAATAAACTGTCCAAAAATCAGAAATGGAAATTCAATACAAAATTAAATAATTATCGATCAAAACGTTTTATCCTCATGTTTAGAAACTATTTAAATTGGTCATATTAAGCTCCCCATTTTATTTATAGTTCTAATTGATGTAGTTTACTTTGTCTTGTGTGTTTGTTAAATGCAATGTTAATTTATTTTCAAACTGTTGTTTATTTTACATTCAGTAAACTTCTGGACAATTGAGACTTATTTTGATTGCAGTATCTCGTACGAGCCGCTACTCTTTATATACTGTTACTAGTCATTCTAGTAATGTGTTCAGTTTCGTATATAATTGATCTCACTTAACTCTGTGCGCGAACTCCAAATATAAATGTAGATTCGTCCAAAATATAATCGGGGCTAGGTGTTTGTGGCTATCCTTTATCATTTCGCATACTACCCCCACATTGAACGCGTCTTTTAATTTCATCGTCTTGGTAAATCTTGGCTCTTTTCGATTGCGAATAATTGGGCCGGTTCCTTTGCTTGCTCTATATTTTATGGTTGGTGTTCTAGTTTTCACATCAGGCTTGATTCCCTGTTCTGTCGAGTATTTTCTATCTTCATTTTTAAAATACAGTACCATTTAGTGTTTGTCTTCTAGCATTTGGTTCGTGTCCCAAAGAAATACATTGTGTTTGTTTTTTTATACCAGACCACAACCCCGAAAATTCCTCGACTCCTCATTTTTTTTTGGAAGAAGCGCGTCACTATCATTATCAAAAAGTAGATCAAAAATTTTTTTCCCAAGAAATTTCAAAGAAAATCTGGTACTCATTATCTGATGGACTACCTAAAATTATTCGGGCCATTATGAAAGCAGCCATTATACAAATGTATCATCATTGAATGCAATCAATTCATTTAATGTCAGTACCAGTTTTCCTGTTGTTAAATGAAGTGAGTACATTCAATGATGGCATAGATAATAATTTTATGGTTTAGGCAATAAGAAAATCAACCAAATAAGTATTGGAAACCCAAAAATTTCACTAGTACAGTGGTAAATATTTTGATAAATACAGCTTGCTAAAGCGTTGAGTTTTCAAATATCACTCAACATATGTAGTTCTATTTGTAGTTTCAAGTTATTATACACAGGGTATTAAAACATTATGAGAAGTAGTAGTAGCCGTCAAAACAAGAAAAAAGTCCTATAAACATGGGGCTGAAAATGCATACTTTCAGTGACCTGTTCATTTGTCCTGACGTCCATTCATGACACTTGATATAAAAGGTTCTCAACATGATGTCCATCACTGGCAATGCATCCCTAAGCCCTATGACATAAGGATTCATGCACTCTTTGAAATACACTTGTTTGTTGTTGTTAGTGCTGGTATTCATGAAGGCACTATTCTGTAGTGTCTGGACATTGTTGACCGAGGTGGTATAGACTAATGCCTTCCCCATAACCAGTAATCTAAGGGATTGAAGTCTGAGGAATGGGGATGCCAAGGTCCACGGGGTCTCCCAAACCATACAACTCCTCTGAAATGTCGTCAGATGTTTTATGCATATTACAGAGTAAATGTGTTAGTGCACCATCATGTGTAAACCGCATCTGTAGTCTGTACATGGGACATCCTCCAACAATACATTGACATGAAATTGATGATAAATCATTGTGATAGGATGTATGGCTGTAGCTATTTATCACCAAGAATGCCTGATGGAGAAACAATGGTGATTACATCTTTGTCTAACTGCATAGTGATTTTCATCAGCCCACACATGTTGCTTATGAAAGTTCACTATTTGTGAACTCTGCCTTATTGGTACATCAAATCTTTGATATAAACAGTGGATCAGCAGTACACTTCTGCAAGAGCCTTTGACAAAACTGAAATCTGCTACAGTGGTCTTCTCACCTTCATAAATGAACACTCAGAGGAAGGTATGGCTAGAGAAATTGTTCACATAGTACCTCCCAAAAGGATGAATGACATGTTCTACTGCTGTCAATTGCCCCACACTATTTCTAGGTCTTTTGTCTAGTAAATATAGCACATGCTAGAGAACCTGTGTCCTTATAATACTGGAAAAAGTTGGTGCAATTGCTTATAAGGTATTAGAGAATGTAGGCTTTCCCGGTGGATAGACTGAACAAGAAGTTCTCGGGATTTCACCCGGGTTATATAAATCATTAGATAGCCTTCGAAACATCGTATGTAATGATTGACATAACCCAGGTGAAATCCCAAGAACTTCTTGTTCACTCTGCTTATAAGATGGTGCAACATGAATATTTTACAGTGGGATATGTCCATTTGCTGTCCTGTAACATATCACTATTGAAGTTGTACACTTTTGCTTATGTGTGAATGAATACACACAACTGCCTTTAGACAATACAGTGCACTGACTGATGTGTACACGAGAGTATTTTGATACAAAGATGATACAAATGACCGAGGCAATGACTGTGCCACACAGTATTTGTTTCCTTGTTTTACCTTATCTGTCAAGTAGGCAGACATATTCAGAGCCAAATGTCTTCAGCCACTATGGACAAATGTACAGATCTCATGAATTAAGTGTTTCCAGACCCATGTTTATAGGCTTTTTTTTTCTTGTTTTGATGGTTACTGTCATGTCTCTAAATATTTGACTTTTTAAATACCTTATATAGCATTGTTATAAGTTTTTCTGTTTACATATAACACTTGGAAAGATACTCTGTATTTCATATTTATAGCAGTGAAATTATTTAATACTAATATTATTATGTGATTTAATATATTACTTCAACTGGAGAAACTGTAACTTTAATTTTAGATGATTAATTTTTAGGTTCCCCATTAATTTCTGTTTTAATTATTTTACAGCAAATCGTTTGAATAATTTCATAAGTCATTATGAACCAATCTCCTACGATGCTCAAGAAGTTCACAGAGCTCACACACGAGTGCGTAGATCAGTTGCTGCAAGAGACAGTGCTTTACACCTTAGTTTTACAGCAATGGAACGACAGTTTCACCTCCGATTACGTAGAGACACTGGTACATTTAGTGACAACATGCAGGTGATAAGTGGAACAGATGGTTCCCTTCTTAACGTTGATACATCACATATCTATAAGGGTCACTTAGTGGGTAAGTATGTAATAAATCTACCATGCCATTACATGTGTATCTTAATTACTTTATGCATAACATCCACATTACTGTATATATATATATATATATATATATTTGGGAGAAAGGCTCTTTGAATCATATGTACGGCATGGAATCATGCACATGTTCGGTTGGTCGTACTTGATGTGGTGGCAGAGTGGCTAGACGTACGCCCCGGCTCTAGTGGTGACTAGACTGTTGTTTCGTGCACCCAGGTTCGAGTACTGGCCACATCAAATTTTTCCAGTCTTTCTTCCTTCTTCCATTCCCTTCTACGCTTGACATATGTATTTCCTTGTGCATGATTCCATGCCGTACATATGATTCAAAGAGCGAATCTCCTGCCTTTCTCCCAAATATTTCTAGCTTTCTTTCTATCCAATTATCAAACGCGTGACTTCGTCACTTATCCCATATATAAGTTATATATATATGTATGTAAATGGACTGTTCCATGTTGGGCAAAATTATTTTAACTGTTATTGGTAAAAGTTATTTAACTGTTAATTTGTAAAAATAAATAATAATTGCTAATGATTTATATTGACAAATTTCACACAGTACCATATTAATGCATTTGTTTAGCAGTATTCTCCAACCTTAAATCACTTCATGAGATCCAGGAAATTATTTCTCGCATGCTCCATCTTCCAAGTTTCTGTCATCAGTTGAATGTCTGTTTCAAAAGATTGCATTTCCCTGAATCCTGATTAGTTATGACATAAAATATTATTTACAGCATACTTTGGACAGTATTCTATGTACAATAGACTCAATTAAATTGTGGGTCTCATCTTTAAGCTGGGTGCTGCCGGGAGTTTTTCTGATGGACACCCTGTATGATGTTTTCTGTCTCACTGAATGATGAATATTGCTAATGTGTTGACTTCAAATTTTTTAAATATAGCCTAAGAAATATTTTTTCTATGTGGAAAATGTATTGTAATAAAAAGTAACCCTTAAGTATTTTTAAAAGATTAGTTTGTGATTGTTTGTTGTTTGTAAATATACATATTAGAGGTACAGTACTAAGAAAAGTTAAATACTGTTAAGGGGTTTGAACAAGCATTACTGTGATCTGTTAAATTGATGTCTTCAGTTTATTATTAATAAGTGTGGAATGTGTCAGGGTGTATTGGTTTTCTTTATTTTAATTGATTATGTAAATAATTTAATGGAAACCAATTTTTGTATGCCTTCATCAAAGACCTTTGTTAATCTGCATTATCCACTTCCTCACCATTTCATCATCATTATTGCTTCCCCATACTCAATTTCTGGCAAATGTTTGCTGGCTTAACATTCCGTGGACTCAAGAAACAAACCACTCTCGTTTAGTTGTTTTGAACATTTTGAAACAAATGTTAGGTTATTTTTTTAAATAAATATCAAAACTTACTTCAAATAGCCATAGTTTTTGTTGAATACAAAATAAATTATTTGTATAATTAGTGATTTGGTTTTGTTTTTCACTTTTCTATGATATTAATATATGTTTATTATAATTACTTTTTTACAGGTGAACCAAATAGTCATGCATTTGGCTCAGTTATGGATGGTGTCTTTGAAGGCAAAATAGTTTCACATACGGGTGCATATTATGTAGAAAAAGCCCATAGGTATTTTCCTAAGGGTATGAATGACACATTCCATTCAGTTATTTATAAAGAGAATGATGTTCATGACCCATATGAGAATATTAGAACAGGTATATGTGAAATGCAATTATTTACAAAAATTGTTATCTTTTAGTTGCTCCTATTAAAATTTTATAATTTCATATATGGAGGTCATATGCTGGAACAGTAAACAGCCGATAAGAGATCAGGTTAGGCTGTGCATGATGTGATGTAGGGCCTAGAGCTTTTGACATTATGGGGCGATTATGGTGGAATGAGTTTTTACTGGCGTAATTCATGGGGTGTTTGGGGAAAAGTGGTGATGAACTTTAATTGCAAATTAATGAGTATACAAGGCAAATTGGATTAATCATAAATTGTAGTTGTAGGATTATGTTACTGATGTGTAAATGTAACTTGGTTTCATTCGGTTTACTGCTGGTGTATCGTAATATAATCAGATACAGTAATGCATACTTTATTTCTTAAATAATAAACAAATTCAATGGTAATACTCAGTATAGAATTAGAAATAATTTCAAATGAATTGAAAAACTGCTAATTGTCTGAGTTTCTCTAAAAAATCTCAGTAATAATATAAGGAACATTTCAATATATGTCAAACTTGAATGTTTATGTTGATTATCAATAAACTTATAAAGGATGAACCAATCCTCCTTTTTTTATCAAGTATTTCCTTTCTCAAAAAAAAATACAGGAACTTTTAATAGTAATCTGTCACAAAAGTCTGTATGTACATTCATATGCTGTAATATAAAATCATGATGTTTAACATTTTATGATAATATTAAACAGCAATATATTCATGTTATTGTGTTACACCACTTTTAATCTAATACAGTAACATTCCTTTAGTGCAACAACACTTTTATTTACTGTATGCTCAACTCCCATCAACCTATCACATTACAGGTACAACTACTTAGAGTAATAATTCTAGGCAGTTATAAAATTACAAATTTTTTGCAAGTCACATCTAAAATCCCATTTAGAGATTGGTACATTTTTCATAAAATCATGAATTCATTAAATGCAGGGCAAAAATTTATCTAACCACATATATAATAACAGTTTTACTTAATTCTTATCTAATATATCAACAGTGTACTTACAACTCAAGATTCGCATTTCTTGTTCAACACATTTTCTATTTGATGGTGTGAGTTGATACCCTCCTAAACACTTCACTTATACCATGCCTTGTGTTCATGTACTTTTACTGCATTAGGTCAAATAGTTGAGATTATTCAGCATTTTCTATGGCAGGTGATAAATAGCTATAGCCATATTTACATGCTCCTTCCAAATAACTATTTTGTCAAAAATACACAGCATACTTTTCAATACACAATTTATTGAATTCTTTCTCATATTAGTGAGTAATTCATTTTTGTTGAAAAATAATTTTATGTAAAATGAAATTTAAGCACAAATTCTTATTCTTGTACATCATTACTTTAATAATATCTTTAATCCAACAAACCATATTCATTAAGTAGTTAATATGATAGAATGAATTTCTTTATTCATTATTTTTACTTTCTCTAGGATTAATCTTTTTTTTATCATTAGGTCATGTTGCGGGCTGTGGAATAAGTGATGATGTTATTCAGTGGATGGATCGAATACA
The DNA here is from genome assembly GCA_034510155.1 of Eucriotettix oculatus. Taxonomy (NCBI): domain Eukaryota; kingdom Metazoa; phylum Arthropoda; class Insecta; order Orthoptera; family Tetrigidae; genus Eucriotettix; species Eucriotettix oculatus. The sequence continues at coordinate 146,802,283 of CM067377.1, forward strand.
AAATTCTGCGGTAGATGAAGAGCCACCACCCCCTTATCATCAGTCACCATTAACAACAACAAAAATAGATGCCAATGTTGAACCTTCTGCTCCACACAATAAGTATAGTAGAGAAGCTAATGAAGCAAATAGCCGACACAAGAGAGCAACCAAACCAAAGGAAGACAATAGAAATACATGCTCATTATTTATTCAAACGGATCCATTAATCTGGAGACACATATCTGAATCTGTGAGTAATTTGTTTAGTTTTTTATCAAATAATTTCACGCATATCAAAAACTTAATTGACAGTATAAAAGTTTGTGTAATATAATACTTTGAATAGTTCCTCACAAATACGTTGTGATGTGTAAAAATATTTATCCACATACAACACAAATTTGGGTAATACAGAAATCAATGTCAATGTGCTTTTCAAGAAAAAATCTACATGCCATATAAATTCGGAGCAATAAGTTTAGTTTTCAAATATGTAATCTAGTTTACCTTAATTTCAGGTGAATCATGATGCAGAGAAAACAAGAGAAGAAATACTGTCTTTGATAGCTCATCATGTGACTGCTGTTAACTACATTTATGGTGACACTAGATTTGATGGCCGAGTAGAACATAGAAATATTAAATTTGAGGTTCAAAGAATCAAGGTAATGTAAATAACTCTAAATTGTATTGTATTGTATTTTTTATGAAATAAGTCTAAAATACATGAACTTTTGTTCAATAAAACATATTCTATCTTATTTTGAACAAACCTCCTGTATTTTATTTTACTAGAATCATGTCATACAATAAATTTATGACATAAATTTTAATGGTTTTCGTAAACGTGTACACGTCTGGTATATAATATATTTTTTATTTATATTTTTATTCAATGTACAAGAGCTAACTTTCAAATAGGAGTTGTTTGGTAAATTTTTAATAATCATTATTTTCAGTATGTAGACTACAATATTGCATTGTTCTGTCAGGAAAGACCTAACAAAACTTTTGACATCCTGCATCTAACTTCTCTCATTAAAAAATGTACGACTAGACAATGTCACCTTTCTTGGTGAAATGGTGAAAAACTGATGTCTGTGTAAACAAGCTAAAACATCCGCAAAACTCGTAAAATACTGATTTACCATAAGGTTTGGTAATATCGCCAGCATATTGAGTTATGCTTTGATATTACCACCTTTGTATGTGCATCAAAAGTGTGGCTGTCAATCACTTCAACAAATATTTGTCACACTTGTCTGTCCCTCCCGAACAATGTGTTAAGAATTTCATTTGTCAAATCAACCACCACATTGTTCACATCCTGCAACCAAAAAGTAAACTTCTTCTGCAGATTACAACATACTTCTGGTTGAACAAAATGCTTTGGATTAACTTTCAACCTATCACTAACATTTATACCACATGCAAGATGTACTGCAGCAAATTCCAGAAACTAAATAACATCTTACAGTCTCTATCCACATACATACTGAAACAAAAGAATTACACATCAAACCACATTCAATATTTTTTGTTCTGCTATGACCTTTACAATTCATGATGCACAGTCAAAGGTGCAGTCCTTTGTCCTTTGACATGCTTCTTGGTATGTGAGACCAACTTTCAATTTAAGGCAAATAAACCACTCATTAATTAAATTGATTCTACTGAATAATCTCTAGGTGCTTATATATAATAAATTTATTTAAAATATATTATAGATTGATGATGACAGTCCATGTCAACCACATTGGAATGGAGAGCAAAACCAATTTTGTATGGAAAACATTGATGTTAGCAATTTTCTAAACCTTCACTCTTTGGGCAACCATGAAGATTTTTGTCTAGCTTACGTTTTCACATACCGAGATTTCACTGGAGGAACTTTGGGTCTAGCATGGGTTGCTTCAGCATCAGGTGAGAAGCAATGAAAAGTATACTTAAATTATAGTCTATCATTTAGTGTAGTATACTTGTAATTGAATGTAATTTAATTAAAATGCATTATTTAACTTTTATTCAAAAAAATTATTTCTACCTTTATTTTAGTACTTATTGCAGTCATTTGTAAAATAGCCTTTTTACCAAATTGATAGCTATTATTTTACTGAAACTAATATGTTTGAAAGTATCTAAAATAATTGTTTCAAAATATGCTCACATTTCCTCCACTTGGGACAGTCTGTCCACTGACACCCGCCAGGTACTCAGTGCCTTTGTAAATATAAATATCCAGAAACAAATATCTCTTTCCCTATCTACTGTCCAACTACCCAGTCCAACCTTTGTTGTCCTCCCACAACCACAACCTGCTTTCCTGGACTACAAAAATTCAACTCCATTCTCCACCTGGTGTACGAACTGCATTCCAACTCTGATATAAAAAATCCTGCTCACAATGCTCCCCACCTTCCCAAGGGTTATCTTCAGGCACCAACCCAATTTCCACAACATTCTTATCCACACTAGTATGCCCCAGTAGGAACAACTTACTACACAATTCTCGACAAATAACCATCCAAAAAATCAAAGCTGCCTCTCCTCCCACATCATTTATCAGATTAATAACACTCTGTTCAGCTTTCTATATTTCCCAACAAAATGACCCCATCCTAAACTCATTAATAACCACTGTAGCACTGTAATACTGTCTAAAACCCAATTCCCAATAGGTGCTTATGGCAAAAACTATAACGCTAATAATGTCAACCAGTGATTCACTCTGACCTCCCTCAAAGCTTGCCCCTCTATTCATCAGATATTAAACTCTATCTCTGGGAATTTTCTTGCCAGCATACCCTTCAGTCTAGGCAAAATCCTGGACTAATTTTAGTTTCCTTTAATGTAGTTCTTCCTTTTCATCTTTCTTCCCATGTGTTTCTGTGTGTTCTGTTTTTTGTTTGAATTTTTTAGTTTCTCGCCCATTACTTTTCCATTGTTGCAACCTATCCTTCAGAGAGAGTTTGGCTTTGTTGGGTGTCGATTTTTGGCTGTCTACCGGCTGACCTACTGTAATTTTAATCACCACTGGCAGTAGGAGCCAAGCCTTTATCTGTAGAAGGGTGTTTAGACTCTCAATAATTCTTATTTGCATACTTCCTTTTCAGATGATGCATACTATAAATTTAAGTTAAGTCAATGACTATTTTCTGTCTATATTAATTATTGTCAGTAGCTTTTGACCTGTATGGCCATATTCATCTTTCTTAATAGAAAACTTTTTTATGGTATTCAGTCCTAATGTTGGTCTGATACAATCCTCCGTGGTAACCTATCCTGTTCCTCTTCATTTCTACATAACTACCACATCCTACGTCCTCCCTAATCTGCATAGTGAATTCCATCTTAACTCAAACATGCTAATTTTACAAGACCCTCATGTCACAAAATGTGGCCTATTAATCTATCCATTCTCTTGATCAAAGTCCTCCAAATTGTTCTCTCCTCCCCTTGATATGAAAAATTATTATAAAAATGTGATTGATATTAAATTTAACATTTATTACTGAAAATATACAATAATTGGATCACTTTTATGTTACATAGTCGAACTATATATTTACGATATTTACACACATTGAATTTCTTACTAACTAGAGACTGAGAACTATTCTTGCCTGCAAATTGTCGTTGAACCCATCCAAACTTCCGTGTTGAACAACAAGTACCTTGGTGCCCCGGGCTCAAACACACCTTCTTCCCGTTATTTAAAATTCCACAGCCAGGATTGCTTAGAACTTCCTAGTTAGTTACCCTATCCACCCATCCAATTTTCGGCCTTTTTTTTTGTGTGAAAAAATTTCTCAAAAAAATATAAAGCTACTGGCGATATTTTATTTATTGTGTCACTTGAGGACTAAAAAATTAATACTACTGAATAAACGGTCCAGTTCATTGGCTTCTTTTATAAACTGTGTGGTTGTCTGATACACAGAATTTTAATTATATCCATTTATACTAACCTCACCATTTGTCTCAGTGTTTCACTCTTTGGGGGAGGGAATTAGAAGTTAGGTCCTCTAGAATTTAAAAATCAATTACCTGCTATGATTAGACTTGTCCTAAAAGAAAAAAATGCTTAATATCTCAACTTTAACTAAGCTTTTGTTGTGTGTTGTAATTTCTATTGAGTTACACTTGAAAGTTTAGAGTAATATAAATTTCCATTTACTTGGTAAGTATGTTTGCTATGCCTAATGAAGTAATAGTACATACTGAATTGGGTGATTGCTTTGGAATACCATCGCCATCAAACTGTGACAAATTGTGGCAACTTGAGATTGAAGTTGCAATATAATATTTTGAATATAAAGTAATGTATGATACATTGGGGGGGCACTGTAAAGAAACTGTTAGGAAATGTTGATCTATCTGCTTTTGCATGTACCAAAGTTTATTATTTTTCATTAGGCAGTAATGTATTATATTGTTTGTCTTCCCACTCTTTCATGTATTAGATATTTTTCAGTAGACAAAACCAAATGACCTAGATATACATTTTCAAATCTTACACATACTTTGTGCTATTGTTGGCTTGATTAGTTTAATAAAGATAAGTCCTTTTATCCAGGTGCATCTGGTGGAATATGTGAAAAATTCAAAACTTATACAGAGACTATAGGAGGATTATACCAATCAACAAAACGGAGTCTGAATACTGGTATTATAACTTTTGTCAACTACAACAGCAGGGTGCCTCCTAAAGTTTCTCAACTGACCCTTGCTCATGAAATTGGTCACAACTTTGGTTCACCGGTAATATTCAATTTTAAATATTTACATAATCATTCATTTAAAATTATTTTAAATGGTAATCAAAGAAAAAAGTAGCCTAATTACAGACAAAATTAAGTGATAAAGTTATTACCATAATTTGGTTAGGGAGTATGAGTTACATTACTTTCCATTATTTACAGATCTGCTAATACACTTTCCTTCTTGCAAAAAAGCCAAAGGACCCACTTGATGCCTGTGGCAAATATTGTTTAGTTTACAAAAGCTATTGTTTTGATTGTAATTTTTATTACATTGGGCAAACAAAAGGGCTCACTTAATACCCACAACAAAGAACATATTTCCAATATCAAATTTGCCTGTCAGTCATTTTTAGTCTCTAAACACACCACCAATTCAATATAAAAACAAAGGTCATACAAACAAAGAATTTGTTTTTGTATCCTTAGTTAGTTACCAAAGGACCACAACTGATGGAGTATAGTTAAAGTTTAAAATTCTTCAGTTTTTTTTTTGTAAATGTCTGATATATAGGTCATTAATTTTTAATTTATATATGGGTCAGGAAATAACATTGTCATGTTAATTAAAACAATTAATAAGGAAAGGAAAGGGATAGAAAGAAGGTAACTTACTTGAGGTTCATAGATGGTTGACAGCTTGTGAGGTTTGGAGTTCTTGAATTTTTGGAGGTACCGCCCCCTTCATCAGAAAGTTAGAAAGACATTTCCAGCAAAAATTCAAGAACTCCAAACCTCGCAAGGTGTCGGCCATCTATGAATCTCAGGTAAGTCACCTACTTTCTATCTCTCTTTCCTTTCCTTATTAATTATATATATGCCATTGGTTTTCTTTACATTATCATGAAAATATTAATTTACTTATTGATATTGTTTTAATCAGTATGGTTTTGTTATCTAAGAAAAAATTACCATACAAGTTTTTTGGTCATTTCAATATACTTTGTATAAGATATGTTTACCTAACAAACATTTCATGAATGAAAGTTTTAAATATCAGTTTTTCAAAAAACAAAATTGTTTTTTGTTTGATGTTATCCACATGGGAATTATTTTGCCAATTTTCTTTATATTGTCAGAAAATGGGAACTATCTCATTATTTTTAATGGATATACCTTTCATTAAAGTTACAATAAACAAAGAAATATCAAAGTACAAATAGAAAATTGTATTTTAAGATATTCTATTTTATGAACTGTAGTCAACTGTATAGCATATAATTTCATCCTTATTTTCGTTTTTTATAACTTTCACAGCATGATTACCCTGCTGAATGTAGACCGGGAGGGCTAAATGGAAATTTTATCATGTTTGCATCTGCAACAAGTGGTGATCGGCCCAATAACAGTAAATTTTCAAGCTGCAGTATAGGAAATATTAGTAACGTTTTAGATGCAATTGAGGATAACAAGAAGAGAAATTGTTTCACAGGTTAGTGCTACTTTTATTCTTCTTGACTTTTTTTTATAGAGTCAAAAACAATACACAAAATTTTAATGAAAAATAAAAATAGCAATACATAGCTTATATTTAAAAAATGTGAAGGAATAAAACTATTATGCTCCTTGAACTTGGTGTTGATATAGACTATTGCTGGTTTTATTTTCTTATGATTAAGTTTCTGTTGTTAAGTGCAAGTAAACTGAGTGTCTGATTGAGAGACAACAGTCTTGTATCATGTTTAATTTGTTAATTTTTTACAATCTTATTAATTTCCTTTGTGGTTGTACAATCCAAGATCAAATACTAGAGGATTTTTTTTGTTACACTGTTGGCATATATTGAAAGATTTAAGTCTTTAACAATTTGTTCTCTAAAATCACTAGTTTTGACATATTTTTGACATGAACTTTATGATAATTTAATAATTTCTTTATTTTATTACCAACAGTAATTTTTGAGTGTAGTGTTCTCGATCATCTGAGCTTGTCGTTGTAACGTTGTGCTACACACAAGATCTGAGCCGGGTCGAAACCTGAGAACAATAAATTCCACAGATTCACTTTCATTTTCTAACAGAAATAGTATTTACTTGGTTATATCATGTTCACAGTTATTAAATGTTAATTTTTGTTTAAATTTATTGTAATTTAATTTTTGAACTTACATGGATGATAGATGCAAACAGAGGACAATTAGTTTAGTATCCCATGCATGCAAAATATTATCTAAAATAGTATATAGGAGAATGGAACGTCAAATAAAATGCAAGTTAGGAGACAATCAATTTGGTTTTAGGAAGAATGTAGGGACAAGAGAAGAAATATTAACTTTGCAACAGGAGACAGGATAAGAAAAAACCAGCCTAAATTTATGGCATTTGTAGTTTTTGAAAAAGTATTTAAGAAAGTGAACTGGAACACACTATTAAGGATTTTGAAGAGCACTGTAATAAAATATCGAGAAAGGAGGCTTATACATAACCTCTGCAGAAGACAGGCAGCAGTAATCAGAATAGAAGATCAAGAAAAGAAACCCGTAATCGAGAAAGGAGTAAGACGAGGATGCAGTTTTTTGCGCATGCTGTTTAACTTATATATAGAACAGGCAATGAAGAATATTAAAACGGAATATGGAAAAGGAATCATACTGCAAGGAGAAGAAATAAAAACCTTACGCTTTGCCGATGATATTGTAGTATTAGGGGAATCAGAAGAAGACTTTGAAACTATAATAAATGGCATGAATGGAGTTCTAGAGATTGAGTTCAATATGAGGATTAATAGAGCGAAAACCAAGGTAATGGAGTGTAGTTTGGGAAACACTGGAATGAAAAAGGGTGTTAGATTGTGAAGGGATATTTTGATGGAAGTTAAGGAACTCTGCTACTTGGGAAGTGTAGTAACTAGGGATGCTGTGCTAAACTTGGACAATAGGAACTCCAGAAAGGAAAAGAATAGAAGGCTTTGAAATGTGGTGCTATAGGCGAACGCTGAAAATGAGATGGGTGGATAGAGTAATTAACGAGGAAGTCCTAAACAGGGGGAAAGTGAACAATAGGAGGACATTGACCAAGAGAATGGTTAGACTAAGGGGCCACGTTTTAAGACATGAGGGTCTTGTGAAATAAGCATTAGAGGGAAGTGTGTGGGGTAAGAACAGAAGAGGGAGGCCAAGGATAAGCACTAAGCAGACAGATTAGGGAGGATGTGGGTTGTGCTAGTTCTGAGGAAATGAAAAGGCTTGAACAAAATAGGTTAGCTTGGATTGTTGTATCAGACTAGTCTTAGAACTGAATACCACAACAACAATCTACATTTCACTAATCCTGTTAAAATAATGTACACTAAAGTTTTTTTCTGATGCTCAGATTAAACTACAGTTACTCATATCTAATTTGTTTCCTCTGGATGTGGAGACACAAACCTAAATAACTGTGATAATAATTTTTGCTTATAGTACAAAACAAAACTATTTATCAATTTACATATAAACATGTTAATTTTTACAGCATCGGAAGGAGCATTTTGTGGCAATAAGATTGTGGAGAAGGGAGAACAATGTGATTGTGGGTATGATGATGATGAGTGTACAGATAAATGTTGTTACCCAAGGCAGGTCAGCGAAGTGGACCGAATTAAAAATGAGTCTGCTAAAGGATGTTATCGCAGGTTCGGAACTGAGTGCAGGTACGCTGACGTAATGTACCAGTTAATGTAACAAAAGTAAAATACCTTTTCCATCATTAGTTTAGTAAAGTTATTATAGATTATCTAGAATAATAAATCATCCTGTTTATTAGGTGCCTTTGTTTTCATTAATTTTCAGTCACATGGTTTATTTAGTACTGATTCTAGCTCCTTGTTGTTTGAATTACTCATATTATAACCAAGTGTTTTGTTTTATTATAGTCCCAGTGAAGGACCATGTTGCTCTAGCGATAATTGTCAATTTGTTCTTCGGAGTCAAAATATGCAATGTCGATCTGAATCAGATTGTAGTTGGAGTTCAACGTGTAATGGATACTCTGCTTACTGTCCATTACCTTCCCCAAAAGCCAATAAGACAAGATGTAATGAAGGGACACAGGTAAAAAACTCCTCTGCTTTGAATAAAATCTTAATAAATAGTATTAACAATTTTAATTTACCTTTTTATAAAATTGATAAGAAATAATTTACTTATAATTATATTAAATTAAATAACCTTGATGGACACAGGTTCTTATTGCCATATTTTATTTTTAAAATAAATTTTGGGTTGACATATCCACATATTGTGGATTTCTTTTAATAAATTCACTTATTTCATTCTTTTCAGTTATGCATTGGTGGTGAGTGTACTGGTTCTATATGCCTTGAGTGGAATATGACTGAATGTTTCCTAAGTAGTAGTGCACCTCATGCAGATAAAAGGCGTTTGTGTGAACTAGCCTGCCAAAATGGGTCAGATATTTCAACGTGTCGCAGCACTAGTGAATTTGCTTCACGAGTCGGTCTTCCTGAAGGGGGTATCAGCCTACGGCCAGGTTCTCCATGTGACAATTTTCAGGTTGAGTATATGTGTAATTTATTGAACTTGGAAAATGTTGCCTAACAATTGATTATACAATGAAATAATTAATATTATGCAGTTCTTTCATTCCATTATTAATATTGAGAAGGAAGAAAACATATCTAACCTTCTGGAATTTGATTCCTCCCCCTTGTTCCCAGCTAACCAACTAAAAGTGATGTTCAATTTATGAAGAACTTTTATGTAGCTCCTCTACGTTCTTCAAGGCATTTCAAGATATATCACCTAGTTATTGAATGTCGGTTACATATATTATCCAATTTTCAGATCAAATATAGAAGACACATTTAAAATTTTACTCAATACTAAAGTTTATTTCTTCCATTGTCTGAATGTTTCCTCTTATGTCCCACATCTTCACTACCAAAAGTAATTTTTGTGATCTGAATTAACCAAAAAATAATATATTTTCATGATTATAGTCTTTTGTCAGTATAGAGTTGGCAAAATATCTATAATAAATAGAACATGGGAGTTCTACTAAAATAAACTGAACAAATAGAAATATAGTTGTACATTTTTTCTGATCATTTAATTATAATGAAACTTCAATTTTTTGCAGGGATACTGTGATGTGTTCTATAAATGCAGAGCTGTAGATGCGGAAGGGCCTTTGGCTCGTCTCAAGAATCTCTTATTTAATAAGGAGACATTATTGACAGTTGCACAATGGATTACGGTTTGTATTTAGAATTTAAGTTAATTGCTAATAAACATCATACTTTGTAAAATGTTTAACATCTGAAAAAATTATATTTGAACATTTTGAATAACAATTTCACATAATGTAACAACAGAATAAAACATTTATGCTTCATAACAATAAAAAGAAATAAGTAATACTTTCCCTGCCATTAATATTTTTAACAAAAATATTTCAGGAGCATTGGTGGGCTGTTTTACTTATGGGAATAGGCTTCATAATTTTTATGGGCCTGTTCATAAAGTGTTGTGCTGTACATACACCTTCTTCTAATCCGAAGAAGCCACCGGCCAGACGGTTCAGTGAGACATTACGAAGACCAATGAACACACTGCGTAGTCTGGTTAGCATTTTTCCTTGATGTGTTCATTCAAGTTGGATCTTCATTATTATTATAAATTTCTTTAATGGGAATTAAATTTTCTTTGTCTTGTAGAGGGGTCCTCATGCACATTCTGGGGCAGGTCACCATTCTGGTCCTATGCGACCTGGACCAGCTAGAGGACCTGCCCATGGTTACGGCGAAGGAAGAGGTCAGTACTATGCTCCTAAAGGTAAGAATACCACTTACTATTGAGGAGTCTTATTTTAATAATTATAAACCATTTCTTCACAATTATTTCTTATAGAAACATTTGAATTTACATATGAGGCATAAACATTAAAACTGAATAAAAATAAATAAACACATGTGTTAAGGGATGTTCAAGATCTATAAGAGAACTGGGTATCATTTAAATTGTGGTGGTACAGCACAATGACATGTTATTTATGATACATTTTGGAGTGTCTATCTGATTGTGTGTTAAGAGGAATAGAGTGCACTTATTTTGGCTGCCATAGCTGTGGAAAAGATTGTAGGAGAGAGGAAACATTCATTCTCAGAGCAGAACATAAGTTGCCCAACCTGCACTGGTTAGAGTTGTGGCATAGAGGACACTTTTCCTATTGCTCTAAGAACGTGAATGCATGTTAACCTGCCAGATATATTCCTGTTGCATAACAGCACACTACACTATTAATTACACTAGTGTTCTATTCACTGGCAAATTATAATTTATTTGCCTAGACAGTTATTCTCAGCATCTGTTAATCATACCAATACAGAAGAAAGAGACCAATTCAGGAAAACCAGCATGTTTTTCTGAGGAGAAGTTCTGCTTGGAACTTCACACCACTACATTTGTTGGTTAAGTGTACTTTAATGAGTACGGATAAGGACCCTGCAATGGTCTGTTCACTGTTTTCATGAGAATATAAACCTGAGTTCCATCTTCTGAATTATGTACAACCACATAGGGCAAGCTTGGTGGACAAATTCTTGAAACATGATTACATCATGTGTACAGTGCTCAGCTCATTCACTAGATTTAAATCTATTGAATGTTCATAGGGCACTCTTTGCCAAATTACTACATCCTTAAAACCACCACACAGGCCTTGTTGACTTTTAAAGAGCGCCTCTCCATCAATGAGTGTACACCATTGATGTCCAGATCTACAATGTGAGAGGTCATTGTGTGTGCTTTACTGCTGTGTTGGCCATGAGACACTGCATTCTGCATACTACAATCATTCAGATTGATGAAGACGATGGCGGAGATAGCCTTCGAAACGTCGTATCTAATGATTGACATAACCCGGGTGAAGTCTATCCATCGGGAAAGCCTACATTCTCTAATACAATCATTCAGCCCATTTGATATTGAGATTCCTTTTAGCACACACAATATTGCCATTATCCAATTTTACTTGTGGATCTGGAAGATTCCTTAACACATGTGTATGTTTAGATAATTTAAACATCTTCAGGATGTTATCCCTTCTGTTTTTAGCGGGTCTAATCATCCTGATTTCATATCATTCATTGGCTGACTAATTTATAATAATTTTGTAGAGTTATAGATTGTTTGTTACACTAGCACAAAAAGAGGTGCTAACATTGCAGAGAACTGAAAGAAATTTTTGTGGAGGTTTTCAGTCCTGCTCAACAGATACTGCAGCCTAAGAGAGAATGGGAGTGTGAGTTTCTTAAGTATAAAATTTGGTATGAAGAACAGCAGGAAACTTGTTGATAGTGAGGCAATGGAGTTTAAACTATGAAACAAAGCAACTATAATTTAACAATAATCACTTGCAAAATTCAACATACAAAAATTGTCTCCATAATGAGCACGACTTTAAGAATATTAAATTGAGAACTTTCTGTTAATTTAAAGATATGTTGAAAAGATTTACAGTTTCAGGGTATTAGAACTGTGCCTGGGGATAGATATTGGCTATAAATTTCATGTCACTTTGTGCTGTTATGATTGGTGATGTATAGAGAAAAGGGATATCTTTGTTTGTATTATGCAAAGTATAGGTTGTGATTGTTTTAATTTAATCTTAGGCCCTTGCTCATTATGAAATCAATTTTTTACTGTTTAACTTGCCTTATTTGTGACATGATGCTTGTATTTATGCTATGTAAGCATGTCTATATTTTTATATGGAGAAGGTAGTCATTTAAACTGCCAAATTGGAAACTGGCCTAGGACCTGATCCCTTAGTGGCCAGTTAAGAGGACTTCTACTGTATGAAGAAATTGAGACACACAATTAACACATTCATCTTCAGTTAGAGAATGTGTGGCACAAATGGAGTTCATTACTCAGGTGTAGTAAGTGTTTGGCAGTGTTTTACTCTGTTGGAATCTTGGTTGTTTGCATGAGATATGAGTTCTTGTGAAATTTAACAGTACTGTAGTGTGATTAGCATCCAGCGTAAAACAGTGCCAAAAATAAATTTATGTATGATGAGGATAGGTGTAATTGTATATAAGAATTTAGTGAAGCTTTTTATAGGGACGGGATATTAAACAGAAATGGAGATATGGATATAATCCTGCCACATGGTCAGTATCCGGAAAATTATCAACTGCAATGATGGGTTTTACTCAGATTGTGGAAATTTGGGAGATGCGTAAAGATTATTCCGATGTAGGCTTGTGGCTCTATGTGGAATCTGTCAACAGTGAATGTTGTCTTTGTTGTGACCCATTTATTCAATCATTTTTATGCACTTTTTTAAACACACACATCTATATAGTTTCATGTTTCTGTACACATCATAAATTCATTTGTTTTAATAAATAACTTCAGTTATTATAATTTTGAGTTTTTCTTGCAGCATCAGCACCTCCGTGCAACTACAGCCGAGCTGATGTCTACGCAGGGGCGTATGGAGGCCGCAACAATGCATTTGAGATGAGGCATCACAAAGTCTGACAGCAGCGCAGAACGTTTATCGCTAACAGCTGTCACCAAAATGCTGCCACTGTTACAAATGAGGGGGATTGGGGTCCTGTTGCCCCTCTGTCTGTCTTCTGAAAACACCTTTAATTCCTCTCATAAAAATGGTATTTAGTCATATTACTGTTAGCATGATGGGTATTAGCTCAATTGAAACTTCATTTTAAGTGTTGAAAATAATGTTTCTATATACACACTTGAAGCAACAGTGATGAATTTAAGAACTGGTATCAAAGCATCCAGTAATTGAACAGTAATACTTATTGTGATGTGCTACAATATCATCATCTGTCAAGGGAACAAAATTTGATAAGTTGTTGACTATGTTTAATAGCAAACTCAGTTTTCAAATCAAACTGTTTCATACATTTGGGAAAACATGTAATTCTTGTTCTCTTTTAAAAGTGCATGATAAAGTGTTGATGCTTTTAATTGTGTAATTTATATTTTATTCTTTATAAAGGTAAGAATTTGTCATAACTTTCCAATTACAGAAGGCATTGAAGGTCTCTTTTATGAATACTTGCTGTTCTCATTTTGCAGATGACATTGTGATTGTTAGAATGTTATTTAAGTATAAATTATTATATATATAATATCAAAGTAATTGTTATGAAATTCAGTACTCATATTTCCAGATATTAGATTTTATACCTTCACAAACAAATAAATTCATAATTTTCACATTTTAGTACCTAGACAACTTTTTTTATTTTTGTATTTTCTTATATTTATCTAGGTGACATTCCAATAATTTTTATTGCAATAGAATAAATCATTTCATGCTCATTTATATCAATGTTCATACTGCTTACATATACCACAGTATTATATTTTTAGCTTATAAATGAGGACCTAATACATGTTACATCAGTATTCTTTCAAAACTTGAAGTTCTTAAATTTCAAAATTGAATTTTTTATTACTGACTAAATGCATTTATTTAGCATTTCCCACCAATATCACAATGAACAGAGAAGTTATTTTGCACCTATTCTTATTATTAATTTAGCTCACATTCATACATAAATATAAAATATATTTTGTAAGTAGCAATACCAAAAATGTTGTTCAGACCAAAACCACAGGATATTAGCTTTATATAATTGGAAAAGTTGTGCGGCCCTTCGAAGGGCCTGGTTTGTGTATCGGACACCGAAGTATCCAGCATGGCTTTTACTATGTGGCTTTAAAAGTGAAGCATAGGTGTGAACTTTGCTTGCAAAGTTATTGGTCTTAACAAAAGTGATTAAAAGACATTTTAAAAGTGATTTTTATTGATAAATGAATGTACAACAAATGTTTAAAATAAACTTTATTAATTGTATATATGAAATGTTTTATCTTGGAAAATAAGTTTACATTAGTAAATCTTTTCTTTCTTAATTAGAAACAGCGAATTCCAGTTGCCACTGTTATGTAATTCTTATCATTCCCATTAGAAATTAATTCCAGGTCAGTACCTGCTAAATTTTTGTTTGTTAAATGAAATCAGCTTCATAGTAGTTCCTTTATTTAGGCACTAGAAACTCCTGTGCAAAGTATTTTAAAATAATATTTTTGAATTATATCTTCAATCTATCAATAAAACTTGTCTATTATAATTATTTAAAAGCATTTGTCTTAATTCACACGACAACTCATTTTTATTGAAGGTAAAAATAAAAATAACATTTTCACAATTATGTTTTATTAAAATATTGGATTGTACCAGTGAATATTGTTTTCTAAATGCCTAGCGTTTATAGGTATTTGGATTGTATTACAAAATTCATGTACAGGAGTTCTGTAATGACAATACAAGTTTTATAGGCTGATTTGAAGATTTGTGGTACTGAAAGTGATATAATTTTGGCAATTGGAGCTTTTCTTTTGTATAAATTTATTTGAGACTGCATACATTCAATTGAAAATTAATAAATGAATGTGTATTGTTTGTAAATATATGGAACCCCTTCATCCAACATGTCATTATTTTATGTATTTACCAAAATATACTAGTTTTTTTACTATTTCCTTGAATGTTTGTGTGTGAATGATTGGAGAGTTTGAAAACTTTGTTACATTGTCTTTTAATTCAATTAAATTTTTACTGTGCTTCATATGGCAGTAACTTATATTTCATGAATACATATTGTCCATGTAATTGCACAAAGTTTTAGTTTCTATTTTTTGAAATGGAACCTTGATGAATAAAAATAGCAATTGAAAAATATTTTATGACAGTAAAATAAATAGTGTAAAAAGCCACGGACATCGCACCCAAGTGTCCTTTGATGAATCAATACCAAGGCAGGACTAGCATAATATTGGATTATAGCTCTGTTCAAATTCACTTTAATGGTTCCATTGTATTTACAACAGTATAATTAAATTTTAATGGATAATAGGAAATATTTTTTCTCTAATGTGTGCAAGTGAGTGGTTTCCCATATCTGAAACTGACCAATTGCTGTTATATTGTCCAAATCCCAAATATCTCTTCAACCTTTCCCGTCCTTTCAGCTGTACCAGAATTTTGATAATGTAACGTGAAATAATGTGTTGATTGTGATCAATGATTGTAAAAAAATAAGTTAATTAAAACAAAAAAATTCATAATTTGTCTAGTCATTTTTAGGGCCCTCCTATATTTTATAGATACGATCTGCTGAAATGTCAATCCACCCTAATTTCCTGAACAAAATTTGAGCATCAAGTGTGAGTGAATTGGCAGTTTACCTGAGTTACTCTTGTAACTCTTAAGTATTGTATTGACACGGGAAATGAAGTAGCATCGCTACAATGTTAACTGGCACAGTGTCAACACAGCAACCTGTGATTGTTAATTGAATTATGTAAATGTTGCCACAATAGATGTGGTAGTATTATTTTAGATTCTAACTTAATCATTATTAGGACACAAATGCTTGCTTCAGATATATTTTTGAAAATTGTAAAACCAAAATTAGTCTATTGAATTAAATAATATGCACAATTGAAAAATTATTTATTATTGAGACTGCTAAAAATAATCTGCAGATACTATAAAATTTTATTTATTTCCGTAGACTAGATATACACCGTTGACAGTTTATAAAATTGGTCGTTTGGTACAAAACAAAAACATTAATTTGATATATATATATAATCAAATTAATGTACAAATTTAGTTCTTTATTTAAACTTCAAAACTTATAGACTATGCACTAAAATATCACAATTTCTTTCATGGCATTTGCTTATGTTTCTACCAGTTTCCGTAAAGAATTTTTCAATTGTGAAAACATTTAATTCAATGAAGACATTACGCATAACTTTTTTCAAATAAATGCATAGTATCTCCTTGACTCTGCAACTCGTTCAGAGCCTTGGCCTTCTGCATTGACTGCTGACTGTTGTCTTACATGGCACATTTCAAATTTGGTGACATGTGGTCAGTGTATCGATTGTCCAGCAGTCTTAATCAGAGTCTCCGTGACCATGACGACACAAACATCCAAGCCCATGCCATCTTGTGTTATGAGGCAGATATGTTAGCCACTAGACCACAGGAGGTTGGCAAATGTATAGTTGTGAATGAGAAACTTCACAATTTGGAAAGGGCGAGGGGGGGGGGGGGACTGGCAAACTGATGGATTGGAATAACAGTTATACTTAACAGTAGTAATTTTCATTAGAGCACTCGTCGGCTAGCCGATCACTGGAAATGTCTTCCTAAACCTCACAAGGTGTCTACCATCTATGAACCTCAGGTAAGTCACCTTCTTTCTATCTCTCTGTCCTTTCCCTATTAATTGTTATATATATACACCAAATAATTCACACAGAATTATATGAGTATCTTGCAATAAAAAATAAAAGTAATATATTTTGAGCAATAAATTACATATAAATACAGCATTAAAAAATTAGTATACAAAAATATTTATAGTGAAAAAGAATCCAAAATTAACATAATATGCAAAATTTTAATACAAATACTGTGTAGAACTCTTTATGTATTCAGCAATTCTTGCTTATAAATACTCCTTGTTGGGGCAGTTTGTTTTTGAAAAATATTTCAAAATTGATCAAGTGCCTCATCGTTGGTCGGCCATGAGGACAGTTCTGAAGAAAACAGTTAGGTATTAAGTTTTGAAGTTAATGAAGTGTAATTTAAACTTACACACAAAAATTATCATTATATTTCTTCAACAAATATAAAAACAATAACATTTCATTATTAAAGTGTTTAAAAACTGTAATTTTGATTCTGGCTTGTTTATTAGTTTCCAGTGCTTATTTAATACATTGCTGGCAAATTACCAGTTGTTTAGAATGCATAGAATAATTTTTAAAAAATTGTGCCCAATTTTGACATTTGTAAGGAATTGAAAATGAGACTACATGTTACATAAAATATGTGCCTAAAATAAGAAGAATGGCCAAAAGTCAGAAAAACTGAAAAATTTCATTTGTATAGGTTTTGTCCTCCAACTTTCAGGACCTCCTCAGTTCATTAAATAAAATATTACAAAATCCCAAAAGTATGGGAATGAAACATATTCAAATTAAATTATTTTATTTCTGACTTGGGCTATTCTTTGTATCTTAATTATAAAATTAAGCCAGAGTATTTTATATACTTTATTTATAAAAGTGTTTATTTACCAAATCACAAGTTATGTTTAATTATAAGTAGTGAAAGAAACTTGCTGTATTAATGGTTACTGTACATTGTATTCTATCAACAGATGACTATTTATAATTCTTTTGATATAGATTAGTTGTCATTTGTGAACACATCATACAGTATATAAACCATTATTATACAATAAGTTCTAGGATTTGTAATTTATTTTAATGAATATAATAGACTCACCCATGGGTTGTTTATCTCCCCCATATGATCCACAATACGTCTCATATCAGATTTACTTAGGTCTGTGCCTACCATAACTGACTTGCGACAAGCTCTAGAAGCAAACATGGCTCTGACCCTTGATGGTCGGCAGTGAGAATGAGGTGCTCCCTAGAAATAGAACAAATTATTATTTTTTTCTATTAATACTATGATAACGAGATATGAGATCACTGAATTCCAACATTTTGTCTTCCACACTTACACAATTTCATTTTTGCTATCCTTGGAAAATAATTAGGATATTATACCGAGGTAAAACAATTTTTTACGTAATGTACTTAGAATTAAGTTGAATCAACTTTCTTGATAATCTACACCACAGTTTCTAATTGAATCTGATTAGATTAATCTGAAGATCAACAATCTTTATTCAAAAACTCCTCTGTGAGTCAATTTCTTCAAGGAAATACTACTATATAATTGAGGAGATAAAAAGTATATTGCAAATATGAAGCCATTAGAAAAACATCATTGTGTTACCTCTAACATAAACAGTAATTCATCTACATCATCTTTCCCAAATGTCCAATTTTTGCTGAGGGGAATGGTTTTCAGCATTACTCGCTTCCTTGGTTCTCCTAAGTAATCAGAAAAAATGAATGTTTACAAAGAACTTATGAGAAAAATGTAATATAAAATATTATATAAGCATCATAAGTTTATTATTTGAATTACGGTAGAACTACCTGAAATAATTTATCGAGTTCATATTTTCTAGATGCTCATTTATTAATTTCTGATGGTGAAATATGTACAAAACAGATGCATAGCTAGCAACTAATCTATAATATTGAACCTTGCACTGATAACTGGTTATGTGTGAGTATGGCTATGACAGAACCCATTACCCCCTAAACCAATCTACCGATTCTCCAGCAGAGCCCATCATGTGACCTCCTTACCTTACTCCCTACTACACTCATTTTCACATTGGTGTACTACCTCCATGGCTCTATGGTCCATTAAGGACCTTGGCCTCCAAAATTATATATTTCCAGTCGTCCTGGTCCGCAACCCGTCTACGCCACCTCCTGACTCTGACAGTCCTTAAGTCTTCCTCCACAACTTCCAGCCATCTCCTCCGGGGCTGTCCTCTCCATCTCCTGCCCCCAGGGTACCCTGTTAGTGCCTTTTTTGGCAGTCTTTCATTCCCCATTCATTGTGTGTGTCCTAGCCATCCGAATCTTCTCATTTTGACTGAAGCCACCAAATCCGGTTCTTTATACAATAATCTTATTTCCTTATTTGTTCTGATCCTCCATAAATTTCCTTCCTTCACCGGCCCATATATCTTTCTCAATACTTTCCTTCCCACACATTTAATCTCCTCTCTATGGCCTCACTCCCATACATAAGTACTGGTTTGATCATTGTTTTATAGAGAGTACATATTGGTGTACAGAAGAAGAAAAAGTCCATTGCCTGTTTAAGATGAATAATACTGGTGTGTAAAAAGTTGACTGTTAAAGAAATTATACTTTGTGTGGTTTTAAAATTAAGAAAGTGAGAAAGTGGATTCCATACTGAAAATTAATTTTATTAATTATGGAGGCATCATATGAAAATTAAAAGAAAAAAGTCAAGTTTGGTATCAAAATCAGTGCTAAACAAGTCTTTCAGTTTGATTCTGACATTTAGTATGTGCGGAGAGACTATACATGGTCGAAACAACACTTTTGGAACATGAGAGGTGTATTCACCTAAAATAACTAACCAAACCAGGTGATGTGGAACATGCTAGGATAGAGGGTTGCTAAGATCAGAATCATGGATCACACTTGGGGCTAATGGAAAAGTGTGATTACTGAAGTGGACAACCTTTTGAATAAGGATACTGGGTTCCAGCTTAGCACGGCTTGGGGCCCACTCATCACAAAAATAAAAACGAGGGGAAAATAGGCTGGCCAATAGGGACATGGAAGTACCACCCCAGGGCTCGGTGGTAGGGAGGAAACGGCTGAATATAAATGAGAAAAACCCGGCCTTGACATCAGTTACCTGAGGACAATGACAGAGCTAGTCATGGAAACATTGTACTATTCATATGAACTGACCTGGGTTGAAACCCAAGAACGCTATCTTAATTTAGCATGTGATTTAAATTGGAGTTCATCCCCTGATAGTGGGGTTTAATTTTAGTGATTTTCAAGAGGTAAATTAGTTCTGTTGCAATTGGAGCTATTTCAATTTACCTTAGTTTATGTCACTTGGGTCCAGTTTGAAATAAATAAAAACCCCTACCTCCAGGGGTGTGGCTCAGGCACATCATTTACTGTCTTATGGTACTGAAACTAATTATTACCACCTTAAAATATCAGGCATAATTTTGCCTTTCTTAAGAAACAGTGAGTGTTTTTAACTCTATTCGGTTACCAGTAATACTTTGTACTCTCTAATATTAACTGGTGGCAATTTTTATTTATTTAATGTACCAGGAGTATTTTTGTGCTCTAATAAAGTGTTAAGAGAACTTTTATTCAGTTAGTTTACTAAAAATATTTTTAGTCCTTCTATGTACCAGGATACTGGGAATGTATTAGAGGTACATATAGTGAAACTTTTGATGCCCGTTAAATTATATCCAGGCAATGCCAGGTCCCCAGCAAGTTATAACTCCTTAAGATCTATTTTTATAAATCATATATTATAATTAATGTGTTATGTATATTGATTGATATATGATTATATTTATTTTGTAATTACTAATTGAAATTATTAAATACCAAATTAAAATTCAAACCCCTTAATTTTATATTACCCTTTACATACCACAAAAAATTACATAACATACCATTTTCATTAACAGAAAAATCAAAACCGTTTCTTTGGAAAATGTTGATATTTTCAATGAGAAGATTTTCTTTGGCATATGAAAGATCCAGATTTAAGGGTCTGAAATAGAATATAGTTTATTTGTTAATAAGTTTAGTTTCATTTACAATAACATTAAATTATAAGTAGAATTAATAATGACTTCCAAAACACTGTTTAAATCTCATTACACAAACTCCAAAAATCAGTGGTACTCCCAGAAGAAATGTGAATAAACCCTTTCAATGTCAGAATAAAATTATAATTATTATATCAATCCACAATCATTATGGTAATTGATTACCAGTATGTCACAAATGCATGCAGATCAAATTAAACCACAAATCAATGCAATGTGTAAATTCAGTACTGAACATGTATTTGTACAGAAGTCGGATAATTTTTCAGAAGTATTAAAACAATGACTTACACTATAAGGTTTTGAGTTTGCATTTTAGTTGTCGTTTGCAGAGTCTCAAAATTATATATTTCATCAGAGGCATGTTGATCAATGATGAACAAGTCTGCATCAAGCTGTGCTATAATGAAACCTTTATTAAACTGGCCTATAATGATCATCTGAAATACAATATTTAAATTAGATTAATTATTTTCAATACAAAAACAACCTCTGATATGGTAGATAAAATATTTTTCAAATCTTACTTTAATAATATTTATAAAATTATAATTTTTTTTAAAAAAAATAAAGGAAAATAGTTACCTCAAATAGTAATAAACAAAAAGTATTTTCTGTAAAGTTTCTTATCTCACATTAATTAGAATGACGCAATGGGTAATACAAAAATATACTGTTTAGCCACTAGCTCTACAATAAGTAAATAAATCAAAACTTTTAAATATACATTGACCACAATAAAATATGGTTGACTTGTTGTTTTAATTTCATGGTAGGCGAAGAATGAAATGTATGTTTACTTCACCTTTGAAAACATGTCTTTAGTAATTTCACGCCTCAATTCTTGTTCAGCAAGATTACTTTGGGTTTCATCTAAAGTAACAGTAAATTTATTATCAGTTTCTAAAATCAAGTTCTCAGACTGATGATCCTGAACTGAAATATCTTCCATGTCCTTCAAAATAATATTCAAGTCTATAGACCACATTATAGGATTGGCAACAAAACTATCTTTCATCTCCAAGCACTCATCATAACTAACAACATTGCTCACACATTCTTCAACACAGGAATTTATTTCCTGGGTATTTTGCTGTAGTGTCAAGTTACTCTTGTAAGTACTTTCAAATTTTGTCTCACTAGTATATGAAAAATTTCTAATGACAGCAGTTCCATTCTCTTCGATACTTTTAGTGGTTTCCTGTTCAGAGCTTTGAGAATTAATTATTGTGTCTTTATTTTCAAGTATTTCACAAAGTTCAAAACTGTGGTTTTTGATAGGTTCTCTATCAAAGTTATCAATCGTTGATATATTGGAAGAGACAACTTCAGTTTTATCAATTGTTTCAGAAAAGAAGCTTGTTAGACACTTCTCTGCAAAATTAAAGATTCAAATTTGAACATATCACAATTGTAATGGAAATGTCATATTTACAGTTAATCAGCAAAATAACTACATATATAAATGAAAGAAATAATGTTACAGTCAAAATGTTAAATATTTTTCATAGAATCAAGTAGTAAAACCAATTATTTAAATTAAATTTATAAATAAAAGCCCTTTCAGATCTATAAAATGGATCAAATTAACATAAAAAAAAACTAAAATCAACTAGTTGTTGAAACATAGCAACAGATATAATGAAATGACTGTAACATGAAACATCAGTACTTCATCCCTAAAATCATTGTTTGTAAGTATTTCATATCCAATCTCTTTAATGCACTTAAGTGGAAATCAGTTGGTTATAAAGGCTAACTCAAATTTCAATAGAAAAAATGTAAGAGGACAAGAAAGTAACAATAAAGAATGAATTAAACCAAAGTTTTTAAACATTAGAAGCTTCAGAGAGAAAGCTTGATCAATGTTTCCCACTACTTCTAACAGCTAAAAGTAAGGTTAAACATAGTCTAATTTAAATATGAACAATAGAATGGCTGAATCACAATCAGTTAAGTTTAGTATTGAAAATGGTGAAAGTAAAAAGTGTTTTAATTTAAATATTATAACTAACGTTTTCCACTTCCTCTTTTGCCACTGCGAATGATTTCAAGTGATCTCTTAATCCCTTTTCTTGCAGACTGTGGAGTATTTGGAGAATTAAAACTAGTACTTGGTGATCTTCCCCATGTCAGCATAATTTCTTCATTTGAATTGGGAATATTAGATTTTCTTGATTCTGCAAATACCAATGATGAAGTTTCTGAGATTGGACATTCTAATTTCTCAGGAACGTTATTTATTTTCAATGTTGAAGGAATAGATTCATACATTTTCAAAAATGATGCCTAAAAAGACATGAGCCTCCATGATTAATGCTGATATTGAAAAAAAAAGTATTATAACTTAAAATTAGTAGCTACTACAATATTTCTAATTAAAAGCACCTAGTGAGATGGGTTCTTCATTGTAATGAAATGTATCATTGATTACGATAACAGTTGTTTGGTTGTTTTGTGATATTTAGTTTTATAGAGTTTTCAGACATACTCATTTTGAATTTCCTAATGCAAAGTGAAACTATATTTTGTTATACATGATAATATTCTTCAATGATATCAGGGAGATGTGTTTGAATATGTACTTGCTCTGAAAATGATCTATTTAACATCTAAAGATTACTAAAACCCATCATTGTTCATTCAATAACTTACCATTACATTGGAATAGACATAGACAGGTCATGCTAAATTCACTTCAAATATTACCATTCTATATATAATTACATTCAAATTAATAATATTTAATACTGAAAATTATTATGTGAAATATCAAATGTCCTTAGATGATAAGTCCCTGTATTTTATAGAGAATAAAATAATTACAAATTAACCTGCACTAATTTACAACTAACCAGAAACAACATAAAAAGGAATTACCTTCACATATGCAGTTAATAGCTTCTCTTGGTGAAGCAATACCTTTCTTTTGTCAGGTGTTAAATTTACATCTACATCATTTTGCTCCATTATAATGTTCAAAAATATAAATGGATATTGGCGTTTATTGAATATGTGGTAAGTATCATTAACAGCTTTAATGACCTAAATAAGTAATATTTCATTAATAAAATAAATACAAATGAGGGAGTTAAAATTATATTAATGTATTTTAATAAAAATTATATCAAATTATAAAAAATTATGATTTATCCATTTGATTTATCAAGACTGTTATAATAAATATTGAAGGAAAATAACCACAATTCAATCTTTTTGCTTAAAGTATATATTATTTTAAATGACAAAACAATATTTTTTACATAATATATAATTTGATAACTGTTTTGATGATAAATAATTGGAATCATCTTCATGTTTGTAAAGGGTTGGCACATCATCCTGTAGGGGGATTAAATTAGTTAATTATGTGTATATGTATATTAATAGAGGTGCCATGGCATCCAACAGTTCTCCATAAATTTAATCAATTATTTCTGTTGCTTCTTCTTCACCCTCCATAACAGGAAATAGTTCAAGAACATTTACACATGTGAGGCCTCTGCACTGCTTAAAAAATTTGTAAACATTTCAAACATTACAAGCATTGGTGCAATCTTTCTTGTAGAGGCTCAGGAGCTGGATCTCTGGTCATTGCAATGAGCTCCAAACTGTGAGCCATTTGTACCCACCCCCCACTCACCAGGATTTTTACATTGCCCAACCAAGTTTGTATTTGGTGATAACACCCTACTGAATGTTGTCATGTAGCATCCTGGATAAATTAAGTTTGCTATTTGTTGCAAACTTTGTACACAGCTTATATCTCAATGTGTCAAGCAATTAGTGAGAAACAATTTAACTGTAAATCCCCATCAGAGGTGGCATCGGCCTTCATAAACACTTCACTAATTTGCTCTATTTGTTGTAGCTTCTGCAAAACAGTGAAACATTTTAACTTTCCTAGACCAAACTGTAATGAAGTTGTATTGCACCCAATAAAAGCATGGAGAAGAAGAATACTTTTGGTATCATACTTGAATGAAGTATTTTGAACACCTTATCTGAAACAATGCCACTTCCAAGTTTGCAAAAATATATGATATATTATTGTCCAAATTGTCATCAGAACAAGCAGATCTACACTTAATGGCCAAATAATTATGACCACCTGACAGAGAGTCACAGGAGAAGTGAATCATCAGGTGTACTGTGTTGTTTGCAAAGATGTGGGCAAATGACGTGATTTAACAGAGTATGAACACAGGATGATTGTAGGCGCTCAAAGCGTCAGAAACAGTATCAGGAAAACAGCCGCACTTGTGAAGTGCTTGAGAGCAGCCATTATTAATGTTTACAGAAAGTGGACTTCCAAACAAAAAAAAAGGTCTCAACATCAGGTTTGTGGCCATTCAAACTACTCCATTCTAGAGCTGAAAGGAGACTTTCCAGCGTTGTCCAGTGCAACAGAAGAGAGCAAGAGTGCCTTATATAGCAGAGAATCTTAAATTAAGAGTTAACTGTGAATGTCTCTGAATGGACTATGGAAGCCGATGACCCGTTCGAAAGCCTCTACTGTCTGCCTTGAACAAGAGCATGTCTTTACTTCACAAAGGAGCATAAGTATTGGACTGGAAAATAGTCATGTGATCTGATGAATCGCGATTTAAAATGCACCATAAAGATGGCAGGGTTCGAATGTGGAGAAAACAACACAAAAGCATGGACCCTAACTGCATTGCCACAAGACTTCAAGCTGGTGACAACAATATAATATTTTTGGGGAATTTCTCTTGACATAGTATGATTACTTTGATTCCTATGAAACCCAAGGGTATTAAGGTAATATCACAGGTCAAATACATCCTACTATGTTAATGATATACTCTGCCAGGTAAGAATACTTCCAGCAGGACAATTGAGACGGTGCTCATTACAATAATTAGGCCACTTAGTGCATATATTCTCAGACAATATTATCACTCAATCAAATTGGTTTGATTTGTAGAGTTGAACAGTCACATCAGCATCCTCTTTTGCTTGTTGAATTGTTTCCTTTACATGAATATTATAAGTATTGTTAAATTTTGTATAGCTATAATTAAATATTATTGATTACATTAAACATAATTAATTGGTAACACATGATATATAGAAAAGAAAAGTTGAAGCTACCTGTTGAGGTTCACATGGCCGAGAGTTGACATAAAAAAACTGTCGGTCAGGTGCTGCTCTACCTTCCCCATGGGCACAGGAGGAAGCAAAACCTTCTAATTTGAAAGTAGGATCAGCTGAAGCCAATTTTTCAGGTAACCCAAGACTCTGAAGTAGCTCAGTTGTGGGTTTTGCTTGAACAATTTCCATGAGCCCCTGAACCTGAAACATTGGGTTATAAAAGAGCAGTTTGTTTAATCTGTTTAATAAATGTAAATTAAAGTAAAGTTTATTTAAGCTAATAAGATAGTATCTCTAAATATTCTTACCTGTTTTGTGCCAAATATACACACAATATTTTCTCTTATTGTCTCACTTCCTTGAGTGGCAACAATGATAGCACGATTTCCCTTCTTTACCTGATTACTGCAAGTAATTCTGTAAGTAACATATGTTTCTAAATTATTGTAATAATTTCTTTAAAAATTATTATCAAACATAGAGTGTATATTATAAACATATTCATATGCATACCTTAATTTGCTCAATTTGAAAACTACATATTTTTAAAAATATTTTTCCATGCCATTCACTGTATTTACTTGCTGTTCACAGACCAGGTTTCTTTATTTTAAAGAATTACCAACAGTTCCAAATAATTATACACACTGAAATGCTAATCAAACTAATATATTTTGCCTAACCAGCACACACTGAGAACAGAATATTACTATTGCTCTCTAAATGAAAACATGCATATACTAAACAGACTTTTTAACACAAAATCTATTGTATTTAATAGCTTTTGAAAATGAACAATAATATAGTTAAATTATATATTTACTAACTGGGTGCCCCATGATGCCCAGGTATTTATTAACATAAGGCCCAATACAGTATTCTATTCTATTCTATTCTTGGTCAACATATCATTATACCGGCATTGATAGAAACACAATTTAAACCTTTCCACACTTCCTAACCTATCTCAACTGACAGAATGTTAATTTCATCAAAACCAATAAGAGGACTCGTGGTACCTTGAGTCAAAAAAAATTCTGGTGCTTTAAATAAGCACATCAACTTTAAGAAAGAAAAAAAGAAAGTTCGTACTTTTAATTTTTCGGAACATTAAGACGCCTGAAAACACTCCTGATACCCTGTGAATGCCAAATATACTCCTGATACCTTTAAATGGGCAAAAATACTGTTCGGACCTTTAAAAAGGAAAAAATGACATCAGGCTAAAAAATTATCACATAAACATAATATAGTCAACATATATCCTATGCATCTACAACTTTAATTACATGCTGATTGTCAGAATTGACACAAATATCAAGTTACTGACTTTCACACCTCCTCCACCACCCATTATGGGGCTGAAGTCCAACTTAACTTGCATGTTGAATGCCAGAATTAAACTCATAATTGATGCTAATCTGAGTTTTCTTGTTATTTTTATGATACACCCCCGGTCTACTGCCAAATAGTGTTGAAATTATTCTCAGACAACGTTTAAGAGGCAGCATCTATCTATCTCACCCCCAAAAAATATTTATTCATCACAAATATCAGCAATTTTTGCTATATATACCTTACTCCTCTTGTAACAAGACAGTATCCATGAAGAATTTGCTGCATCTTACTGAATTCTCTTCGCATATTACGAGCAAAGTCTTTATGTCGTACAGGCATTGTAACGAAGAGATTTTTAATAGTTACAGTTGTACCAACCTAAGGAACAAAGATAAGTAACACTAAAAATTCCATTCCTCTAGGTAAAATTCCAGTAATTTACATTATGCTAAAAATAAATTCTTTTAGGCCTTAATTAATAAATATACTCAACGTTCTCTTTTATTATTTAAGTTCACATGTCACAACAATTTGGCAATATGAATCTCTGTTAAAATTTATAAATGTCTGTTTACAAAATATATAAATTGGTTACTACAAAAAATATGAAGAGAGCTATAAATACTCTCTTTCTATCTGTCTATATCTATTACTTTGACAATGTCATTATCCATGTTCTAAGCAGAATATGGAGGACTTTGACGAAGAGAAAGGATAGATTAATACGACACATTTTGAGACATGATGGTCTTGTAAAATTAGCATTAGGGGTATGTGTGGGAAGTAACAATAGGAGGGAGGAAAAGGATGTAATACATTAAGCAGATTAGGAAGGATGTGGTAGTTATGTAGAAATGAAAAGGCTTGCACAGAATAGGTTAGCATGGAGGGTTGTATCCGACCAGTCTAAGGGCTGAATACAACAACATACTATCCTTAATTACTTGTTATTATAAAATTGGCACAACATTACATAAATTTTGGAGAAGTTCAACAATAGCATATAAGGCATACAAACCTGGCGAGCTATAGGTTTTTTATTAATAATTTGACCCTCATGATCAAATTCCATAAGAGAGCCACAAGATGAACTGGAATGGCATGTTGATATACTGACATTGGCAAGAGCACATAAAGCATTTAACGCTTCACCACGAAATCCAAAAGTACTGACAAAACTCAAGTCAGAAAATTTTTTCAATTTAGATGTATGATGTTTGAGAGCTACGAATAAAATAATCATTGTTAAAAATAACTTTGAACACAAAATGTGTACATAGTTATATTTATCAAATAAGAAATGCAAAAAAAATAATATGAATACAGCATATTGTTTAATAATTATTAGTTAAACAACTTTAGAATAATCACTCATTCAATGCATCAAATACCAAAAACATCACTTAAGATTTTATGAAGCAGTTGCCAATAATTTGAATAACATGAAGTAATTGTGCTTACAATTTAGCTAGTTTCTTCTGCAAAGTACAATATAAATTTAAATTGGAGTACTTAATTTCCAATAAATATTAATGAAAAGGCTCACATGTTAGGATTTGTTCTGGTCATCATAGGAATGGGCAGGCAGGTTAGTCAAAGATGTAGAATGAAGAAGACACATTGTTTAGACTTGCTGACAGTTTCCGTGTAGAAATGAAGTTTGGGATTATTTTTAACTGTTGTCTCTTTAATCAGTAGGGTGACTGTCAATTCAACTAGTGGCCACAAACAAATGACAAAATTATATTTGAAACACTGTGTGTACTGTTTTGGTCAATTTAAGAGCTCTACAATTTAACAATTACTTTTCACTATTCACATGCAACGTTACTAATATTTCATATTGCATTTTCTAGGTCAAAATTCGAAAGCCAGAAACCAATACATACTTAAACCTTGAAGATCACTGTCCTGAACTCCACAGCCATTGTCAGTAACTTCGATACTTTCTGTCCCAAATTCTTTTAGGCGGATGTCAATTATCGTAGCTCCTGCATCAACGCTATTTTCTACAAGCTCTTTAACGGCAACTGCCAAATTTAATATCACCTTAAAAAAAAAGATTGGTTAAATTACTGCCAGGCATTTTTCTATTGAGTATTAGTAATTTATATATATACCTGGTTGGAACATATGCGATTAACTGATAAATCATCAATAGATTGTATTTGACTACACTGACTCCTGTCAGTTTCATCTAGTATATCCAAATCAACATCGGCATCACCCATATCGTTTTGGTGAACGAAATTGTTCACCTAAACTTGAGAAAGATTACCAATTTACATCAGTTCAGCCATTTTTAAATCTAGCCTCATTCTTTATTTCAGGTTGGGATGGCTATGAAATCATATAATGGAAAATTACTAAGAATACATAACAGCTTCAAATTGTCCGCCAACAAATGCCGCTACCAAACAAATAATCGAAATTGTGGACGTAGTCGAATGGACAGAATCTATTTATTCGATTATTGATTGCAATAAGTGTTTTCTTTTTTAATTTAGATATCAGAATTATAACTCTATAAGCTAATATGCTAGCACAATGTGAAATTGTGTAAGAATAATATGTCTCGATTTATTCGAACTGTTTCCTGCTACCGTCTTTGATGAACGGCATTTTGAGTAAATTACGAATTTATTTGTAGTATTAGGGGAGTCAGAAGAAGACTTGGAAATCATAATAAATGGCATGAACGTGGTCCTGGATAAAGAGTTCAATGTGAGGATTAATAGGTAATGGAGGTAAGGGTGTTAGATTGGGAACGGATATTTTGTAGGAAGTTAAGGAATTCTGCTACTTGGGAAGTGTAGTAACTAA